>OZ025290.1:336807192-337407192 GCA_964019185.1 Maratus speculifer | reverse complement strand
AAGATTAACTAAATCAACAGTCTTAACTTTTGAATATTTTTTAACAGTGCTATAAGGTAAGGGTTTTAAATAAGCGATTATTTGGTGCAACGTTTTATATATGATTTAATTTTCACCAAACTTTTTTTTTTGTAATATTCTTGCGAAAATATTTTTATTGTTAGAAAAGAAATATTATTATTTGCACTATCTTATTATTTTTTCATCTACTGAAATTTTTCTCCTTTACCACTTTTAACGCGTATTAATGAATTCATTATTTTAAAATTATCTTTCTCTTTTAAAAAACAAGTTTGAATGTAGTTTTTATGTCGTAATTTTCAATATTTTCCAGCTTTTAATATGTAATGTTATTTTAATATTTATTTAAGTTTTTTCTATTTATAATAGTCAAGTGTCAATAATTTTTTAATTTGAAGGAAATTTTATTCTTTGCGCTGTTTTAATACTTGAAAACAATGTAAAATAATTTTCTTTTCTAAATTATGTAAAAAAATATTTATCAAAAGGTTTTAAATTAAAATTTAAAATAGAAATAAATTTCCAAAAAGGAGTCAAATAAAAAAAATAAATGCAGTCTGCACACAGAAAACTTCTAATATATAAAATGATCTAAAATGATTAAATTCCTATGTATAGTTTTTGCTCCTATTTTTTTTAACAAAACTATTTTGACCAAATTTAACATGAAACATCGCTTATAATAATTATTCGACTTCAAAACTGTTTATACAGTGCATTTATCAAATATTTCTCTATAATACCACTAATTTTCATATTTTTGTACACAACAGCTCTTCTAATATTAACGAAAAAAGATTTCCGGTCACAAAAAATTTATTGTTAGCGGTGGTTTAAAAAAAATAGAATAGAGAGATCCCTATTTTACCTAAAATGAAGTCTATGTTTTTCATGACCCAGTTTCTTGCAAATACCTTATGCAGTATTGTATATTTTATATCTCTATATGGAGAAAACATTTGGCATACAATGAAATTTATTTCGAATTTATACAATTATTTAAAATCATTTCAAGATTACGAATACTTTTCCTTCATTTTTATTATAGGTATGTTAAACAAAAATCATTTAATTTTACATATTGTGTAGTTTAAATACTTGTTGAACATTATGTTCATTCATTCATATAAAAATACTTTTTTATCACCTGCAATTTCATCTTTGAAGTTGTTTTACTTAAAAGGAAATCTAAATCTTATAGTGCCTTTTTTGCAAGGAAAAGAAATAAACCTCCCCGTGTTTATTATTCAGAGAAAATATATTTTCCTATTGAGAATTTCTATATAGTCACTAAAGTTTTCAACCAAAAGCGTATATGCTCACACACATTTGAAAGAAAGAAAAATCTCATGTGTATGCAAGATATGTTTTGCGCCTTCGCCGTTTGCTTGCATTTTGTGAGAAAGATGCCTTACAGATGGCTCAAAAATAAATTGGTTTCGTCTTATGCAGAGCACTGTATTTATTTGGATACTTCAAAAATTCCTGGAGATATTTCTTTGGGCGAAAAAGATCAGGAAAGTGCCATTTTTCCATTAGATATAAACTGAAAATAAAGGTAAGCCATTTGTTTCGTAGGGGCAACTTATGCTAGTGTAAATGTCGAAAAATTTTAAACCATTAAAATAAATCAAGCCATAAACACATTTCAAATAAGACGGGAAGTGTTAAAAAAGTGTATTAACCATTTGAGATATGTTTGTTTTACTTTTTTAAGGCTATTCTTAATCTAAAACAGCTGTTTTCTGTTACAATTTTTAAATATATTTTTGTTTTCAATATATGAAATTGTAAGTGTTCTTATTCAGAAATTATACGACCGCTAAAAACTTAAGATTTAATTCAATTTTCAATCTAGTGAAAGAAGATTTGTTATTAAAATACTAGGTTCTGCGTTCAGAAATACATTTTATTAGATAATATATTCCAGAAAAATAAATTTTCAGCTCGTACCTTATGTAATAAGTATACAGCATAATGGATTGATCAAAACTCAAATAACAACAATCACATTTTGTTCTCAAATTAAAATTGATTAACTAATTCTCCGGAACTGTCATATTTATATAGCTTGTCTTGATGATGTGAACTGAACATGAAATGACGATGCATTTTTTACTCTTATATTGGGACTTTTTTTTATTGCTTTTCTGAAAAAATCAAAAAGATTTTTTTTACTTTAAGAAAATACATATAATTTAAGACCTCAAACTATTTTAATAAAGTTAGACCAGTCATACAAAGCCTCAGAAACACATCAGAAAGACAGAAGTCACATTTTTCTATGTATGGAAATGACGAAAAGAAATAAGTTGTTCTGATACAATATTCGAGTGCATTACAATAACTTTTCATATAGTTCGGAAAATACAGTTATTAAAATAAAAAAAAAATTAAACATATATTAAACTAGTCGGATGTAGCAATCCCAAAAGTTTCTTCTATCTGATACATGTTAATACTTCCAAAAAAGTGATGCATAATAGCGTCGCTGGTTAGATAATTTACACCAAAATTTATTCAGCAACAATTTACGTCAAGTTTCAACTGAATCTGAAGTTTAAGGAAAATCTCTACGTTAGTTTTTGAGATCATTGTAGAAATCATAAATAACTCAGAATAAAGGAACCACCTCTTGAGCGATTTACCCTAAAATCAAAAGAATACTAATTTATACCAGGGACAAACTGAATATGAAGTTTGATGAAAATTCGCGCATTAGTTTCGGAGATAGAGTTATTCCGATAACCACGAATAATGCTGTATAGCAGTGCCAACTGCATGAGAATTACATCAAAAAGTAATCAGCACCATATTTTATAAAAAAAAAAAAAAAAAAAACTAAAGGAATCTGAATTTTTATTCAAATCAGTTGATTAGTTCTTGATATACAGTTACTGCTGAAATCATGAAAAAGGCAGCATAGCGGAGATATCTGTTGGGTGATGTACACCAAAAATTAATCAGCTCCAGTTTATATCAAGGTCTAACAGAATCTAAAGTTTTGTGAAATTCCATGCATTAGTTTTTGAAAATAAAAATGCACCTAATAAAAACTCCTACAAAATTTTTGTCGCATAGAGAATGACAGAGTCACAGATTCATAGACAGACATTTTTATAATCGTGTTCTTTGGATTCTCTGACTCCTAAAACGCGTAAATCCGTCGAAAACCAGAATTCAAAAACTTTGCATGAATACAATGCTTTCTTCTTGTTAAGATAGAAGAAAGTAATAAATGTTTTTTAGAATTCAGGAATGTTATCTAACTGATGCGAAAAATTCTCGAAGAATAAACGACAAAAGTAATCATCAAAAACTTTAAAAGTTTTCATAATAGAAAATTATTAATAACAGATGTTTCTTCTCCTAATAATAAGATAAAAATATAACTTAAAGTTAAATGAAATTAAAAAATAATTTTTTAACGATATTAACGCCATTAAGTTTCCTTGATTACTCTTTTTATTTCCCTTAATTTCCTTTCCAAATTTTAAACCTAATAGAATTTTAATGATATTCACCGAAAATATTCAGATTAAAGCCAGAAAATTACAATGAAGAATTTAATTCTTTTAAGGAATATAATACTGCCGAAATTCTTTGCCATCCCATGTGTAATTCAGACAATAGAATTTTAAGAATAAATTAATCTTCAATTGATGCTATCTACGATCGAAATTACTAATATATAGAATTTTCTGATTTCAAGGTATCATTGATATGTAATCCTCAATTACTTTTAAATAAATAATTCATAACAGAAAATCGCAACAGACTTGCTTTAAAATTTTTAAAAAGTTCCGTGCATTGTGAAAAACAGTTTACATGTTTCTAATGTATAAAAATATATCAAAACTATGAAATAAATTATAAGATAGCGTATTCCGAGTTACCCATGATTCCAAAATGTCTTCTTTAACTTAAAGAATCTCAAAAACTAATATATTGCAGAGACTTAAAGTACCATTTATAAAAAAAGATTTTTTTTTTTTTTTTTTTTTTTTTTGCTGTCCCTAATTTTTCGGAGGTCTATGAAAAGTTTTTATAGCACAATAATCAGTCTTATGAAACATAACATCGCTTTTTAGAATGTTATACATTTTTTCGTGTGAGGTTTTGGCACTCCAGCCTTTGCGTTTTTTCTTCTGATCCAATTTTCATTATTTATGTTTAACAATTCTTTTTTAATGAAACAACTTGTTTTATCGAAATATCATGTGCTACGCATAAATCCTGATTAATATCTATTCATATAATGCCTCATTCATCGTTATAGGTTTTCTATGTGTATATAAAAATGGATGTCTTGTACCAAAACTTATATGATGATGATACTTAACATAAAAATATAAAAAAATATATCAATATGCAATGACAGATAAAAGCATAAAATATTATAGATTGATAACTCTCTCACCGTTAGTTGAGAAAAAGACATGATGACAATAAAAATGATGTGTATGACCAGTCTTTTACAGTTGCGTAGTAGAATTTATATATACAAGAGTAACATTATGAAATAAATTTAATATTAATGTTAAGGCTGTTAATTTGTAACATTTGACAATAAAACATCTATTTAAGTTTTTTTTTAAATTAATTTTCATTAGTGAAATTACGCTTGAAATTCTTGAATATTTAATATGTGAATTTTCACATTGCTAACTAAGCGTAGAACCAACTTAGTGAAAAATGTCCAAGCCGGGTATCGAATCCGGAATTCTTCGAATAGCGATATTAAATATGGGATTTGCCGATGCTGGGTTTCTATTGTCTCATGTTATGCCGGAGGATTGTGTGCTTATGAAGACGGTTCCATCTCGTGCTGCGAGATGCAGCCTAACCAACATATGAAGGGAGAAATGCTAAGGTGGACATCGTCCTCGTAGCTTAAATGGTTGAGCACTTGGAGCACTGTTCCAAGGGTTTCGGGTTTGATCCCCGGCTTTGATATTTTCCGTTAAGTTGGTTCTACGCTTAGTTAGCAATGTGAAAATTCACTTATTAAAATTGTAAAACATCTTTTTTGAACATGAAAGTATTTGGATAAGAAAGGTTAATATTCAAAAACCTATATTTTGATTTGAAAAATAATTAGTACTCAATAAACTTATACATAAATTCTGAAAATCTGTACAAGCAAGCGAAATTTGTTTTTATACACGCTGTTTTAAATCTCGAAAAAAGTTTTGAAGTTTCAATCGAAAAAGGAAAATTTTCATAATCGTGGTTCTGGTTTATTATTATCTGCAACACAAAGTACACAACTCTCATAACTCTATAAATCCTACAATCTAACAGTTACGTTGCTCGTTTTTTTTTCTAGTTTATATGACAAAACGACAAAAGAAAAACAATCACACAACACAAATATTATCTTCTTCTGTTAAAGGAACATCTTAGAAAATTGTTTCTTATCGCTTTACGTGACAAAACTACTATCGACGATCGATCTGAAACCTAAACGTGACTGTGTGTATTCATAAAACACTTCTAAAGACGTAGTAGAAAAGCTGTACGCGAAAGTGTTTAAACGAAGCTAATTTGGAAAATCGGATAATAGTCATAAAATTGCTGTATCGTGCATTTAATAAGAGAGAAACGTGGAACTTTTCGAAAGTTACATTCACGTATATAAAATCTATAAACTTCGAATAAGAGTGATTTGTCTTTGTCCAACAAAGAAATTTGAAAAAATGTATCTTCGATAGTCGATAAATACAATATGTGTATAATATTTTGGCATTTAAATTTAAATATATATATTTATTAGAATAGCTGTTTTAACTATTCATAATTTAGAGCTATCGTCAGTTACTGTCATAATATGAATTATTGCTAAATAAACGATAATTCCCTCCAAATTGCTCGTAAAAATCCATTTCCAGCTATTTTTAGGATGTTATTGCATATAATAGAAAGAAAAGCATGTCTATTGAAAATTTCGGTAAAAACATTTTTATTATTTTTCAAACTATGAAGGAAAATGCCAGTTTGCTTTGCAGCGAGGCACTTTGTATTTATGACTGAATAAATAAAGAGACTGAGCTGTTTTGCCGAAGTGTCTCGATCTACAGGTTTTGCAAATCTTCCTGCCTAAACGGCAAGCTTTCTAAAACAGAAATTTTTTTGTGACACTAAAAAATCTTTTATACTATATTTTGTTCATTAAACGCTGTAAAGATGGAATATTTATAAGGACATTCTCTTTTTTAATTAAAAAATTAATTGCTACAGCATTAGAAATATTATACAATCATGTTTGCAAAATGGAAGTTTTGATTCAGCCCCTAGCGATTCTAGGTCTTACTGAATAAGATTGTTGTGTTTATTTAGTGTAATAAAATCTACTAAGGCAGAATCGCAAAAGAGAAAAAATTCATTTTCAACGATGTTTTTATACACGCTGCTTTAAATCTCTAAAAAAGTTTTGAAGTTTCAATCAATAAAAAGAAAATATTCATAATCGTGGTTCTGGTTTATTATTAACCGCTTCACAGAGTACACAACTCTCATAACTCTATAAATCCTACAATCTAACAGTTACGTTGCTCGTTTTTTTTTCTAGTTTATATGACAAAACGACAAAAGAAAAACAATCACACAACACAAATATTATCTTCTTCTGTTAAAGGAACATCTTAGAAAATTGTTTCTTATCGCTTTACGTGACAAAACTACTATCGACGATCGATCTGAAACCTAAACGTGACTGTGTGTATTCATAAAACACTTCTAAAGACGTAGTAGAAAAGCTGTACGCGAAAGTGTTTAAACGAAGCTAATTTGGAAAATCGGATAATAGTCATAAAATTGCTGTATCGTGTATTAAATAAGAGAGAAACGTGAAACTTTTCAAAAGTTACATTCACACATATAAAATCTATAAACTTCGAATAAGAATTATTTGTCTTTGTCCAACAAAGAAATTTGCAGAAATGTAGCTTCGATAGTCGATAAATGCAATATGTCTATAATATTTTTGCCATCTAAATTTTAAAATGTATATATGTTACAGGCCAAACCAGATTTTAGGCCAAACTAGTTTATCCTAACGCCCATCGGATAAACTAGTTTTTCCTAGGCCAAACCGGTCTATCCTAACACCCGACGGATTAACTAGTTTTTCCTAGGCCAAACCGGTTTATCCTAGCGCCCATCAGATAAACTAGTTTTTCCTAGGCCAAACTAGTTTGGACTAACTCTTATAAGATACGCTAGTTTAGTCTGCTGTTTATTGGTCTGAACTAGTTTATCCTAGGCCGATCTAGTTTATCCGAGGCTAATTCACTTTGGCGTGATTTTATTGAATTCAATGACTGCCTCAGTGCCAACATTCTAGTTTGTCTTAGGCTGATCTAGTTTATCCTAGGCCAATGTAATTTTAATTGTTTTTAGCTCACAGGCGTCAAAGTCTAAGAAATAATGGGCTCGCAGGTTCTGTATGTATGTATGTATGTATGCATGTATGTACGTATGTATGTACGTAACGCGATAATTCGTGATAGAAATATCCGATTTGCTTCAAATTTTGGATGTAGGTTCATTCTGATAAGGTACTTTTCTGATTAGTTTTGGGAATTCATTGGATAAGAATAAGGGGGGGGGGACAGGAGACTAATTCCCCACCGTTAATTTAGAGAAATGGATTTTTCATGAAGAATTATCAGTTTTCAATTAAAATTTTAGATATAGGATCATTCTGACAAGGTGTCTCCGTGATTAGTTGTGGATCTTATTTGGTTTATTGGATGTTTATTATGGATATTCAATGTTTAAGTATAATTGGGGGAAATGAGAAAAGATAATACCCCTTACTTTATTTTTCGAAGGTGTTATTCTTTTAAAAAAAAGTCTAATACAAAATTAGTATAAGCAGCCTGTGAATGCAAAGCCATCAATTTAATTGGGCAATATTCTTTTTAATATTGATCCCGACAACTGCTCCATTGCTAACCTTGTGCAAAATGGTTTTGCCATCACCTCTGTATAATGTATTTTATTCGAAGGGTAGTAGAATATTGTTAAAGATTTGCACGGGCCGGAATGTCGGGGCTCGGGCCCCGCCCTTCCCGAAAGAAAGTTATTTTGCCTTGTCCCGGTGTAAAAATTAAAAGTTCACACCAAGCCCTGCCTGTACAATAATCAGTGAAAAGAGACTCAGTCCGGTTCGATCTGACCCTACTCAATTTCTGCAAAAATATAAGATTTTATTTCACATACAATTAAGATTCCTTTAAAAAAATACTGCATACAAATTCATTGGATGAATTTACAATGTATTTTTAAATAACGATGTGTTCGCAAAATGGAAAATACACAGTGTATAATTGATTATTTTGATTCTTAGACCTTTCAATATTCAAATAGGGATTTATTAAACAAATGTAGTTTAGAACAAAAGAAAAAAAGGAGAGTTATAAACATCATAACTTTTGAATCTGTTTAGCAAAAAGTAGATTTGTGAATATATTTCTCTGTCATTCCATAAAGCTTTACTCAAATCCAAAAGAGCTTTACTCAAATCCATCCTAACACATTTATAAACTAATTCCTTTTCGGAAATGCATAAGATTAACAAGCATTCTCACTCAGAAAATATGTAATCAAATAGCGTTAACCATTTTTTCATAAAAGCGATATTTTTTTTTAGAAAATACTATTAAAGCTATGTTTTGAATCAAATTTCTGGTACGACTTCACGGAAAAGGAAAACTTGACGCCATGAGAAGAATAGCTTATATGTCGACAAGTAATTAATTTCTCAAAAATGTAAAAAGCTGTTCGATTCCAAATTATGTTCAGCTTCAATCTGGCTCGAATAGCCTAATAATAATAATAATAATAATAATAATAATAAATGCAAATCTGATCTCAGCACGGCACGAGTCTGCAGAAAAAAAAAATAAGCAAACACCATGTCAAATGGGTCATGTCTCTACGGTGGACATGTTAAATTTCTGTATTGATGTTATAAGCAATGACTCTTGACACACATTTATACTTATTCTGGTGAAAAGTATGTTTTTACCGGCCAAACCCGATTTTGAGCCATATTAGATTAGCTTGGCCCAAACTATTTTTTCCTAACGCCAATTAGATAAACTAGTTTTTGCTACGCCAAACTTGTTTATCTAAATACCTATAATATAAACTAGTTTTTCCTAGGTAAGAGGGCAATCCTTCATTTTTCCCTTCATACTTAACCATTAAACCCCCAAAACTATTCAGAGAATCACCTTATGAGAAAGAACTTATATCCAAAATTTGAAGCAAATCCGTAAATTCTGTGTCAAAAATCATTTATCTAAATTATGGGGGGTTACCTACATTGCCCTTTGTTTTACACTTAAATAATAAAGATCCACAACTAATCACGGAGTTGCCTTGTGAAAATGATCCTATATCTAAAATTTTAAATGAAAACTGATAATTCTTTATGAAAAATCCTTTTCTCTAAATTAACGGTGGGGAATAAGCCTTCCGTTCGCCCCCCCCCTTATTATTATCTAATGAATTCCCAAACCTAATCAGAAAAGTACCTTATCAGAATGAACCTACTTCCAAAATTTGAAGCAAATCGGATATTTCTATCAAGAATTATTGCGTTGCGTACATATGTACATACATGCGTGCATACATATATACAGAACTTGCGAGCTCATTATTTCTCAGGCTTTGACGCCTGTGAGCTAAAAACACATAAAATTATATTAGCCTAGGACAAAATAGATCAGTCCAGGACAAACTAGAATGTTGGCGCTGAGGCGGTCATTGCATTCAATAAAATCACGCCAAATTGAATTGGCCTAGGATAAACTAGTTCAGACCAATAAACAGCACGCTAAACTAGTCTGTCTTATAAGTGTTAGGCCAAACTAGTTTGGCTTAGGAAAAACTAGTTTGTCCTATGGGCTTTAGGATAGACTAGTTTGGCCTAAGAAAAATTAGTTTATCCGATGGGCGTTAGGATAAACCGGTTTGGCCTAGGAAAAACTAATTTATCCGATGGGCGTTAGGATAGACCAGTTTGGCATAGGAAAAACTAGTTTATCCGATGGGCGTTAGGATAAATTAGTTTGGCCTAAAATCGGGTTTGGCCTGTAATATATATATAAATATATATATATATATATATATATTAGAATAACTGTTTTAGCAATTCATAATTTAGAATTGTTGTCAATTTCTGTTATTCTATGAATTATTGCTAAATAAGAGATAATTCCCCTAAAAATGCTCTTAAAAATCCATTTCCAGCTATTTTTTGGATGTTATCACATTTAATAGAAAATAACATATGTCTGTTGAAAATTTTGTCAAAATATTTTCATTATTTTTCAATCTATAAATGAAAACGCCGGATTACCTAGTGACAAACTTTGTAATTATGACTGAATAAATAGAATGAGTGATTTTGCCGAAGTGTCTCGATCTAGAGGTTTTGCAAATCTGCCTGCCTAAATGGCAACCTTTTTGAATCAGAATTTTTTTGCGGCTCTAAAAATTCTGTTGTACTGTACTTTGTTCAGTAAACGCTGTAAATATGGAACCAGTTTATAATGGAATTCCCTTTTTAAAGTAAAATTTTAACTGTCCCAATAGAAATACTGTACAATTATATTCGCTAAATGGAAATTTTGTTTCAGTCTCTATCGATTCTATTTTTAAGGTTTTACTGAATAAGATTGTATTTATTTAATATAACATTGTGTTTATAATACAAAATAAGATTGTGTTTATTTTGTATAATAAAATCTACTAAGGCCGAATTGAGAAAGAGAAAAAATCCATTTTAAACAATCTTTCGTCTTAGACGGTTTAATTGCATGATATACAAAGAATCAGAGGCAGTTTTGCGTTTAAAAAAAAGATTCCTTTATAAGCAGGTTCGTTTTTATAGGATTTAAGATAATTTTATGTCTTGATATAAAAACTGCTGTCTCGTTTTTCAGACATTGGACCTAACAACACTAACTGCAACACAGTTTTCCTATATAAAAAATGTTTCTTTTAATGGTTTGTACCACCCCTCATCTTATGATATGCTGTAGCGTATTAGTCTATATAATCAGTATATGTATGATATTTATAACATGTATATGCTTCAAAAAACATTAATAAAATCTATTACAATTGATGTTTGCTTAGAAAATAATAACAGATTAATCACATAAATGAATAGTTCATGAGATTTAAATTAGTTAAATTATTCCTCACATTTGAATTTATAATAATAACAAAAAATCATGCATTAAGCACAGATTATAAAATACTTTGCAACAACTTCAGAGCACTGTAACACAACTTTACAGTTTATTAAGATGAAAAATGTCTAAATAAACAATTTAGAAATTGCATAACGCATTTAATAACCAAATTTCGGCAATTAATAGTCGAAAAAATATTCGAATTTTCTTAAGGTGCCTTGTATATATGATACCAAATTTGTATTATACCCCTATAGTATGCTTAATGTTAGTTCAACTAAACATATAGTATAATTAAAAATTCCCATTCCACAATTTCAGTCAACTAATGGAAATGCAATTGTTAACTTTTGTTTAAACCATTATAATATCCAGAATTTATATACACTAAATAACAAAACAAAAAAAAATCGTTGCAATTTAAAACGCGTGTCATGATTGAAAACGCACTTCCAGTAATTATTGTTCATTGATTTCAATAGAAAAGTTATTGCCAATTTTTTATGTGTATCCTTGTAATCGAACGATAAATGATAAAAACACCAGATTCTACAGTAAATGCCTTGTAGTACACTTCAGGGATACATATGAAAATCAATATGTTTAAAATAGTATAAAATCATCAAAATTCACTGCAAATTACTTTTTCCTATAGGCCTTAATGTAATGAAATCTTTTTGAGTGCTTCTTTAAATTAACAGTAAAAAAACTCTTAGTAAAACCCAATAATTATATAAATTTCATGTCAATCTGACTATATTTACTCCATTGAGATCACGGACAGAAAAATCAAATCCACAAACCCTTTTCAGCTATGGTGGAAAGTGCTAAAAAACCACAACTGGAAAACAATCAGATGCTATACAAATATTGTCACTTTCAGAAAAACAAGCAAAGGGTTTCTTATCATTTTACGTGACTAAGATTTACGATCAATTTGAAGCTTAAACGTGATGTTTTACTTTTTAAAATATTCATCCACACATTCGGTAAACAATGTTCATAAAAGTATTTAATAGTGGATAATTTGGATAATCTAGAAATAACCATGAGTTTACTTCAAAGTAGAATAATAAGAGATAATGAAGTTAAACTTTATAAAAATAATTCACAGTAATGAAAATTCTAACTTAAATTCTGATCAAGTTCTGTTTTTCTTTTTTCGACAACGGAAATTGCAGAAATGAAACTTCATGTGTAGAATTGTGTGCATTATCTATTTAGGATGTCCCATCTTATTGATGACTAATGAGTATTTCCTAAATCATCAATTTTAGTGGCATAGTTTTAAATGCAAAATTGTTTCAACTGTTCTTGTTTATCATATGAAGATCAATTTATGCTAAAATAGTTATTTTTAAAATAGTTACGAAATTAAATTTTTTGTACAGTCCTTGGATCGTATATATGTTATTAATTACTATTTTCTACATGCACTGGTATGTAAAATACAGTATGTACTCGCGTATAAGCTACCCTTCTCCATTATTTTTTCTATGCTGCCATTATTTTCTTAAAGAAAATCAGCCTATTTCTCATTCATAGTATTGATAATACTGCACTTTTAAAAGGATTTCACAATCATTTCCCGTGGAATGGACATTCAAATCTTTTCAACAAAAAGGCAAACATCATTTTTTTAAACGCCATTTTAGGTGCGTTCGTAATTATATAATACGTAGCACCTATAGTGGTCGTTCAGTCCGTCCGTCTGTCCGTCCGTCTGTCCGTCCGTCTGTCCGTCCGCATATAACAACGCAAAAACTACCCAACCGAATCGTTTGAAATTTAAAATACATAATTATTGCATAATTTTGTCGAGTCATTTCAAATTTTATGAAACTCGGATGCATAGATCAATTACAGGGGCAATCAAAAGTATTCCATTACATTACGGTCAATGGGGAAAAAAGTTTCAAATGCATTTTAATTGTTTGAAATTTAAAATACGCAATTATTACATAATTATGTCGAGTTATTTCAAATATTTTGATAATCGTGTGCATAGATCAATTACAGGGGCAATCAAAAGTATTCAATTACATTATGGTCAATTAGGAAAAAGTTTCAAATATATTCTATACGTTTGAAATTTAAAATACATAATTATTACATAATTTTGTCGAGTTATTTCAAATTTTATGAAAATTGGATGCATAGATCAATTACAGGGGCAATCAAAAGTATTCCATTACATTACGGTCAAAGGGGACAAAAGTTTCAAATGCATTTTAATCGTTTGAAATTTAAAATACGCAATTATTACATAATTATGTCGAGTTATTTCAAATATTTTGGTAATCGTGCGCATAGATCAATTACAGGGGCAATCAAAATTATTCAATTACATTATGGTCAATGGGGAAAAAGTTTCAAATATATTCTATACGTTTGAAATTTAAAATACATAATTATTACATAATTTTGTCGAGTTATTTCAAATTTTATGAAAATCGGATGCATAGATCAATTACAGGGACAATCAAAAGTATTCCGTTACATTGCGGTCAATGGGAAAAAATGTTTCAAATGCATTTTAATCGTGTTACACTCATGCGAACTTAATAAAATTTATATGCAACTATAAAGTACATATTATAATATACATCATACATAATTTGTGGTGCAAAGAACATTTGTTATTGATTTACAAGGCCACACAAAAGTATTCCATTACATAATGGTATAGGGAGAACATTGTTTGATGAGCGTTTTAATTGTAATTCACTGTTAACAATTTTATGAGATTGATATATGAAAGTAATATTTTTAAAACTTCGTTATCGTACGAACGCACCTAATTTGCTACGCTTCACGTGCAATTTCCAACTTGTTTGTTTTCCTAACGCATTTGGCAAATATATCCGCTCAATACAGATTTTTTTTCCCAATAGATTTTTTTTTCAATCTAGCTTTAAATGATTTGCTGATAAAACATCAATTCGCTTGCGCAGTGTAGAAAGCTCACATCTGCTTATAACTTTTCTCATAATATCTGATCCGTATATAAGCCGACTTTTTTATTTTCGTCCATAGTTACTCAAAATGGTTAATTTTGTTTCACTCATTTCTTAAAAGGATATAAGAGTTCAAAACAAAAATATATTAATTCTTAATATTTATTATTTATAAAAAAATTTTATTCAAAAACATATTAAGTTACTATCTTGAAACTTTATGTAAAAAAGGGAGCATTTTTTTATGTTTTACTTGTTAAAATTGTAAATGCATATCATTTATTATTATTATTATTATTATTCAGGCACATTCAAGACGTACCCAACTTCCACACTTCTAGTCCAAACTTCACCTCTAATATCATCTGAAAAGAGTCCATTGCAGAAAATGCCACTAGGTTTATCTCGCGGAGATATGGTAGAGGTGTCCAGTATTTCAAGTTGGTGGTCTCAGCAGCCATTTTAAAACAAACAAATCGATCAAACACAGATGCTTTTCAAAAAAACTCGTATCATTTACTCAGAGATGTTATGAAAATTGCTTTTTTTAATTGAAGAACTAAGGAAGGAATAAAATTAATTTCATCTTCCACGAAAAAACTATTTTAAAAAAATAGGTGTTTTGATGAGAACTGCGTGTCAAGGACCTAGACAATCTTCTCAGTATTCTCTCATTTCATTTTTGTTCCGTCCGGTGCCATTCTTATAACCTTATTTTTCATTTCGAGCAAGTAACACTTGTTTAGATCCTAACCGGTTTTTGGAGCATTTCCTCAGTATTTATCAACTAAACGCGCCTTCAACAGTAGAAGAGGAATGTACATTTAAACAAAAAGATACTCACAATATCCCATAATATTTAAATCAACTAAATGAACCTACAACTATAACTATTTAAGTTATTATTTTAAAACATTTTACTGTTATTTTTCTTCTTATTATTATTATTGTTGTTCTTGTTATTGTTATTATTAGTACTGAATATTACACGACTCCTAAAACATGCGCTTGATTTGTTATTTTATGCATTTCTTTCCATTATATAACACTAAAACGGCAATGGGAAATCAATGATACACTATAAAAATATTGCCTTTTTTGAAAAAGAGGCGAGACTGAACATAAAAGAAAAGTGTTTCTATCGTTAAACGTGCCGAAACTACAATTTAAGATTGATTCGCAGAAACGTGACTGCGTTTTTCTCGAAGCATTTCTATGAAAGAAAAAAAGTATGAAAGCGTTTTAAGTAAGCTTATTTGTGAAATCGGGAAATAATCACAATATTGCTATATGGTACATTAACAAAAGCGATGTTAAATTGTTTAAAAGTGTTCGAGTCAATCAAATTCATATTTCAATAACTCCTTTCAAAAATATTAATTCTTATTCAGGAAGGAAAATAATAAAAAATATAATTTTAAACACACAGAAATAGATAAAATTTTGAATTTTTGTTTGTAGCTCATGAAAGTTTGCAAACTCAGAATGTTTTGCAGCTTAACATTTGAAGCATAATATAAGTATGAAAAATAGTCTAGGATTCTAGAAGAAAATGATATTTTGAATAATATCCCACACTGTAAAAAGCCAAAAAAATGTTAATTTTACATTGTAGTACTGGTAGCTGAGGCGCCTGTTTATAACAGTAAAATTTATGATAATAAACAATAAAATTTGCAAGTAACATGTCATAATCAGTAATATACTAGTTATAATATTATTTGTAACACAATCAAACTGATTGGTAAATTTATCATACGAATTGATCACTTCCAACTAAGCGAAAAATTGTCCAGGCCGGGAATCAAACCCATATACTTAGCTTACAAGGCCAATGCTTTACCTGTTAAGCTAACTGCGATATCCGGCTGGGATTTTTCGCTCAGATAACCTTATTGGTTATAACATCTGGTCTGTAACAGAAGTAATTTATTCCATTTTTCATTATTGGGTGAAAAAAGTCCGGGCCAGGATTCGAACCAGGGATGTATTGGCTGAAGCTGCCAATGCTCTACCAACTGAGCTATCCCGGACACGAACACTGGAGGACTGTTTCACCCAATTAACCTCAAGAAACACTTTATCTGGTCTGATACTCTGGATCAGCTACGCAGAATATCGAAGGTCAGTATATGGAACTGCAGAAAATCGCTGCATACTAAATAATGAAAAATGGAATAAATTACTTCTGTTATAATTGATTTACCGATTGAATAATCATATTTAAAATTAATCTAATGTAATTTCGTATGCAGCGATTTTCTGCAGTTCCATATACTGACCTTCGATTTATTCTGCGTAGCTGATCCAGAGTATCAGACCAGATAAAGTGTTCGTTGAGGTTGATTGGGTGAAATAGTCCTCCAGTGTTCGTGTCCGGGAGAGCTCAGTTGGTAGAGCATTGGCGGCTTCAGCCAATACATCCCTGGTTCGAATCCTGGCCCGGACTTTTTTCACCCAATAATGAAAAATGGAATAAGTTACTTCTGTTATAATTGATTTACCGATTGAATAATCGTGTTTAAAATTAATCTAATCTGGTCTGTAATTTAGACAGCTCGGCAGAATAAACCGCAGGTAACGGTACTCCATATAACGATGGATACTTAGATATACTATTATTTTTAACACAATCAAACTGATTGGTAAATTTATTATGCGAATTGAATATTCCCAACTGAGCGAAAAACTGTCCACGCCGGGAATTGAACCCAGATAATTGGCTAACAAGGCTAATGAAAGCATTGGCATGAAAGCAATATTAAAAGGATGAAATAAATAATGCAAATAATTATTTTTCAAGGAATAGTATAAATTTCAAAATTCAAAATTTCATATCATGATTTTTAAGTTCCTTTTTAAAATTCTTAGAGCATAAGATAAAGTGCTGCGCCACAAATTAAAAACCCTTTAAGGGCTTTTGTATGGGTCGCACTTAACTGACATCGCCCACACTAATATCTGCACCGCTTTCGATCACATGGTGTGCGAGTCAATCACTCACGTCTAATCGTATCCACTCGTCTCCACAATTTTAATTTGCTGTTGTATGGTGCAAATATTTTCAAAGATTTCTGGTACTTATTTAGCATTTTGTATTAACTAATTTACCATATGCATGTCAATTAATTGACTACGTATGATATGTTAATGTAAATATTTTTTCTTCTGTATGAAATACATAACAACGGGTTTAAAAAAAACAAGTATGCTAAAAATTTAATTTTTAAAAAATTATGTTTGATGAGTTGTTCAAACAGCTAAAGCTAAAAGATACGCAGATGAAAAATAATAAAATGATTCCTTAAGAAACAATTTAAAATTTTAACTACGCACTTGAGCACACCTCTTATTTTATGTAAAATGAAAAAGATAGCCAGAAACCCAACATGCACAATTTTTTTAAATGTTAATTTTCATAAACAAGTTATGGTGTATTTAGCACAGGAGAAAAGGATATCAATATCAACAGATAGGCAAGCGACTTATCTATGCATAAAATTTTTAATAAAGTAACAGAGTATAAGCTTTTAAATTTGATATCACAACATTCTTTAGACATTAATGCTCAATCTGTTTTTTTTTTTTCCATCCAGATTTTTCTTTTTTATTCTTTAAAAGTTCTTTTCAACATATATATGTACCGAGAGCCCTTTAAAATCTTGCCAATCCATTCAACCTCAAAAAGGTACCATATATATTTACGAAAGCGGTACCTAAGATACAGAAAAACAACTTTCTTGTACGCGATGATTGTTTTGAGGATAAATTTTTGTCTGTTTCCCAAAACTTTTTAAATTTTCAGCTTATAAAAATAAAGCAGTGTTTGCTCTAAACAAAAACGATTCTCGTTATCCTCCTGTAATAACATACTTCTGCTACTCACTCCAATAACTGTCACTACAAGCTGACGAATGCAAAGTGAGTTTTGATTACCTAATCTATAAAGTTCTTAATGATAGAAAAATTTAACACCTTCGCACTCATTAGGAATTGTAAAATGCAAATATCCCAGATAACTGGCCGATACTAATGTTCTAAAATGCAAATGAAGTATAAGTCTCCGTGTAGCAGTAAAATTTAACTTACACATAAATTATTCATTTTTTTAGTGAAGCCTCTTTAAAAGTATATTTCATCCTGAAAAATCTTTTATTTTTAAGAACTATACTACAAAGAAAAGACAAATGTTTCTTAATCCTCCGCCTATCAGACTAAAACTAGACTGGTTTTCTTTTTACAAGAAATAGGACTCTATAAATATTACTATCAATATAATATCGCTTAAATCCTACCATACTACATTAACTATGCATAATAATGAGTAAGAAATGTCTGATTTGAAAGTGGTGGTGTAAAATTTGTCGGGTTTTTTATTAAGATGTTTTGAATTCCCAGTAGAAAGCTTTAACTATTCTATTTTATTTAAATAAAGTTTGATTAATACGCGATAAAAATAGAAAAAAATATTACCTAAAATTTTCTGGTATGAATTAGGAAAAAACTTTAAATAAAAAACCTGCCAGATTTGGCAACAGTGCTATCAAATAGGACATTAAATACTTATGGAAAAATTGATAAATTCCATAATATACTAACATTTAGTTATTTTTATTTATTTTTTATTATTTTTTGTTTATTTATTATTTAGAATAATTATTTTGTATATACTTGTTGGTGATATCATCTGGTAGGCGAAAGGTTAATTTAATGCTTACATTTTTTACGATTAAAGAAAATGGGGGTTACCCACTATTCCGCTTTTCTTTACTTTTAAAAGCATTTGAAACTAATCGATTTTTATATTTAAAAAAAAAACATTTCAAAAAGATAAAAATAAATATTTTGTAAGATTTGGAAATATTTCCGAGTAGATTTTACGGTGTATTAATAGATACTCTATCCGGAATGTCGTTTTTTTTAATTATTATATCAATTTGTAAATAAATATTTTCGTTTGCGTAAGTGACTTAAAATATACAACAATAACAAAATAATTTTAATCTTAATGTTACTGCTATACATTTTAATGCTGTTAATTTATAAAGTTTTTTTTTTTTTTTTTTTTTTTTTTTTACACGAACATGATTATTTGAGAATTGATGTCATAAAAAAATCGACATTTCCGTTTGAGAAAACAATCAATACACTTTAAAGAGGTTTGCATTGGAGGATATAGGGTGGTACAAGCCGTGTACCTTTTGGATAATTTCGTATATCCACCACAACTAATAGCATATATCCTCCGGTGTATTTCTTTTACCTATAACGTGTAACCTCTTTTTTTTTCTTTTTTTACGATTACGTTATTGACTGTAAAAAGTTCTCGGAAACGCTTCCAAAAATTTTGGATAGCAAAAATAACTTTCGTTTCAGAAATTCTTATAAATCTCATAAATCTATTGGTTTCTAAGTGTAAAGTAACGCGTTTTGGAATGGTCGATAACTCGGAAGGGATTATATTATATTTTCGTGAACCGTAAGACAATAAGTGTGACATTAAAAAACATTTCTCTGTTTTTTTTACTGTGCAATATTTGAATTTTTGCATGCATTTTAATTCAAAATTTGTATATATTTATATTGTATTTTTCTTAGAAAAGTTTCAAAAACTGCTAGGAGATTATCAAACATTTCCTTGCGACGTGATGTATCATTAAAACTATTTTTTAAGTTGCTTTGTGAAAAATGACTAGAGCAAAATGTGTTTTGTTAGTTAATCTAGATTGTTCTCGTCAAAAACTTTGTTCTTAGCTCTTCCAATATCAGTCAATAAATTAAACACAAATTAAATGCAAATCAAATTTTGTTTTGATAGCATAATCCTAGTTATTCATGACAAAAAACGTTGATCTCTCACACTGCCATTATTACTAATTATGTAAAAATTAACTACTAATGAAAATATGTTTTCATATCCTAATCTGAGTTATTTATGACAAAATCTCTAATGTTTCTCATTTCTGTTATCAGTAATTAAATACCAAATTCATGCAAATTTATTTCCTTGTTTAATTACAATTTCTATTATTACTTACCCAGCATACGTAGTATAGGGTAAGTCTTGCAATCGTTTTGAAAATCGAAAAATTTTTTTGACGGATTTACACGTTTCGGACACTGGAGATTCCGAAAAACATATTTTTAGAAAAAAAAAATTTGCCGTCCGTCCGTCTGTGTGTCTGTGTGTCTGTCTGTCTGTAACCGCTCTATCTCTCGAAAAAATTGAGATAGAGACTTGAAATTTTGTATGTGCTTAGTATGTAAGAATGGGACGAAGCCTATTTAATATCAGTAACCTCGATTATCCGGAACTATTTTTTTCGGACTCTCGAAAAATTCGTTCTGATGAAAGGTATATAAAAATTTTCGATTTTTTTTATTTTAAGAAATGGACGTAAAAGGCAATAAATTAACACAAATTTTGCATAAAAAATGAAGTCGATCGTTTTATTAGTTGTTGAGATATTTATAATCCTGTTTTTCACATTCTTTGATTTTTCATGACCCTGTATTTCATTCAAATTTCAATTCAAAGATATCTTTTAATTGCAAATGAGACACTTAATTTGATGCAAGAAACCGTTAGTGAATATGATAATTATTTTTAGAATTATAAGGATGTTTCTTTTATGCAATTCAATGCTATTTGAATAGTTTGACGTTTCATACAATTTATTGAAATTGATTCATCAGAAATTCATTAATAGAGCATTATGATGTGTTAAAAATACTTAAATATACGTTTATATTTTGTTTTGGAATTGTAATGCATTTTATAAATTGTTTACATATGTTATGTTTTCACATATTATGTTATGCATATCCATGATGGGTAAGTATTACGGTGGCCTCCAACGACTAGTTTTCTTTGTAAATATCTTAAAATTCTTATTAATATCTAAGTAATTCAATGCTTTAGGATTTATCAGCGTATATTGTATTACAATCTTGGATTTTTCATGAAAGTAAATCATGAATTAATTTTAATCATGCCTTAAATTTAAAAAATTTAACCTTTAAAAAACAAAACAAAAAAAAACTTGTTGTTTCTTTTTTCTAAATTTCCACCAAAAACTGAAATTCGCAGAAAATTATATAATGAAGTTTTCTCCAGACGAAGATAATACTTTCTTCGATAAAACATATTTGTTATTCGATTTCATACATGTGTTTCACACATGGCGCAAGCATAAAGAGCCTAATTTATAAAGCCTAATTAAATTTACCTAATTTATGAAACACTTAATGACAAAAGACTTAATGTATAACACATTCATTAGTATTATTAAATGAAAATTTCTGAGGTACTGGCTAACAGTAGTAATCTAAAATGGTGCGAGTTTATAAGTTTCTTACACAGAACTTAAATTTAAACTTCAGATAAAACCTTCCAGGTAATCTTTCTTTAGAAAACTTCAAGGTTTATATACATCAATGGATTCGGGAGATTTTAGGTGCTTTAATACCAAAAATTTCATAATGTACTGGGGACTATATTTTAATCAATTATTTCATTAAATAAGTCAAATATTACTTTACAAATATTCTTAGAAAAGGCCTTCAAGCGTACGAACCCTGAACATGTTGAAATTTAAAATTCATTTTCAAACAATACTTCATCTAAAGGTACGTGCTTCTAAATAACTCGCATCAAAATCGCATTCAAAAACTTACATCCTTGCAGGTATAATAGTTGGATTTGCTGTTAGTCAACGCTTTTCAGTTATTTCTTCTTAAATAGTTTCAGAAGCTATACTTTTACACTTACCAGAAAACTTTTCATGTAGACGCAATGTATCATTAACACATTTTATACCATTCTTTTTCAAATCTATCCTGGATTAATTTAAACGACTGAAAAGAACGATGTAGGATTATGTAACCTTGAATATTGTTTTATATATATACTTGCAGCCTTGGCCCGCTACGCTGGTTGGATACTTTAAAAGAATCTTGTATCAAACAAAATGCATCTAGTAACGGCTAAAAACATAATATCTAATCAAATAGCCATAATCGTTGTCTTAATCGTATAATCTCACATTATCCGGTTCAAAATATATATTGACGACATAATATGCAAATGCTTAACTATTTTTTAGTAGATTTGCTATCTTGAATTTCCCTCTTCTACCTATAACCGCTGCAAAGATGTTTCGAAATGTCCTAAAAGTACGACCATCCATTAAACCCTCTTAGGGGGGGGGGATTTCTAATATAGATAAAATACATGGTGTTTTTAGTAAATACATGAAAACTAAAAACAGAGGGAATTAAAAAACAAGAAACCAAAGGGAGGCTATAAGGAAACCATATTAGTTGAAAAGTATGAGATTGTGTTCCCTCGTTGTAAAAAGTAGAAAAGGGGCAAGAAAGTGTAAAAAGATAAAGGCGTTTAAGTAACAAAAATTAAATTTTTTTGGCAATTAGTACAAAAACAGCCCAAGAAATAAGAATTAAAAGCTCCCCTTCAGGTATAAACAGGAACAAAAAGGATGATGAATGAGATCAATATTTTTTTATTGATTTTTTCAACGTTATTTAAGTTTAGTTCCATAGTTTAACTAGTATTAGAAGACTTTTTTCTTAAATGTGTTAAACGTATCTTTCCAGCAGGGGCAAGGGAAATGCATAATAGGAATAAGTGGTCACAGGGTTAAACAATGATGTATCACATGAAGAGTGTCCTGAAAATTTAGTAAAATGCTCCCCTTGGGAGCAAAGTGAGGAAGGGGCTCTGGAGGCGTATAACATAAAATATTAGTCACAGAGCATTATAAGGATATGTCACATGATTAGTGTCGGCAAAATTTGAAAAAAAAGCACCACGGGGTCCCAACTATCGTGTCACCCCCCCAAAAACAACCTCCTCTCTCTTTTTTTACATTTTCATGTATTATAAATTATATTTATCAGAGTGCTCCGCAAAAAAATCAGATTAAAAATGATAAAAACAATGCAATTTTAAAAAAGTTCGAAAATTGCCCTCGCCCGAGGGTTCAAGTTGGGGAGGAGAGGTAAAAGGTCCATAACTTGAAAGAGTGGTCCAAATGTGTTAAGACGATATATCATAAGACGGGTCCAAAGAAAGTTTCAAAATTTTCGACCCCCTATTTAACCTCTCTCAGGGGTAGAAATTTTAAAATTGCTAAAACACATGTTTAAGTATTTTCAAAATAGATTTATTTTCCGCAATTTCACGTTCCTACTTAAAACGGCCGTTGAGATATGCCAAATGCTCTAAACTTGTCGACACCCTTTTAACTCCCTTATGCGGGGTAATTTGTAAAATTGCTGAAATATGCGTTTAATTATTTTTTAGTACACTTACAATCTAAAATTTCACGTTCCTACCTATAACAACTGCTGAGATATAGCAAGATGTTCAAAAATTTTCGAATGCCCATTTAACCCCCTTGGGGGAGGGATTTTCAAAAATCCCGTTTTGATGCACGCTTGCATTGTAAGAAGTATATTTTCCCCAATTTTTATGCTTCTAGGTTCAGTAGTTTGGGCTGATGCCTTGATTATCGGTCAGTCAGAACAATCTATATTATATTAATATAGACATTACAGGTGTATAGGTGTATTTATTTATAGGTATATACATTACGTATTTATATATGTATTTCGCTATATATAATTACATATACATAGAAATATATCTAAAATGTAAATAAATAAAAACATTTATATAAACATCGTATATATTTTTTTAGCACGTGACATATATAACGTTTTTTGAATGAATATATCTTTATAAACCATTTAAAAATCCAATTTTTCCACCATCTTGAGAAATCTGGTAAATTACTAAAATGGCCTTTTGTTGCCAA
Organism: Maratus speculifer; assembly: GCA_964019185.1. Taxonomy (NCBI): domain Eukaryota; kingdom Metazoa; phylum Arthropoda; class Arachnida; order Araneae; family Salticidae; genus Maratus; species Maratus speculifer. The sequence goes on along the minus strand of OZ025290.1, from coordinate 337,383,162 downwards.
TTTCGATTTTTTTGACAGTCGCGCCAATAGAAGAGGATACGGAACTCTTTCCCAAATATCATATGCGCACGGGGATTATTTTGCCTGACATGGTGACCTGGCTATTGTTCTTTATTTACTGAGAAAATTTCTATATTCTTTTTTTAAAATGACATAAATAGTTTTGTTCTATATAATCATTGTATAAAATATCTTTTATTTATTATTTCCTCTTTCAAATAATAGAAAATAATTTAAAAATATGTGTGTAACTGATATTCAAAAATTAAGTTATCGCCAAATTGTTAAAAAAAAACATCGACAAAAAACAGTGCGTGTAAAAAATCTGTGCCAAATATTCTTTTTAAACATCAAACATTGTTGTTGCTAATTAACATTCTAATAAACATACATTCTACGATAAATTTATTGAAATTAAGTTGACAACTTACTATCCTACTTCATAAAGAAAACAAATGCAAAAGATTCATTTGCATGAACGGTAAAAAATATTAAACCGCGAAGACAATAATTCACAAAGCACTCAAACAATGAATGGACATGGACAATAATTCTTATGACGTCATAGCATGTAAATCGGAGGCGCTATTATTTGTTTACGATTTGCTTTCACGATAATTGTGGGCCACCCTTATCACTTAGAGGTATAAAAAATAGATAACAACCTATTCTTAGACCTACTGAGTATACTTATAAAATTTCATCAAAATCGGTTAAGCCGTTTCGGAGAAGTATGGGAACTAACACTGTGACACGAGAATTTTATATATAATATATATATATATATATAATTTTTTTTCGACGCTTGTATATATATATATATATTTTAATGTACTGTATTTTTTTCTTCTTTTTTTTTTTTTGTACTTTTTAGTTCCATTTTTGCATTAAAAATAATAATCATTTTTATTATTGAAATTTTTCTACCAAATATACAGATTTTCTTTTACGAATGCATGGAAAAATAAATTCTTTATCAGTTACTTTTAAGGAATTTTAATTATTATTATAAGTGTTATTATTATTATTATTAAATCTTACATAAACAATAAAAGACATTTGAATTATTTCAAAACAACTTTTTTGTACTACGATACATTTTCAGGTACTAAAACTTCTACGAATATTATTTAAGCGGAATATATTATTATCTATGAATATTATTATCATTCATAAATGTTTTGTTTTCAATTACATATCTAAAACTCTTACAAATACATAAATCATTCCATATTCGTCATTTGTAAAGTTCCATTTATGTGTTTATACAGATATTGTAAGTTGAATTATAAGCTTATATTCAATCATTGATTATACATTCATATCTTGGAATCATGTTTACCCCCCCCCCTTATAGAGCAAGATCCCAGGGCCCCCAGACGTTACTTATTTTCTCACAAGTAAAATGTATTGGATAAAGTAGTGTTTGTACGTGCTATGAGCGTAGTGATACCTGCTAGCTTGGACCAACGGCCAATTTACCGGTACCAGGTACCAAAGGTAGGTAAAAACGCTGCGAACTTTACTTATTTTCTCAAGCTTGATTTTTATATAATGCTGTTCAGGGAACTATTTCAATACTATATGTAAGCTCCCAGACCAATTGCATGGGCCAAACATCCAGGCAGACACACATAAAGTGTCGCGGCTCCCTATGAGGCAATACATAAAGTGCCGCTTTGAAGCTCCCTAAAAAATGGTATAACTTTACTTATTTTCTCACGCTTAATTTTTATATCATGATGTTTAGGGAACTATTTCAGTACTTTACGTAAGCAGCCAGACCGATTGCATGGGCCAAACATCCAGGCAGACATGCATAAAGTGTTCCCATGTGTATGAGCGCAATTGAGATAATTAGACAGATTTATAACGTAGCATCATAAAACTTATGTTTGTAATGGTCTAATGGATTTCTTCAATAAAAATTAAGTAAGATTTTAACCCTTAATTTTAAAAATAATTATAGCATACCAAAATGTGAATACATTTAAAATCGTAATCGAAATTATGAACAAATCGTTACTAATTTATAAAGAGTGTTTTTAATTGGAAATATTCAGGAAATTAATGGTTCTGAACAGCAATCAATTTATTAAAATACTAGTTTATAGATCTCTTATAATAGGCAAATTGCAATAAAATATGTAAATAGAAATCTTATAATAGGCAAAACACAATAAAATATGTAAATAGAAATCTTATAATAGGCAAAAATCACAATAAAATATGTAAATAGAAATCTTATAATAGGCAAAACACAATAAAATATGTAAACAGAAATTTTCAAAATAATTCATTTAAATATTATGCGTGTCTGGCTTGATGTTTGGCCCATGCAATTGGTCTGGGAGCTTACATAAAGTACTGAAATAGTTCCCTGAACATCATATATAAAAATTAAGACTGAGAAAATAAGTAAAATTATATCATTTTTTAGAGAGCTTCAAAGCAGCACTTTATGTATTGTCTCATAGGGAGCCGCGACTCTTTATGCGTGTCTGCCTGGATGTTTGGCCCATGCAATTGGTCTGGGAGCTTACATAAAGTACTGAAATAGTTCCCTGAACATCATAATATAAAAATTAAGCGTGAGAAAATAAGTAAAGTTATATCATTTTTCAGTGAGCTTCAAAGCGCCACTTTATGTATGGTCGCATAGGGAGCCACGACACTTTATGTGTGTCTGCCTGGATGTTTGGCCCATGCAATTGGTCTGGGAGTTTACATATAGTATTGAAATAGTTCCCTGGGCATTATTATATAAAAATCAAGCTTGAGAAAATAAGTAAAGTTCGCAGCGTTTTTACCTACCTTTGGTACCTGGTACCCGTAAATTGGCCGTCGGTCCAAGCTAGCAGGTATCACTACGCTCATAGCCCGCACTAACACTACTTTATCCAATACATTTTACTTGTGAGAAAATAAGTAACGTCTGGAGGCCCTGGGATCTTGGACTATTATATGGATCATAGGTGAATCTTCCTCGTATATCTTACAATTAGAAGTTCTAATTTTTACATAGAGAATGTTTGTTTGTTTCTCAAAACTTTCCAAGAAATATTATAATACACAGATTAGAAAATAATGAAGCACTTAACCCTCTCACTGACAAGCCCATGCTAATACGTTCGCTAAGCTCTAGGTTTCACAGCAATACAAGCAATATTTAAAATAATATAAATCTAATGTTTTAATAGATTATTAATGCATTCTTCAATGATTACTACTCTCAAGACTTACATTCATAATTTCAATCAAGCTTTTTATATAATGTCGAAAGTATCATCTTTTTTTTAGCATTTAAAATAAAATGCTTGGAAAACAACATTACAATTTGTCCTTTTGCAAGACTGTCAGAAAAACAAAGAAAACAAAAACCTTTATAATAACATATTTTTGCTAACTCTCTCCCACAACTAACGCGGTCAAAACGAATCTTGATTACCTAATCTATAAATTTTAACTGACAGAACCTCTTATTTCCTCACCATCCATTAGAAGTTATTACATGCAAATTTCAAAGAAACCTAACCGATAGTAATATTCTAAAATGCAAGTAGTATATAAGCTTCCGTGCAACTCTGAAATTTAAACTGCAGATCAATTATTCAAGCTTGTCCTTCTTTACCAAAGACCTTTAATTTTAAGCTTCTCTATCAAACTACACTTTATCCTGAAAATCTGGGCTCCTTAATGACGCCTCGTAAGAATCATGTTCAGGCCGTGAAAATATTTTCTGGTAGTTAAGTTCAAGATTTGTGAACTGTCTTTCAGTTTATTCGTCTTAAAAAAAGTTTTAAAGACCGCTGAGGGAGTATAAAACTCCTTTTTGTAAAAATAATATATCATTAGCGCATTTCATTTTCTGATTTTCTTTGTGAATATTTTATGTAAAAGAAAGTAAAGTTTTCTTTTTTGTAGCAATTTAGAATATATATATTTATAGACATTTTTTTTAATTTTTATATTGTTCTATTATATAGTATTTTAGACATACAAAGGATAAAATATTCTAATCTTTTTCGCGTTTTTTTACAACAGGCATTTGATAACATTTCGCATAATTTCAAATTTTCTTAGAAAAGTTTTTCTCAGAAAAGTTCGATTCTAGTTATGATTATCTGTTACTACGAAATTTAAAAATTACACACGATTACTTTACTTTTGTTATTTGTGAAAAGCAGTTATGAATATTAATAATAATTCTTCCTCGTATAATCTTCCTCGTATCTTACAATTTGAATTACTAATTTTTACATAGAGAATTTTTTGTTCTTTTCTCAAAAATTTCCAAGAAATATTATAATTCACAGGTTAGAAAATAATGAAGTACTTAAAGAAAACAGAAACCTTTACAACATATTTTTGCTAACTCTCTCCCACAACTAACGCGGTCAAAACGAGTCTTGATTACCTAATCTATAAAATTTTTACTGACAGAACCTCTTATTTCCTCACCATCCATTAGAAGTTACTGCATGCAAATTTCTAAGAAACCTAACCTATAGTAATATTCTAAAACGCAAATAAAGTATATAAGCTTCCATGCAAATCTGAAATTTTAAACTGCAAATCAATTCTTCAAACTTGTCCTTCTTCAGCGAAGACCTTTAATTTTAAGCTTCTCCATCAAACTACACTTTATCCTGAAAATCTCGGCTCCTTAATGACGACTCGTAAGAATCATGTTTAGGCCGCGAAAATATTTTCTGGTAGTTAAGTTCAAGATTTGTGAACTTTCTTTCAGTTTATTCGTCTTAAAAAAGTTTCAAAGACCGCTGGGGGAATATAAAATTTCTTTTTGTAAAAGTAATGTATCATTAGCGCATTTCATTTTTTGATTTCCACTGTGAATATTTTATGCAAAAGAAAGGAAAGTTTTCTGCTTTGGAGCAATTTAAATAATAAATATTTATGGACATACATTTTTTTTTAAATTTTGCTTTTGCTTTATTATATAGCGTTTTAGACATACAAAGGATGAAGAATTCCAATCTTTTTCGCACTTTTTTACAAGAGGCATTTGATAATATTTCCGATATTTTGAAATTTTCTTAGAAAAGCTTTTCTCAGAAAAGTTAGATACTATAGTTATATTTATCTCTTATTGAAAAATTTCGAAATTACGCACGATTACCTTATTTTTGTCATTTGAGAGAAGCAATTATCAATATTAATAATAAAAATATATAATTGAAGGTAGTCTTGTTTTAATTTAGATTAATTTTTTATATAAGAAAAAAAGTTCAAGTGGTTTTTCACTATGATTGTCGTTATTTTATTAACTATAAGAAAATTCTTATAATACAAAAATTATGTGATATTATTCCATGTGTATACAAACATTCATATCTTATAATCATGGTTATTGTACGCAAGCGGATTATAGATTAACTTTATCATGTTTAACATTTAGACAAATTAATTTTTCTAAAGAGAGGTTTCTTTCAACGCTTTATTAGAAAAATATAAATTCAAAAGATACGAAATATAGCAAAATCTCGAACCAAAAATTATCCTTTACAACAGCATATTTTTTCTTCTCTTTTTAATAATTTTCTTTCACAAAAGGTGAATGCAACAGAAAATTTGATTACCACATATGCAAAATTCTTATATAAGTTAAATGTAACGATAGTGAGGATGCGTAAGGACATTTATCTAATTGTCATTACAAATTTAATGAACAGTAAGCGATATATAGATGTAATATGTATATATTTAGTGTAGTCGTAACTTTTATCTATTCGAATTAATATTCAAAGATTCAAACTATATATCTTTGGAAAAACGAAAAATGAGACAATTACCCTTCGCATAACTCATTTTCTGATGCACCAATAGAACCCCCCCCCCACACACACACACACACAAATTTAGCACAGAAATTACAATTTTTTTTATAATCTTATATTTAACTATAAAAATAAATAAAATACATTTTTATGTTTAGATGGCTACATGACTTAATTTAATGAAAAATAATCAAATACCCAGAAATTGGAATCGCGTTTTCTTATTTTACTGCTTATCTTTTACATGGGACTTTTCAGTAGGTCCTCTTTATTTTATTCAAACTTGCTATTTTCACCTTCTCTTCTTTTTAATTTTTATTTTCTTTCTCCTTTTTTCTCTTCTTTCTTGATTTGAACTTTATTTTTAAAACATTGTTTTATTTAAAGAATAGTAACTACAGCTGGATTTTTTTTCGTCTATCCCACATTTTATTTTTTTTTCTTTTGGCCGCAAAAACAAATTAATTTGAAAAAAAGGAATATTTATTTGATGGGCAATGATGTTTTTAAATTTTTCAAAAACCAGACAACTGTACAAAAGTTGTCTCTTTTTTTCAAATTTAACAATATCTTCTCTTTTCTTTGCTTCAATCTGTTTGCTGAATACACCATTATTTTCTAATTCACATTTGTCTGTTATCTCTTTCAGTTCTTCTTCAATAGATTCAAGAAATTCTTTTTTAACTGTTTTGTGTGGGATAATTCATGATAAAGCAAAAGTGACTTTTAAATAGTTAACAAGTTACATAAAACAATTTATAATTAACGGATAACGGATATTTTAGACAGTCAGATTTCCTTCAATTGTTTTTTAATTTATGATTTTGTCTTGTTTTTCAACTTTAAATTATCGCTAGTTTAAAGTTATATCAGCTTTGGGTATACTTAATGCTTATACTTCTTTACATACTGTTTATATATCTGATGTATGCATAAGTATACTCCAAATTTGTGGTTTGATATTTATGTTTTATTTATGCGCTATATTTTACAGTCATGAAGGTTCTAACACTATAGAAAATCGATTGACTTAATCGTGCTTTAAATTTAAAAAAAAAATCCCCAGAAGAACAGTTTACATTTCAGTACTTTGCAATAAAAATCCGAATTCTTAAATTGAAGAAAAAAAGAAGAAGAAACATTATTCTAAACGAAAGTAAAATTATCTACAATAACATATCTTTAGAGCTCAATTTTGATAATTTTCTTTCACAAAAGACGAAATAAATTTTGATTACCTAATCTATAAAATCCTAAATGACAGAAAACTATGTCTCAAACATCTATTAGAAGTTGATAAATGCAAATTTCAAAGATAGCTAGCCAATAGTAAGGCTTTAAAAGGCAAATGATGGCTTTCATGCAGCACGGAAATTTGAATTTCCCATCCATTCTTTGACTCTGATTTTCTTTACAGAATACGTTTAATTTCAAACTACACTTTATGATGAAAATCTCTGTTCTTTAATGAATCGTATAAAAACAGACCGCAAAAATCTTTTCAGGTAGTTGAGTTCCGCATTTGCCATCATTTTGAATAATTTTCTAATGCAATATGGGATAAAATCAGAATTTTTAAATTTAAAAATCAAGAAAGAAAAATTCATGCATCAATCATAGATTATGAAGCACTTTCCAAGAAATTCAGAATACGGTAACAAAACTGCACCGTTTAAAAAACTAAAATATTACGTCTCATTTCACCATATAACAATGCGTAAGGCATTTCAAAACCGAATTTCAGATGTTCCTATCTACAATCAGAAAATTATCTGAAATTTTAGCAGCCCTGTATGTGGTATAGAAATTTGTATCTATTAACAACAAGCATTCCAAAATTTAGTTCATTTAAGAAATACACATATTTTAGTTGAAAATTCCTCCTTCTCCTTCTGCAATTTCCTCTAATAAGGACTATGATATAGGAATACTTTTGTGCGGCCTTGTATATGAGGTATGGAACTTATAGATAAAAGTAATATGCAAAAAACTAATTATATTTAAAAGCGTATACTGAATCTTAAAATGTATTTTCTAGCAATTATTATGCAATGACAGCACTGTAATCTATTTCTTTTGTGTGTCCCTGTAAATTAATTAAAAATGCTGTGTATGCTCTGTTTTAACGCAATCGTAGCGTTAAAACAGAGATTCATATCAGTTCAAATCAGTTTCAAACAGATAATAGTTTCAAACAGAAATAAACAGTTCAATAATTTGAAATAGCGTAATGTCATTAAAATACTCTAAAAACAATTTTCCTCCATACACCATAATGTAATCGAATTCTTTTTGGGTATCCCTGTAAATGAACCATTAATCGCATATACTTCATATACAATATCAAACATGCTTTGGTGATCCTAAATAAACTTTATCAATTGCATGAAAATCCAAGTACAATTACAGGATTTAGAGCGTGGACCGACGGACAGAGAAACCGAATGCGTATAAATACTTTTCAACTTTGTTGAAAAGTGCTTAAAAATGAAGTACTGTTCCAAACGAAAATAAAATTCTCTACAATAACGCACCTTTAAAGTTCAATTATAATAATTGTCTTTTACAAAAGACGAAGTAAGTTTTGATTACCCAATCTATAAAATGCTAAATGAAAAAAAATATGTCTCAGACATCTATTAGAAGTTGTTAACTGCAATTTTCAAAGATAATTAATCTATAGAAATGTTCTAAAATGTAAATGAAGTTTAAACTTCCGTGCAATACATCCATTCTTTAACTCTCACTTTCTTTCGCGAATGTGTTTGATTTCAAGCTTCCCTTTCAAACTACACTTTTATCCTGAAAATCTCTGTTTCTTAATGACTCATAAAAGAATAATATTCAGACCAGAAAAATCTTTGCAGGTACTTTTAGTTTCGGGTTTGTCAATATTTTTAATCGTTTTCTCATCTGCAAAAAAATTAAAATTCCTACATTAAAAAAATGATTAAGTACTATTTAAAACAAAAATAAATTTCTCTACAATAACGTACCTTTAAAGCTCAATTTAAATAATTATCTTTCGCAAAAGACTAAGTAAGTTTTGATTACCTAATCCATAAAATGCTAAATGACAGAAAACTATGCCTCAAACATCTATTAGAAGTTGTTAAATGCAAATTTCAAAGATTATTAACCAATAATAATGTTCTAAAATGCAAATGAAGTTTAAACTTCCGTGCAGAACTGAAATTTAAACTTCACATCCATTCTTTACTCTCTCTTTCTTTAGAAAATATGTTTAATTTCAAGCTTCCCTTTCAAACTATACTTTATCCTGAAAATCCGAGTTCCTTAATGACTCATATAAGAATAACTAGAAGACAGCCCGTCAAAATGACGTGTTTGCATTTTTAAAGTGATGATAAAAAATACAACTGTGGTCAATCAGCCACTGGCTTAAACAATTTTTAAAAATACAGTAGTTAAACATGGGGGGAAAAAATCTATAAAAAAAGAAAATTTTAACAAAAATTTGCATTTAAAACTATAACATAACTGTCTGGTGGATGGGGGGATTGTAGTGAACAAATCGTAAATACATAAATTTTAAAAGAATAAAGTAAGGCAAAAAAATCAATTATAAAAGAATATATTGTGAAACTACAGCCAAAATATATCGAAAAATACTGAAAGAAAATAATAAAAATATCTAAAATGGATAAAAAAATTTCCTATTTTGGCCCATGTTTTAGCTAATACTTAAAAGAAAACACTCTAATAAGATCGAAAACAATGTCAACAATAAAGAGTAAACAATGAACGTGTTTGGGAGATACAGGCGCTTCGCGCGCGAACTCAGGAGTTTTTACCGAGTGCTATTCCGCTGTAAGATCCACTCCACGCAGTGGCGTAGCTATGTTTTTTGGCGCCCGGGGCCAGCAAGAAATTTTGCGCCCCCACCCCAATATAGATATATAACAATTTCTCTCAATTTGGCGCCCCTATGCCTCGGCGCCCGGGGCGGACGCCCCCCTTGCCCCCCCCTTAGCTACGCCACTGACTCCACGTATTCTGTCTCCTGAGCGCGCGCGCTCAGCGCGCACAGATCCCGAACGCACCTGATCATTCTTGAGTCGTGATGTTACAAAGGATTCATTCTAAAGATTCAATCACGGAATTTGTCATTCTTGAATGGCAACAGTATTGATTTGTATACATTTTTTGTTTGGTTTGTTTTTTTCCGTAATTGCTGGTTGTTTTATTTAGAACTTAAACATTATAATTAAATAGTTTTTGTAGGTTTTAGAGAAAATGAGTAATGAATAAATCTTTCACATGTATATCTTCATAAGTTGAACAGTTAGAATATTTGTGAACAGCTCGGAATAGTTAAGCCTAACGTGGACGCAGTTGCAATAGGTTTATTTTTCTCGTGGATGGGTTGTCCCCGGAATCGTCGTATACGGAGGGGTTTTATATATATAATATTCAGACCACAAAAATCTTTGCAGGTAGTTTTAGTTCCGGATTTGTCGACATTTTTAATAGTTTTCTCTCCTCAGAAAAGTTTCAAGGGCCGCGAGGAGAATATAAAACTTTTCCTGGCGACACAACATATCATTAAGACATTTTATTTTTCCTCTTGTTAAAAGTTTTCCTATGAATATTTTAAGTAACATAAAAGAATTTTTGAAGCTTTTGAACTATTTTTATGCAAATATTTATGACGTACTTTTGCAATTTTGTTTATATTGCATTATATATAGCTTAAAATATATTATGCAAGAGTTGAAGGTATGTAAACCTTTGCGATAGATTTTTCATTTGCGTTCGTAATTACAGTCGAGTCTCTATATAACGAAATCCACCGTTCCAGTAAAAAATTCGTTATATAGAGGAATTCGATGTATAGAGAATGATATAAAAAATCGTATTTAATGTGTGAAATTTGAACAAATATTATTTTTGATCTTTTGAATTAAGAAGTCCAAATGTTTAAAAGTAAATATTAACGTAACATTTTATTTCTTAATTATTTAAGCAGTTTCAAAAAAGAGAACCGACATTTATTTGAAAGCTTAATGAAAATCAAATAAGGAAGACTTGCATTAATTTCAGACGAAGAAATCTGTAATTTTTTGTTTTTCTGATTTTAAAATTGTTACGCTCTCAAAAAAATGCTCAAATTTTAGCAAGGAATGAAAAATTGTAGTAAATATTTTCCTACATTTGAAGGCCTCTCTTATGTGCCTCTCTTTGATTCCTTTCTTACATGTGTATCAATCCAATTGACTTTGTTTTGGGAAGGATGTGGAAAGGTGTGTGGGAGGTGGGATGAATTGATTGGATTTAACGAACAAGGAGAGAAGTAATATAAAAAAAACTCAGCACTGACGATAAATCAAAAATAAGTGATGGAAAATTGATTCCATATGATTTTGAAGCTTTTTAAAATTGAATAAATTAAGACCAATTTATGAAAAAATTCTTTATATGGAAATAGATATTTCGCTATATAGAGACTGTTTTTAATATAATCATGCGAAAAGGGGACCGTTCCTACTAAAAATTTGTTATATAGAGAAATTCGATGTATGGAGTTTCGTTATAGAGAGTCTCGACTGTATGTAAATAAGTAGCGGCTATAGTTGTCGTCCTGTCCGTCTGTCCGTCCGCATATAAACAACGGAAAAACTACCCAACCGAATTGTTTGAAATTTAAAATATATAATTATTACATAATTTTGTTGAGTTATTTCAAATTTTATGAAAATCTGATGCATAAATCAATTACAGGGACAATCAAAAGAATTCCGTTACATTACGGTCAATGGGGGGAAAAAGTTCCAAATGCATTTTAATGGTGTTACACTCATTCGAACATAATGAAATTGATATGAATCTTTGAAGTACATATTATAATATACATTTTGCACAAACTGTGGTACAAAGAACATTTGTTATTGATATACAAGGCCAGACAAAAGTATTCCATTACATAATGCTATAGGGAGAACATTGTTTTGTGCGCGTTTTAATTATATTAAACTGTTTCATATTTTATGAATACGATATACGTTCCTGAGGTATAATAAGAGTTACTTATCCTGTATATTTACAGGAACACAAAAAAGATTTCGTTAACTACACTACATCCGAAGTACTGTCTATTATAACAGCAAAATCTGAATATTTTTAAAACTTCGTTATCGTACGAATGCACCTCATTTGCTACTCTTTACGTGCAATTTCCAACTTGTTTTCCTTTTATTGTGATTTTTCGATTATTAATGGCTCTTCATATCAAGACTTGTGATGACAGTCAATTCATAGAAGCAACAGAAAGGTTATACTCGAGCACCATTTATTACAACTTAAACTAGTCGGATGTGGCATTCTCAAAACTTTCTTCTGTCTTATATACTTTAATGTGTTAATACTTCCAGAAAAATAAAAATAACAGCGTCACGGATTAGGTAATTTACACCAAAATATAATCTGCAATAACTTTTTTCCATGCTCTAACTTAATCTGAAAATTGATGAAAATCCGTGTTATCATCATGTTAATATCGTATCAATCATCAAAAAATCGTAAAAAAAAACTAGATAGAAGCGCAACCAGTTGAGCGATTTACTCCAAGACCTAAAGAATACTATTATATATCAGGGACTAACTGAATCTAAAGTTTGGTGTAAATAAAAATTAGTTCCTGAGACAGAGTTATTGCAATAATCATGAGTAATGCCGCATAGCAGCACTACCTGTAAGGCGATTTACCCCAAAACATAACTAGAATCATATTATATCAAGGACTAACCTAATCTGAAGATTTATGAAATTCCGTCTATTAGTTCTTGAAATACATCTATTGTTGAAATCGTGAAAAAGGCAGCGTACCATTGCCACCTGTTGGGCGATATACACCAAAAACTAATCAAATCCAGTCTTTATCAAATTCTAACTGAATCTAAAGATTTGTGAAATTTCGTGCATTAGTTCTTGAGATAGAGCGCCCACAAAATTTATGTCACAGTCTCACAGACAGATATTTTGTAAAAACAAGTCTTTTGGAATATGTGATCTCTTAAACGTGTAAATCCGTCAAGAACCGGAATTAAAAAAAATTCACAAACCTAACAGTTTTTTTTTAAGCTAAAAAAAAAGTTAAAATTATACTGTAAGAGAACGATCATTCTAACTATAGTAAACTGTCTTGTCATTCAACCGTTTTCGAAGATAATAGTTGATCATTATTTGAAACATTCTCTTTATATATTATTAGTCAGAATTAGTGTGACAGGTATCCTGATTTATCCATGATATCCCAATTTTCACGAGCTCTAATAACTATCCCTCATAACCACTGCGTTCCGCCGTTGTAATAGAAAATGGTAATTTAATGCAATTGCGATTATATTATTGCCCATATTAATAGGTTAATAAGGTTAAAAAGGTGGTTATGAAACCGTTTACAATAAAATAAGTCAAATGACTGGACAGTTTGTAGCAAATTTTTAACAAAGTAATGCAGCAAATCCTGCATACACAAAACTTGTCTGTAATGGAAATTTTTATAGTTTTATGAAAATAATTCCTTATAAATCAATTAATTATTAATCTAAATGTGTCAAATAAGGTTATAAGTATTTTTATGTATTAAAAAAAATTAGCGTAGTGTATGGAGGCAAGTGAAAACAAATGAATGGTGACTTAATTAAGTGAAAAAATTAATGCATCAAAGTTTATTATTTTTATCGATAAGCCATTTTGGAAGTAAATAAAAAATATTTTTTCTGTAACTTATAAAAAAAAAGTTAAATGAATAAAAATGAGTTTTATCCATTTTTTATTTGAAAAGATATTCAAAGAAACATATTTTGTTACAATCTAAAAATCAAAAAAGTAGATAAAAGTAATAAAATATTATTTTTATAAATTGATTTTCTTGTAAAAAAATTATACGTCTGTTTTTAAGGTTTGAATGAAAATGAATTAGATTTAAAAAAAAAAAAAAAAAAAAAAAAAAAAAAACATGTTACTCTTTAAATATGTTAAATATAAATACTTTCAGAAAAACTACATAACCTTCGAATCAAAATTGTAACAATTTCTAAAATATTAAATAAATTGTACAGTTTTAAAAGTGTTTTTAATTTTCAAACCTGTGTTTATTGAGAGAAATTTAATTAAAACAAACTTTTCTCGATTTTAATGCATTAGGATTGTTCATATTTATCATGCACTCCATATGATTTTAATACTGTATAATCTAAATTTATGTACTTTAATAAATGTAATTATATAAACAAACTGCTAGCTAAACTGTTTTTCAAAATTAAATATTGCTTGTGCATTCTTCTGCCATTTTTATCCCTGTAAGAAATGTACCACCTCTGACAATAAAGTTCTGTGAATAGTCCTGTAACATTAATCTAGATTAAATGTTAACGAAAGTTACCGTACCATGTTTCAATATAGTCACCTCCCAATAATATGCACCGCTGAGATCTGCTATACATGTCCTGGGAAATTCGAGAGAAGTCTTCTTTTAGAATGGAGTACAAAAGCTCCGTCACGTTTCGTTGGATGTCAGCAATATGGTCAAATCTCTTTCAAAGAGAGTTTGAGTCGTGAAAATAGGAAGAAATCTAGAGGATTGAGATCTGTCGAATATGGTGGATGTTCAATTTGCACCATCCCTCATAATTTTTCTTTCGGTGTCTTGCAAAGCTTAAAACCAAACTTTAAACTGATCTTTTGTTCGTTCATTTTTCTGTTCTCAGTTAAGAACCAACACACTGAACAAGCACTTAGTAAAGCACGTCTTACACAGAACATAAACGACGCTCAACTGAAGAACGGTGGGGGAAGATGGTCAACACCCCCTCTATGCAGGTGCAGTATCCTGTTTCTTCAGTCTTGCCAGATTGGTCGTTCTGAATTCATTCACCGAACTTTATTATCAGAGGTAATATGTATTTTTTCTTTGTGATCTTTTTTTATTCTCTTATAATAATAATAAAAAAAATCCTAGACTTTTATTGAGGAAAGCATTTTTTATTAAAATATATGCATTAAAAAAATCATAAGAATTTTTACTAAAATCCTCACAATCTCTTGTAATATTCTCTGCAACTTTAGAAATTCTTTCAGCGGTTCAAATTTTCCAAGAAACATGTCAGTCGCAGGGAAATAGGCTTCGTTTTGATCATGATGAATTAGTGCTGAAATAGCAAAGAACTTTTCATGCATTCACTAAGAATATCTAAAATGCAATAACAAAACTATAGAACGACTGACACTAAATAGCGGATGATTAGAATGTTTAGAATTCTTTTATGCACTGTTAAAAATAAATCTGTGAATTCTAGGTGAAACTACCGGCAGCAAAGTAGCCGAACTTTTACCGTTCCGTTAGTAGATTTTCCGTTGTGGGAAAAACAAGAAGGGAAAATTCCGTTTGAAGAAGCAGTAACTTTTCGTTACAAAGTTTGATTTTTAATAATAACAATTTAATATAATTTTTAAAAGTAATGAATCGATAATTCTAAATTTCCGAGTGATTTTAAGCTGCTATGTTATTTTACTTAATTTTTATTATTCTGTATAAGTTAGTTCATGCCGTCCTGAGGATCGAACTCGGGACCTTTTGACAGCGGAACAAATCCCTACGAACTGAGCCAAAGTTGCTGGTGCCAGATTGTACAAAGTATGTCTTTTATGAGTTAGTGGGAAAATCTGATGCGCTTTTTAGAAATTTCCTTTCAAATATATTCCCTAGAATATTTGTAAACGGTTTATTTTATTTTATTTTATTTTAGACTGATGCATAACACTTATTATTCTTTTATATCAATTTTAATTTTTAAAATACTTTAAATAAAATACAATAACTGTTTAAAACCACTGTTTTTTTGTTTTGTTTTTTTTCTTTTGAATGAATGAATGAATAAACAAAAAGTTTTTATTAACAATATTTTTACAAAAAAAAAAAAAAAAAAAAAAGACAATTTTTTAAAATTGTCGTACACTATTTAATTAATTATTTTTTGGCTAATTAATTAAAAGATTTTTTTATTAAGAAATAAGAGAAAAATAAACAGAAAAAATTCAATTTAAAAGGGATTTTTTATGTCTTCATTAATCCATAGCGCCAGTGGGACTCGAACCCACAATCTAAGCTCGCGGGCGATTATCAGTGTGGTGCCTTGACCACTCGGCCGTGGAATCCACCACACAACGGAGTATTTCCGTTTTTTGTTTCTATTTCCATTCGTTTCGTTATTTTCAGGAAATATAGTGCAGTTTTGGGATTTGTAGCGGAAAATGCCCTTTTGTTGTGAAAAAAGACCTTTTCTGTGAAATTCAGGAAAGAAAATGTTCGTGAATTTCAGAATTTTTTTAACAGTGTGAGTAATTTTTTATCATCATTTTTTATTCAAATAACAAACTTTTACCACATAAAAATGAAAAATGTATTTTTTTTTCTTTAAAGCTGTCTTTACTTTCCTTATAACAGAGAAGATTTAAAGCTACAAAACTTTTATTGGCGAATACATTGTTACAAATATATGGTGCATTAAAAATAAAAAAATAAGAATTTTTACTGAAAGCCTCACAGTCTCTTCTGATATTCTTAAGAACTTTAGAAATTCTTTCAGTGATTCGCATTTTCAAAGAAACATGTCAGTCGCAGGGAAATAAACTTTGTTTGTGTCATGATGAATTAGTGCTAAAATAGCAACGGGTTTTTCATGCATTTAGCAAGAATAAATGAAACACAATAACAAAACTGAACTGTAGAACGACTAACATGAATTAGCGCAACATTGGAATGTTAATAACTATTCTTTTATGTGTATATTTTTGGGGCTCATTATTCACATAAAAAACGTTTATCATAGTACAATGATTCATCATGAAATCATCCAGCATGATTTTATCATTCAAAATTAAATATTTTTTACTCACTCTCTAACCATTTTTATTCTTATAAGGAATACATCTATTTTACTTCCTTATACTTTATGTTTTATTTCCTTATAGCAGAGAGGATTTCTATTTCCAAAACATTTATTAATGAAAACATTTTCTATAAAAAATATGTGTATTAAAAACAAAAACATAAAAAAATTTTACTTTAAACCTCAAAATTTCTCGCAATATTTTCTGGAACTTTCGAAATTCTTTCAGCGGTTCACATTTTCCAAGAAACATGTCAGTCGCAGGGAAATAAGCTTTGTTTTGATCATGATGAATTAGTGCTGAAATAGCAAAGGGCTTTTCATGCATTCAGTAAGATTAAATGAAATGCCATAACAAAACTATAGAATGCCTGTCATGAAATAGCGCAGTACCGAAATATTATTAACTATTGTTTTATGTTTACATTTTTTGAGAACCTTTGTTTGCATAACAAACTTTTATCACATAAAAATGAAAAGCATATAGTTTGCATCTGCTCCATCAAAGTCACAATTAGATACACTCGGTCTTTCCGTGAACCTTCTCACCGCCGCGAACTAATATATCCGTTCACTAAGCTGCAAGTTTCAGTGCAATAATAGCATTATTTAAATTAATATAATTCAACAGATATATTTAAATTAATATAATTCAACAGATATATTTAAATTTTATGAAATTAAATTATGATTAATACTTTGGAGGCTTATATAGCTATGCGCAAAAAAAAAAAAAAAAAAAAAAAAAAAAAAAAATACGTCATGTTTGAATAAAACAGCACCAGCTTTGCAGCACGAAGTTCAATATGAAAACGGAAACAATTTTTTGTTAAAAAAGAAAAAAAAGGAAAGAAAAGTATGGTGTTATGTGCTGTTTAACAATTTTAAAATCATTACTATTTCACTGATCAAAAGCATATAGCAATAGAGGCCTACGCAGTCTGAAATTTCCAGTAAAGGATAAAAAGCATTAGTTCGGCCTTGTGTCGACTCGTGTAAGAGTCAATTAAATCAACCCAGACTGACTCATTTTCTACGAAACAAAATCCGATGTTTCTTAATATACAATGAAGATTCTTTTAAAGACTTACTCAACAATATTTATGCGAAAATTTTCGAGTAAATTTCAGACTATGTGTTCGCAAGCAGCGATCAGCAAAATCAATGACCATTCGCACTCTTAATCTATTACATTCAAATAAAGATGCATTTTAAAATTAATGCAGTTTAGAACTAAAGAAAAAGAGGGTTTAAAATATTATAACTTTTGTAGTAGATTTTTAAAAATAATTAACTCTGTAATTTTTTAAAATATGTTTTCAAAGATGATGGTTATCAAACGTTTATTGTTATTATTATTTTTACAAAAGTTGCCTGCCTGAAATGTCCTGGAAATAATTAAAAACGCGTACGTTTCCGGCGTGTATATAGAAAAAATGTAACCCTTAACTTTGCTCGGCCTTAATCGGCGGAAACAATAAAGCCGAGCTCAGACACGATCTAATTATTAGATACAGATTTCTACACTGGACATATTAAATGTCTGTTCTGATGCAGTTGTAGTAAAACTAGCATCGACTATTACAACACTTTTATAACATATTCTCGCCCCAGCTATGTTCATTTAAAATTATTCATATCTAATCAGCATAGTCCTACCCTATTAAATTTATTATATCTGTCAGCCGACTCGCTTAATTTTTTATCGGCATGGCTGGAAATGTTTCATTTGTTATCAACTCGGTAAAAAAAAAAAAAAAAAAAAAAAAAAAAAAAAAACTTTATTTTTTATTTGCCGTTTTTAAATCCATTTTGTTGATCTCTAATATTGCAATATTCATAACATATACTAACACTATGCAGAGATTGCCCATGATACATATTCTTAATATGGTGTAGCTTCAATTGCCACCGTTTTTTCGGGGATTCATTACCATTACGGCAATCATCCACTAGTAAATTTGAGTAGAAAATTTCTCTTTATTTAAACATCTCAATAAAGGAAAATTTCAATCAAAAATAATAGCAAAAACTTGTACTAATTTTTACCAGGGGAAATTTACTTCGGTGGTAGGGATTCCGTACATTGCGACAACCAAGATAACCTCCTCTCAGTGTCAGGGAAAAAATAATAATCTGCGGAAAATTTAAGGACGAGTCCCAAAATGCCAATTTTCAAGGGATTTTCAAGCGATAATTTTCAAGCGAATGTTCAAAAGGAAGTAATATAATTCGAATAATTACTATTCCAGCATAACAGCTAGTCCATATAACATCTTATTCAAGTCACGCAAGGTCACAAGAGTCACAGTCACTACGGCAAAACAAAAAATAGGAAATTCCATATGTCTCTTTTATGAGTTTTAAATGAGTACTATATATGATTCCACTGGCAGGTCATTGTGACTGCTGCTTTGTGGCGAGTAAGCAGGTGACTTTACAATGTCGTTTCATTGAGACTTTCGTGTGACTTCTCATTTGGAGACTCAACTTCAAAGTCATTATTAATGTTGCATTATGATAAATTACCAATAATGTCCCATTAAAGTCACATGGTGACTTTTTACCACTTTGCACAGTAGTTACTTCACAGTAGGGTCTCTGTCACTATTTGACAAAGTCTTGTGACAGAAAGTCACCATGTGACTTTAAAGTGACATTATTTGGTGATTTATCATAATGCAACATTCGCAATGACTTTGAAATTGAGTCTCCAGATGACAGGTCACACGAGTCTCAATAAAACGACATTTTAAAATCACCTGGTGACGAGACACAAAGCAGCAGTCACAGTGACCTGTCAGTGCAATCACATATAGTTGTCATTTGAGACTCATAAAAGAGACGTATGAAATTTCCTATTTTTTGTTTCGCCGTACAGAGTGTGATTCTTCTGATCATGTGTGACCTGAATGAGATGCTATATGGACTAGCTGTTATGCAAGGATAGTAATTATTCGAATTATATTACTTCCTTTTGATTATTCAAGTTATATATATATATATATATATATATATATATATATATGTATGTATATAACTATATTTGTTGGAAAATTTTCCCAGCAATAAGGATCTAAAATGAGACGTAATGATTTTCTCTTCAAGATTACTGGCAGAAGTTTTCACCAGCGTTAATCAGAAACTGTTGATCTGATTAAAAGAAACAGCCTGTCATCTTGTGACATCCTCTTCAGTTACTTCACTCGCAAATGATAGACAATACACTTGTATGTCTACCCCACTTTATTCATAACTCCATTAATTTTAAGATGCTGTCTTTAAAAGCGAGACGGGTTTACCATCCCGTCCATTTCTTTTAAATTTGTTTCCCTTTTAACTAGAGTTTAAGGTAATTTATTTACACAATCAGCCCTCAGGGACCAGTTTGGTCTCCTTTAAATTTATGCTAAACATTGCATCATAATACGTTTATTCGTAATTTAATTTTACTTGCTCAGTTGTGTGCGAAATCAGAAAATTCTGCTAGAAAATTCAAAAACTCGGTATTTTTATATTGACCGGGCACAAGGGATAATTCGCCAAACAATCTTCCCGTGGCATTTTTTCGTATTTTATTAATTTTATTTAAAATATTATCATTTTACTTGTAGCCTCCATGAATCTGTCAAAATTAATTTTATTGTTTACACTGTAAAAAAAAAGGGTCGATCTACTAAAAAAACTTTGTAATTACTAAAAAATTTTTAGTAATCTTAGTCGGTTACAAGAAAATCTGTAAGAATTACTAGAAAAAAGTTAGCAACGAAGAGAGTTAATAGTTTTATATTTTTAATAACTATTACTAAAACTCACTTGGTGTGGCCTTGATAGCATAGTGGTTATAGTAAAGGACTCCAGACTAAAAGGTCCCGGGTTCGATATTGGCCTACGCCCAGAATGTATGTAGTGTAAGTACTCGTTAGTAAAGGGATTATGAAAATCCTGTCGGAGCAGTTAGTAATGTTTGGTGCTGCCATCTATAGCAGTTTTGCCGAAAATCTTCCGCTTCAGAAGTCTGGATGCCGCTCGAAGGAACCTCCTGCCCTTCGGGCGCACATAATGGTTATTAAAAATAATTTTGGAGCTATTACTAAAATTTGATTGGTGACTCATACTAAAAATTTTTAAGTTAGTTATACAAAAAATTCTTTTGTTCAGTTTACAAAAGAAATGCTTGTTTCACTTGCAAAAAAAAAAGTTTGTAGTGGTTACTAAAAAATTCTGTTGAATACAAATTTACTAAAAAATTTTTAGTAACCTCTTGAATTTTTTTTACAGTGTAGGCAACGAAAAGCCAAACGATATTTTTGTTATTGAAAAGGTTAAATTTTTGTGTTTATTGTTAATATGCAGAAAGCGTTCTATTTATTTTTATTTCACAAGTAACTTAATATAGTGAAATTATTTTAAATAATTTTTGAAATTATGTAAAATAGAATGATTTTAATTACTTGATATGCTGTAAATAGAAATAGCGCAATACCGGCTAGTGCACACTCATTTCATTTATAATGCATAACTTTAATTTTAAACTAAAACATTTAAAATTCATGACTACTATTTTTTTTTAAATAACAGAAAACTAAAAATAATAATACTTTAAAACTCTATAATTGCAGCGAAAAAGAAAAACGTAAAAATATCAGATTTATATTGGTCTAAATGCTTCTAAATTACTTTTACACAATAACCGATGGTTTGCATTTTATTCAGATGTTGCCATTGAAGAATTAACAAATAATCGCGATTTTAGTGCCGCATACGTTAGCGTACATAGAGTAAAGATAAATTAATAGAGTGGAAGTATTGTGTCTGGGGGTGATGCTAAAAATGTAACCCTACATTAAGTCCAATTAAGTACCAACAAAACCAGGTGCATTGACACGCCTATCAATTGAAATAGGTTTAAATCCGTATTTTTTTGCTTTGTTTTTTTTTAAAAAGGAACTAATCTATCGCTTCACCGGTAATAATTTATTAATTATTTTATTATGTGTGTTTTAAATATCAAAATATAAAATTCTTTTAACGTTTTGCTTGAAAATATAACATTCTTTTGTAATATCTTAAAATCGTTTGCAGTCAGAAATCTATATTTTAGATTAATATTTATTACTCTAGTTTTCATACATGATTTTAAAAGAATGTTGTTATCATCATATTTTAAATATTCATTTACATGCAATTATTAAGTCATATACCTTTTTCATCTACGTTATAAAGTATTTAAAATTACATTAAATAAGGAAACTTTTAGTAATACAATTCGTATTACTAAACTACTATTCGTTCGTATAAAATGTTTTCAATATCTTATTTAATTTTAATTTGCATTTAATTATTGCTAATTTCCAATTTCTTTTATTTTAAAAGAGAACATTTATTTCAATAAATAATAATAGAACAAAGACCAGTTCAAAAATTTGCTATTTCTTCTTAAAATATGCTTCAGTTGTAATTCATTTCTTTCAATTCTTCTAATACAAAATCCCTTCCACGTCCTTTTGTTTGAGACATTAAAATTTGAGCGATAAATGGTTTCACATTGCAAACCTTTTTTAAGGCTTACTTCACCTCCACCTATCTCATTCCTCCGTGTTTAGCATAATATCATGGAGGAATGAGATAGGTGGAGTTGAAGTAAGACTCAAAAAAGGTTTACAATATGAAACCATTTATCGCTCAAATTTTAATGTTCCAAACCACGGAGGAATGAGATAGGTAGAGGTGAAGTAAGCCTCAAAAAAGGTTTGCAATATGAAACCATTTATCGCTCAAATTTTAATGTTCCAAACAAAAAGACGTGGAAGGGATTTTGTATTATAAGATGAATTGAAAGAAATGATTTACAACTAAAGCATATTTTAAGAAGAAAATAGGAAATTTTTAAAATGATCTTTCTTTTTTTATTATTTATTAAAATATATGTTCGCTTTTAAAATAAAAGAAATTGGAAAATTGGCAATAATTAAATGCCAAATTGAAATTAAATAAGATATTAAAAACATTTGATACGAACTAAAAATTGTATAACTAAAAGTTTCCTAATTTAATGTAATTTTAAATACTTTATAACGTAGAAGAAAAATGTTTATGACTTAATAATTGTATGTAAATAGATATTTAAAATATAATGATGAAAACATTCTTTTAAAATCACATATGAAAACTTAAGTAATAAATATTAATCTAAAATATAGATTTCTCACTGCAAACGATTTTAAGATATTAACAAAAGAATGTTATATTTTCAAGCAAAACTTTAAAAGAATTTTCTATATTGATATTTAAAACACATATGATAAAATAATTTATAAATTCTTACCAGTGAAGCAATAAATTAGTTCTTTTTTAAAAAACGAGAGAGAAAAATACGGGTTTAAACCTGTTTCTATTGATAGGCGTATCAAAGCACGTGGTTTTGTAGGTAATTAATTGTATTTAATGTAGGGTTACTTTTTTAGCATCACCCCCAAACATAATACTTCCACTCCACCTATCTCATTCCTCCATGGTTCCAAACAAAAAGACATGGAAGGGATTTTGTATTATAAGACGAATTGAAAGAAATTATTTTTAACTAAAGCATATTTTAAGAAAAAAATAGCAAATTTTTAAAATGGTCTTTGTTCTATTATTATTTATTAAAATAAATTTTCGCTTTTAAAATAAAAGAAATTGGAAAGTTAGCAATAATTAAATGTCAAATTGAAATTAAATAAGATATTGAAAACATTTGATACGAACTAAAAATTGTATTACTAAAAGTTTCCTAATTTAATGTAATTTTAAATACTTTATAAGGTAGATGAAAAATGTTTATGACTTAATAAATTGCATGCAAATAAATATTTAAAATATAATGATGAAAACATTCTTTTAAAATCATATATGAAAACTTTATTTATAAATATTAATCTAAAATATAGATTTCTGACTGCAAACGATTTTAAGATATTAACAAAAGAATGTTATATTTTCAAGCAAAACTTTAAAAGAATTTTCTATATTGATATTTAAAACACATATGATAAAATAATCGATAAATTCTTACCGGTGAAGCGATAAATTAGTTAATTTTTAAAAAACGAGAGACAAAAATATGGGTTTAAACCTGTTTCGATTGATAAGCGTATCAAAGCACGTGGTTTTGTTGGTACTTAATTGTACTTAATGTAGGGTTACTTTTTTAGCATCACCCCCAGACATAATACTTCCACTCCACCTATCTCATTCCTCCATGGCGTAATATATATATAGATTTTCTTGCCTGATTTGATAAAATGATCCAGCCGATAAAAAATAACAAATAAATACATTTTGCGATTTTTTTTTTTTTTTTTTTTTTTTTTTTTTTAAGTCAGTTATTCAAGCTTGTTAAGATCTATTTATATTGTTTATTTCAATATTATACAGTAAATTAA
The DNA here is from genome assembly GCA_964019185.1 of Maratus speculifer. NCBI lineage: Eukaryota > Metazoa > Arthropoda > Arachnida > Araneae > Salticidae > Maratus > Maratus speculifer. The sequence goes on along the minus strand of OZ025290.1, from coordinate 337,359,024 downwards.
GATTTCAAACAGTGATATTTCGTCGTATTTGACAAATAATAAGAATATTTTGCCTCAGAGATTATAATGTTTTCACGCTTTTTTATTGCTGAATTGATTTCTTCAGAAACTCTTAAACTTCTTAAAAGTTAATGGCTTCACATGAAGAGCAACTCTGTGGCCGAAAGTATCTCACCAGTAGTGCTGTTTTAAAACATTTATATTGTAGTTTTCTTCTTCTTATTATTTTTTTATATAAAAAAATTATTTCGGACTGGAAATTTTTTATCAAACACATTATTTATCCATAAACTAAAATAATACACACACACAAATTTGCTCGAAAAGCATTATAATCAGCACGCACACACATTTTTTTGAAAAGCATCATAATCAGCGGCCCAAATTTTCTCGAAAAACATCATAATCCTCACACACGCTCTGACTATCGAAGGGGACCCAGGGCTCGTGCCCTAGGCACAAACTTTCTGAAGAGCACAAAATTATTCTAAATTTTCATTTTAAAAATCATAATTGTAAAAAAAAAAAAAAAATGTGATATTTGAGTCATTAATAAGATGAAATGACAAAAATATACTTAAATATGTGGTTTAAAGTGCATTTCAGTAAATAATAATAATCTCTATAAATAAAAGGAATTCTGAGGATAATTAATTAATTAATTGAGGCACAGGGGAAAGCAAATCTTGGCAATGCGCCAACTCGGTCCAGAGGAAGCAAATCTTGGCAATGCGCCAACTCGGTCCAGAGGAAGCAAATCTTGGCAATGCGCCAACTCGGTCCAGAGGTATAAAAGCAAGATAGAAAAAAACGCGCAGGTCTGTGCATTCAAGTACAACCACCCATATGTATATGCTGAAAGTTTGTTCTGACGCTCACCCGACGCACGTGGAGTGCCGATGGTCCGGGGAGAGTCACCGGGGGATCCGTCGCCAGCTGAGAGAGAAGCGTAGAGTCACCGGGGGATCCGTCGCCAGCTGAGAGAGAAGCGTACCATACACATAAATTATTAAATAAACTTTCAAATTAAGCCCGGCGAAGCGGGCTGCGTATGCTAGTAATACTTAATAATATTTTTAAAATATATTTTTATTCCTGAAACTGTTTTTCAATTTTTCAGAACATTTAATATTTTAAGCAACTTTTCAAATAAGTTAAAAAAAAAAAAAAAAAAAAAAAACTTATTGTAAATTAACTAATCTAAGGGGGCACAAAAAGTATAAAGTGCCCTGGACACAAAAACTTATAGTCGGGCTCTGATCACACATACACATTTTCTGAAAAAGCATCATAATCAGTCGCACAAAATTTCATGAAGTGTTTAACAATCACCAAACAAATGTACACAAATAGCATTGTTATCTCTTTGAATAATCTCTTGAACTTTAGAAATTTTCCCGGCTGGCACATAGTTTCCAAGGAACATGTCAATTGCAGTAAAATTTGCATTGTTTCAGGAATAATAAATTAGAACTGAAATATCGAAGAACTTTTCAAGCTGTAAATAAGAATGAATGAAGCATACGAGCAGGATGATATAATAACTGCTAAGCAAGAAATGTTGAACGATTCAAATAAAATTAATGATATTCAGAGCAATTTCTTTATCTTTATATCTTTCAAAAATTTTACATGAAAGAATTGAAATATTTTACAAATATTTAAATGAAACCAACCCGTAGTTTTTTGTCATATTGACTACCACACAAAAGCATTATGTCAAGATTTCAGTTGAGATTACACCAGAATCATCACAAAGCTTATATATACACTATACCCAATATGGCCACTAATGACTGGATACATTTAATTTTAGACATTTTAACGAATATTTAATTTTTTTACTGTCGCATTCCCCTGGAACTTTGGGATTAAAGAATATGTTTGACATTATGTTTATTAACGTCGATTTGATAAGGAGGGCAATTAGGGGGCAACAAAAATAGTAAGTATAAAAGAAGAGTAATAATATTTGGCATCACCCAGTAAATTAAAATGCACGAAGTGATCTACTGTTCAGAATAGAAATATGCAAACATTGTAACCCACGTCCAGTGATTTTTGTAAAAATGACACGCCTATTCATGAAAATATAGCGGTTATAAAAACGAAATATATTGTATTTTTTAGATTAGATCACGCACGGTTTAGAAACTAATTTAACATTAGTTTGAAAAAAAATTAGAAAGTATAATATAGGAATTATAGCAAATATACACTGTAAAAAAAATTCTGCAAAGGTACTAAACATTTTCTAAGAAACTGGGATTCCAACAACTTTTCATGTAACGATAACAGGAAAAATCCTTGTAACTGATTCTAAAACTAGAATTTTTGATGTTACCGTTACAGGAAAAGTTCTAGGAATCCCAGTTTCCTAGAAAAAGTTTAGTATTTCTACAGATTTTTTTTTTTTACAATGTAGCTTATTTAAAGGCCGTAATTTTTTAAGAGGTCAACTGGAAAATCCTGTCTTATAATGTTGTTTCACGTCTATTTTTTTTTTATTCATATTTCTTCATTAGCACTAGCACCGTTATTTGAAATGGTAAAATTTCTATAGTTTTCGTGTTTCATATTTGGTGAAAACAACCGGAATTTTACTGTTTCAAATTACTATTACGATACACGCCATAAAATATTGAATTTTAGCTTAAAATTTGAATTTATTATTATTATTATTATTATTATTATTGTTATTATTATTATTATTATTATTATTATTATTATTATTATTATTATTATTATTATTATTAGACCGATATATTGATTTAATTGTTTTTTTTTTTTTTTTTTTTTTAAACAGAAAAAATCGTGAAGTGAAACGTGTTAACAATGTTAATAAATGGTAAATTACTTAAAGAGAGTTTTCAACTCTGCTATGCGTTTCTTAAATTAAATAAAATTTTAAGATACTATGTAGCACATATACAAATCTATAGATCATATACAGACTGTACAAAAAAAAATCGGATATTGTTCCGACTACTGATATTTGTGAGAAATTAAAATATTTTAGTGTGAAACACATACATTTTATTAGTATATATATATATATATATATATAAAAATTAAATTTCAAATTTTCAGCTAAAATTCAATATTTAATTCAATATTAATACATAATCTAGAGAAAGTACATTTACCGATGGACTTGGAGCAAGTTCCATCTCTGGGGAATTTGTAGGAAGTAAAAACGCATTTTTTAGGAAGGAATAAAAAATATTGAAACTTTCTTAAATCTGCAATATTTGTTAAATATATTTTAGCTTCCTACAATTTCCCTCGAGAATGAACTTACATCATAGCCGTGAAAAAATACATCTTTTTTTATGGATGAAGAAAATTTCTATATTTGTCCTAGTAAAAGATATAAAATTTGACATATAGAATGAAACTCTCCAGTAACTGTCACTTATTTTTTTTCTTCTTCAAATCAGTATTACAAAGTTTTAAATCTATGTTCCTCTTATTCTTATTTTGGAAATTATTTACCCTAAAAAAATGGGTAATCAAAATTATGTAAAAAGTACTCAATTTTAAATACGTCAATACGCAAAATAGCTCGGATCCAAATGTACTCAAAATTGAGAAACACGTGTACTGATTTTTGATTCCATGGATGTGTTCAAATATGAATCGCTATTTACTGCCTCCAAGAACCTACCCAAACCAAATAGTTTTACGTTAAGATCTTTATTTGCAAGCACTTATAAAGTAGTTTAAAATGTTGTATGTAATTTAATATTTTTGTTAATGAACATGTTTTATTCCGCCATGAATGAAATAAACCATTATAGAGTAAGACCTTATAGTTTTGTTGGGTTTCATAACATGTGTTGTATCAATTTTTCAGAAACGTAGTAAAAAAAGTAGGGATTTTCTATTTTGAAAAACCAATAACTGGAACAGAAGTTATAACAGAGGGTACATGACAAGATATAATTATTATATAAGGTACCCTGGGGTAATAACGCCAGGCGGGGTAATAACGCCAAGTGCTTATATTTTGCATAATTATGAAATAATCAAGTAAATGACACCCATGTGCTCTGCGCAGAAGAGCTTTGAGTCATATAAATCGCAATAAACAGCTTCAAGTTAATTTGTTTCATTTTTAGGTCTTATTGTTTTTACAAACAACTAAAATTTACGCTTGATCTAAAATTTGCGCGATACGTGTTATGATGTGAAGACTATGTTTTTATCCGGAAATACTTTGTTAATTACATAAATTTGTAGTGCATTTCATGTACTTTTAAAATGTTGTTGAAGATTTTGGATATCTTCTCGAGATAATTTGTAATTTAAAATGTACTGCGCAATAACTATACCGGGGTAATAACGCCAATCCTTGGCATTAATACCCCGGTTGATTCCCTACAGTGGCCGAGCTACATCCTAAATACTGATTCAAATCAACACAGTTAAAACTGTGCAATGTTTCTCATATTTCTATTTAAACGGTCCTTTTTAAGCAAAAAGAAGCTCACGGTCTGATATTCTTTTGCCTCATCCCCCCCACCCACACCACACCTTTATTTTTCTTACACTTTCACAAAAAACTGAACATTTTCAATAGCTTAGAATGCAATTTTTCAATTTCTAAGTTTGTAGAGTTTGTACTTTTAGAATTGGGCTATCTACATGCAATTATTCCATCTTATTTCATAGTTTTGTTTGCATGGCGTTATTACCCATATAGGTGGGTAATAACGCCAAATAGCATGGGTCAAGAAAAAACGCCATTACATTTTATGAATACATATCTGTTAAATTATTTTATTTTATGTAGATAGTCAATGAGTTGCTGTATCAGATCCTATATTTGTTTGAAAAGTACAATCTAAAACTAAGCCGTGAAAATTGGTAGAACCTTAACGTGGCGTTATTACCCCAGGGTACCTTATATAAGATTATATAAGCGGGTTATATAAGAGGGTACATGACAAGAAAAAAAAATCTAAAAAAAAAGTGCTTGCATTAAAAATTTCTTTTTTTTTTTTTTTCAGCTTAAAATGACGTTTAAAACATGTTTCTATCTTAAGTGGAACAGGAAATATTAATTTTTTTCTATTGGTTAGTTTTCAGAATCTAGCTTACAAGAAATGGTTGTCGTGGAAATGACCTCACGTGAAAATACGTTTTTCTTCATGATGGCTTCTTTTTACATTGTCTCATGTTTAAAATGCTGTAAGTCAAGAACCGTTGGAGATAAATGATTCAAACTTGGAATGTGTCATTTTCAATTAATTTACTTTAATTTTGATTCAGCAGATTTAAAAAATATATTTACGTTTAAAAATGTCTTTTTTTTTAATTTGCATTATTTATTTTTTTATTTTTATTTCAAAAATTTTTAATGTCTATACAAAATTATGTTTTTTAAAATGCTGAATCAGGATTAAAGCTTAAATATTTTCCTTTATTTAAATGAAGAAAAATATCGAATTTCTATAAAAAGTTTCGGGGTATAATGGTCATAAATTACCCCACTTTTTTAATAAACCTAAAAATTTTAATTTTTTTTTTCAAATAAATACAAATTTTATCGTGTGATTTCGTACACAAATAATATAATTAACCATCTCAAAAAAATTCACAATTTTAACTCAATAAATAAAAATTATTTTAAATGTGTACCGGATCCCTTTAAGACAAATAAACTACACTTAGACTGCATTAATTTGCATACTTTTGATATGTGTCAGTTACTGGTTAGATGTCAATAACTGGGGTTTCATGCTATATCTTGAAATTTATTATTTACTAATACTGTTTTTAAGTATTTCAAAAAACTTAAAAGACTCACAAATGAATAAATATGAAAAGCGGCATTTGGTAGTATTATAACATAGCTTCATAAAGTTCGTATAGAGTTAATTTTAGCATCAACAAGCTTTTCACTGCATATTTATGGAAGATGAGTATTATTCTTCCGCATAAAAATGTAAAAAACTATATCTTTCAATTTAATTAAATTTGAAAATGGAAAAAAATGAAAGAATAATTAATCAATGACCAAAAAATAATTAAAATATTTACGTATCGCAATAACATTAATTAATTTTATAAAATATAAGATATATCTTGTTTTAAAAAACTTAAATATTTACATATTTATTCTAAGTTATCATGCGGATTGTGAAAAAATTTGCCACTGAACTATATTTTTTATCCTATTACATCATTTTTTTTTCTTTTCTTTCAGCTTTAAATGTGGCTTAAACGCAACATTGAGATTTATGTAATTTCAATAATTATTTAGAATTTTATGAAAACTAAACGTTTTATCACTTTTACACTTACGATGGAGGTTTTAAATGTGTAAGACCCCTTAAAACAGTGGTTCCCAACGTGGGGCGTACACTGTAAAAAAAAAAAAAAAAAAAAAAAAAAAAAAAAAAAAAAAAAAAAAAAAAGTGTCGATTTACTAAAAAAACTTTAGTGATCCTTGTAATTACTAAAAAATGTTTATCTTAGTCGGTTACAAGAAAATCTGTAAGAATTACTAGAAAAAAGTTAGCAACGATTAGAGTTAATAATTTTATATTTTTAATAGCTATTACTAAAACTCACTTGGTGTGGCCTTGATAGCATAGTGGTTATAGTAACAGACTCCAGGCTAAAAGGTCCCGTGTTCGATACTGGCCACCGCCAAATACGCCCCGAATGTATGCAGTGTAAGTACTCGTTAATAAAGGGATTATGAATATCCTGACGGAGCAGTAGCAATGTTTGGTGCTGCCATCTATTGCAGGATTGCCGAAAATCTTCCGCTCCAGAAGTCTGGATGCAGCTCGAAGGAAGCTCCTGCCCTTCGAGCCCACATAATGGTTATTAAAAATAATTTTGGACCTATTACTAAAATTTGCTTGGTGGCTCATATTAAAAATTTTTAAGTTAGTTATACAAAAAATTCTTTTGTTCAGTTTACAAAAGAAATGCTTGTTTCGCTTTCAAAAAAAGTTTATAATGGTTACTAAAAAATTCTGTGGAATACAAATTTGCTAAAAAATTTTAGTAACCTCTTGAATTTTTTTTTACAGTGTACGCCCCACTGGGAAGCGGTTTGACTTTTTCGGGGGGCAATTTCAAATTTGTAACGCACTCATTTTCTGTAAGGTTTTTTAGAAAAATAATTTTTTAGACAAAAATAAAAGTAATGCACGCAACATTAAAATAATACAATAGAAATAATAATATCGGGAGTAATGACAACCTAAAATTGATAAAGGTCTGAGAAAGAAAAAAATTTACCCACCTTTAAAAAAGTTACTAGAATAAAAAAAAAAGAATACTGCCCAGTTAAACTGATGGCATTGAGCTCACAGGCTACGCATACTAATTGTACATTACAGCCTTTTATTTTCGTTAATTCCGTTCGAAAAAAAAATAAGAAGGGGAAACAGCTCTCCCCTTTCTTCTTTTTCATACTTAATCATTGAACCTCCTAAACTATCAAGTACATGCTTTATCATATTAAAAAATCTACATCTAAAATTCAGAGCAAATCGGATAATTCTTAATAAAAACCCATTTAGCATTTATATAATTTAAAAGGAGTTATTCCCCTCTTTTATACTTAACCATTAAACTTCCAAAACTATTCAGAGATTTGAACAAAATCTGACAATTCTGATTGAAAAATCCATTTATACAAGTTAAGGGGAGGGGCATTAGAACCCGCGTTCCCCCTGTTTATACTTATTCAATGAACACCTAATAACAGTCACGGACTCGCCTCATCAGAATGATCCTATATCTAAATGTTGAACGAAAACTGTTAATTCTGCATGAAAATCCCGTTTATATCAATTAAGGGAAGGGGCATGAGCCCCCCGTTCCCCCTGTTTATACTTATTCAATGAACACCTAATAATAGCCACGGTATCGCCTCATCAGAATGATCCTATATCTAAATTTTGATTGAAAACTGTTAATTCTGCATGAAAATCCCGTTTATATCAATTGAGGGGAGGGGCATGAGCCCCCCGTTCCCCCTGTTTGTACTTATTCAATGAACACCTAATAACAGCCACGGTATCGCCTCATCAGAATGATCCTATATCTAAATTTTGAACGAAAACTGTTAATTCTGCATGAAAATCCCGTTTATATCAATTAAGGAGGGGGGCATGAGTCCCCCGTTCCCCCTCTTTATACTTATTCAATGAACATCTAATAAAAATCACGGAATCGCCTCATCAGAAAGATCCTATATCTAAATTTTGAACGAAAACTGTTAATTCTGCATGAAAATCTCGTTTATATCAATTAAGGAGGGGGGCATGAGTCCCCCGTTCCCCCTCTTTATACTTATTCAATGAACACCTAATAACAATCACGGAATCGCCTCATCAGAAAGATTCTATATCTAAATTTTGAACGATAACTGTTAATTCTGCATGAAAATCTCGTTTATATCAACTAAGGGGAGGGGCATGAGCCCCCCGTTCCCCCTCTTATACTTATCAAATGAACTCCAAAAACTAATCAGGGAAGCGCCTTATCAGGATATACCTATATACAAAATTTCAAGTGGATCCGATATTTTTATCATGAGTTATCGCGTTACGCACGAACGCACGTACATACAGAACGGACGGGTACATAAGCTCTCAGGCTATGATAGCCTGTGAGCTAAAACGCGTCAGTATAATCAGTTTTGGTGTTAAATATGACAGTGTCCTTAAGCATTTTGCGAAGATAAAAATGCGAATCATATCATAACTTTCTTTAATATTCAGGTTAGTTGGAAATGCACAACACAACAAATTTTGACATAAAAGTTGAGATGTATCACCTCATCCATAGAATTATGTAGAAAATACATTTATGACAGGTAAGCTAGATCATTGATATGTTTTAAAAAAAATAACAGTTATCGTTAAGTCTTTGCCAGGCTTCTTTCAAATAAACTGGGTTCAATTTTTAAATAATAAATGATACATCAAGACTCGCATGGGCACCGGTATTGTCCAAGTGAAAATCAGTTTTATTTTTATTGAAAAATAAATTTAGATTAAACTCGTGAAATTTAGCCTTTTTTAAGGAAAGATTTCCTATAAGAAAATACCAGTATGAAGAATTTCTTGGTCCGGAAACTCAAAAACTCGTACGAACACTGTATATTAGGGCGGAGCGTAAAAAACTTTTTTTCGAAATTCTTTTCTCCCTAGCGCGGAAAAGTTGTCTAGTGGTATCAGTAATATACTCACAAAATTTTAAAACAATCAATAAATATCTTCCGGTTCCACTTTTGGGTCGAAATATGCAATTTTAGCCAAAAATGTTGTAATTTTTCACATTTCAGCAATATTTTAAATTTTCAATTTTTCCTTTGCCCTAGTGCGGAAAAACTGAAAGAGTACATAAGGAACACAAGTCCAAAATATTAGAGTAATTACAAAATACCTCCTGGTTCCACTTTGTGTTCTAAATATGGGAAATTTGCCGAAAAATATACAAAATTTTCACATTTTAGTCATTTTTTTTATTTTTCAATTTTCTATTCCCGCTGGCATGGAAATGTTCGAAGAATATGCAAGAAACATAAGTAAAAACTTTAGAAAAATAAATAAATATCTTCCATCTTCTTTTACGGGGGTCTAAAAATGTCAAAATAGCCAAAAAGTATGTAACTTTTCACATTTCAGAGATTTTTTTTCTTATCAATTTTCTCTTCTCTCTCACGCGGAAAATTCGGAAAATCATATGACAAAGATAAGTGTAAAAATTTAAAATAATTAATAAATATCTTCTTATTTAATTTTTTTTTACTTAAACTGGCAAATTCATTTCATTAATGTACTAAAAAATCATAGAATAATAGAATTAAAAGCAATCTGAGGGAAATTCCTCTAATAAGTTCAGCTTTCTGTTCGTTTACTGTAATGTTACTGTTAGTTTAGTGCTCCGCTCGTGATAGGTTCTTAATGAGATATTCAATTTTAGCTTCTATATATAATTGAAAAATAATACATCTGAAAGTGTTTACAAAATTTTAATTTTTAATATTGTGTTGAACTCATAGTGTGCATAGAAAATATTACAATATCACAATTAAGGCGCAGTATACACGGGATTTTTCTCATCCCATTTTTGGGAATCCTACTTAATTAAGAACTGGCGTTCTACCAACTTATGAACATATAATGTACTTTTTTGTTGGTGAGAAATGAATCGAAATATAATTAAAAATCGGACCCACCTTTGGGGTGATAGCGGATTATGGGCTGAAATGGTTGAAGCAATTTAGCAGGCTCCTCAGTTCCAACGATTTCTAGGCCAAGAATAGTCCAAATGATTGGTTCATATAATGATAAACACAAGAGTATAAAGAAGTTTGACGCTAAAGAACAGACGAAGTCAAAATTGGAAATTTTCTTATTGGAAGAGAAAAAAACACCTGTTAGATTTTTTTTTTCTTACAAGAGTACATCTCTAGAACGATGAAAATGCCCACGTGATATAAAAATTCTAGAATTGGAAAACAGTTTTTTAAGGATCAAAGAACGTCAAGGAAATTGTTGATAGACCCAATTGATACATTCGGAAACACGGTCCACAACACGGAAACTTAGTAAATGAATGAGCAGGCTCGAAAAAGAATAAGAAAGTCTTAGAAAATGGTATAATGTGGAAAAAACAATCACTACTGCTTCATTGAAGACTTAGAGTTATTTAAATCTTTTAGTCTTGTTGATGAACAACTGTGTCACGATCTTAGTGATAAACCTTTAGTTTCATTGCATTCGAATATAAATACTATAAATATATCACGAACAACCCGTCTTCCTGCCCTAGCCAGAACTTGAGACACAATAGGAGTGTCCGACTGAGTTGCAGTATCAGTAACAGGCGCATTTCTTGAAGACTTGCGAGTTGTGACACGTGACGACATGTCCAAAGTTATAGACAGTCATAACACAAACAGAAAAAGAAATAAATATCGCATGAAATGCCAAGTTGAAGATGAGAGTTTCATATCCACCAATATCTTGAAAAGATTGTATTTTGACCGTCGAAAAGATCCAACTTTAATTCAGAGGAATATTGAGGGAACGCTCCATGAACAAAGATTGCTTGAAGAATACTGGACACTTATAGAAGAACCTGGCTGCGATTATATAGGGCAAGTGTCACCAATAACCTCTTCTGCTATGTTTCTCATATGATTTTCCATACTTTCCGCTCCAGTAAGAAGAGAAAATTGATAAGAAAAAAGAATCTCTGAAATATGAAAAGTTACATACTTTTTGGTTACTTTGATATTTTTAGACCCCGAAAAGGAAGACGGAAGCTATTTATTTGTTATTATAAAGTTTTTTATTTATGTTTCTTGCATATTTTTCTAACATTTCCATGCCAGCGGGAATAGAAAATCGAAAAGTAAAAAAATGGCTAAAATGTGAAAATATGTGTAATTTTCGACAAATTTCATATATTTAGAACCCAATGTGGAACTAGAAGATATTTTTTTAATTACCCTAATATTTTGGACTTGTGTTCCTTATGTACTCTTTCAGTTTTTCCGCACTAGGGCGAAGAAAAAATTGAAAATTTAAAATATTACTGAAATGTGAAAAATTACAACATTTTTGACTAAAATTGCATATTTCGACCCAAAAGTGGAACCGGAAGATATTTATTGATTGTTTTGAAATTTTGTAAGTATATTACTAATACCACTAGACAACTTTTCCTCGCTAGGGAGAAGAGAATTTCGAAAAAAAGTTTTTTACGCTCCGCCCTACTGTATATGTTACAGAAAATGCGTGTGAGAAGAGGAAAGCGACAATCGCGATTGAACAGATGCTTCGGTTGGGAAGAAAAGGGCGGGAATCATCGCCTTAAAATATTAAATCATAAATTACTTTTATTTGTAGCATTTAAAAAAATACTTTTTCATTAAATAAACACATTTATTTCTTTGCTCTTCATGTATAGAGCACTTTTCATTGTTATCTGTTAATAATGTCTCGGGTGTGATATTAGGCATTTATTGCTAAATTATCGGTAGTATTTTGTTTGAACAAAATTCTCCATTGCAAAATATATAATCCCATGATGTTCTTTTTTTTCTTTTCTTTTCTTTTTTTCCCCTAATCTAATAAACATATTTTACATTTGAAATTTTATTTCACAAATTAGCTTAAATAAATATTACATTAAAAAAAAAACCTTTCTTAAATAAATGTTCTGGAACAAAAATGCTTATTTGAATAATAAAAGAATCACAGCAAATAGAAATGTTTGATATCAGATACACTACATGAATGTTATCTTAAAAATTTACCTTTGATAAAGGGATTTTTTTTAAACTTTTTCTGGTTCTAAGCATGTTTTTTTATTCATTGTATAGTTTGGCAGAAAATCCCGCCATTCGGTTAAGATGCGTTTAAAAGCGAGGAGAAAATGTGAGGTGTTTATGTAATTTTAAGAATTTTTAGTAGTTGGATTTCGAACATTTCAAAATATATCTGTGCTATCGCCATCTATTAACAGGTTTGGGAAACAAAGAAAATCCGTTATATTAATTCTAAATCTAGCACATAGATGGCAGCAGATGCTAAACTATAGTTAAATTTTAAAATATAAAAGTAAATTTTCTGTTACAGTTTCAAAACATACAGAGAAACTAAATGAATCAAATACAACTCCTTCAAGTGTAGTGGAATATATTTATATCATTTGTATAGGAATTTTTGAAACAAAAAATTACTTTTTAAACTTTTGTAAGAAAAAATGTATCTATTTGTTTTTTCGAGGGAAAAAAATGCTGCAAAATTGCATTTTTTTATTTTCAGATACATTCTTTCTAAATTTCTTGAGTGAATTCAACATTACAGAAACATAATTTTTAACCTAAAGATTAAAAAGTAAATATAAATTATATTTTTGCAAAGTGAGTAATTTTATTTCAATAACTTATTTTTCCATTTCCATTTATATTTATATTCTACATTTCAAGATAGAAAATTAAGTTTTTTTATGTTCAATTTGACATTTAAAAAATGTTAAAAATAATAAATTTCTAATCGTTTATCTTTAAGGGGCGAGTCTATCTTTTTAATAATTTCCTTTCTTTCATTTATTATTAAGTTTAAAAAAAAATAATTTTCTAAATCGATTCTGCTATTTTAAATATTAATATTTTTCCCTTTTTTTTTTTTTTTTTTTTTTTTTTTTTTTTTTTTTTAACTTCCAAATGTATATTACACAAGACTGCTTGTGGATTTTTAGCTACACGTAACATTACATTTAAGAAATTTTTTTACTGATACAGATAATGTAAAATAACGAAATCTAATACATCTTAATACACTTAAAAAGAAAAACAAATCTGGAGACTAATTCTATAGCAGGTTTTTTTAGATGTATAGTAAAGATCATTTCCAAAAAAAAATAAAGTAAATAAATGTATATTTCAAACACGGAAAACGGAAAAAGCCTTAGCATTTTGAAGACATGAAAGTGAAGAAAATATGAACATGGAGAAAAAGCCGTTTAAAGTTTTCATATGTTTGGAGAATTGAGCTGGCTCTACTGACAAAATTTACAAATTGTCGCGATGTGATTACTGTATGGATAAAAATGAGGTATCAAAGTATTCAAAATTAAACTGGCTTTCATTTACTATAAAAATCGCCATTTTGCGAATTTTGAGATAATCTGTCCCTTTAAAAGAAAACAATTTTGTTTTTCTTCCTTTGCAGCAAATAGTCGTGAAATTTTAAAGAAATTAGACTTTATAGAGAAACATAAATTGCAATACGATTTTTAAAATGAAAATGAAATAAAATAATCTAAATAGAATGACGAAATATTGATAAAATAATTTATCTCTCTTAAAAGTCTCCGTATATGTTAGGCTAAAAATAATTTCAAAAAATTCTTTTTAGAAAAAAAAGTAAAGCGATTCATTTAAAAATAAATATGCTTTCAAAAGATTGTTGAACTTTATTTTAGAATCTTGAATAACAAATAAATTAAAAAAGATATTACATGCACAGAAGTTTTAGAAAATATTTGTTTAACTTACTAAAATAGTCTTTAATTACTGTAGAATTATTTGTTATGTTATGAATGTTAATTTATTATCTAGAATGTTTGCATTTTGTAAAGTTTTGTTGCATGGTTTTCCTTTATAATAATACTAGCTGTTACCCGTGACATCGTTCACGGAGCATTAAAAAAAACGATAAACGCTTTAATTAAACAAAACATTTCATTAAAAATAATTTAAAATTATATCACACATATCATATACCAGGCTATGCAGTAGTTTTTTTTATAGGGGACTTAAAGAACTCAGTCAAATAAATGGAAAATGTGTTAGATAATATGAACAATCGCGAAAATGAAATTGCAACCATTTATACTGTAGAACAACTGTAACGCACCCCAATTGTACAGTAATCATGTAGTGCATTTCAGAATTCCATATCAAAGAAAGAAAAATCATGTGTTAAACCTAGGTAAAAAAAAAAAAAAAAAAAAAAATATGTCCAACATTTCCATAATGCCGGCCCCTTACACCGGCCCCCCAACATTTGCCAACCCATTCTTTTCTGCAGCTGTGTATATGATCTATGTGTTTGTAAATATTCTAAATACAATGTTAAAATTTTGCTTAGTTAGAAAAAGTATAACGAAGATTAAAATTCACCTTTAGCAATTTCTAATAATAGACAGAAACGTACTTGAATTCTTTTGTACAGTCCCGTATATTACGTGCAAATATTTATACGACCGCATATTTAGCTTAAATTATTCAAGCAAAAAACCCGATTTAAATTATTGGATTCATATTTCCGGGAATTGCTATTGCACAGGTGACCATATATACAGTTTATTGTATAGTCGGATAAATGATTTATTTAAATTCTACAAACATCTCTTATTATACCAAATGTAGCTGAACTTCAGGATACATTAGTTTTCCTTAAAATACATACGATAATTGAAAAAGCTCTTCAGCTATCTTTTTTAATAGACCATAATTTGGATACAATATCTGAGATCTGAACACAGGTCCAAAATTTTTTATGCGTCTCTGTAAATGAACAACAAATGTGATGCAAATCATACTTAACTGTAAGCATATTGTAGTAAATTTCAGAATTTATCATTGTATTGATTATCTCAGTATATTAATTTCATCGTGTTTTAAATAGTGCAACGCAATTAAAATACGCTGGGAATATTTTTCCCCGTAGACTATTATATTACCGAACATTTTTCTGTGATTTTATAAATGAATGTTAAACCTTTTCACCCCATTTTCTACAGAAATCCTGTTTTAGTGCACTTCAGAAACTGATATCAATTTCAATATTATTAAAATAATCTTAATAAAATAACATTATTAAAATACGCTGCAAATGGTTTTTCTTCACAGACTATGATATATTGAAATACTTTTGAGCTGCCTGTACGCACACTATAAGTACTATACTTAACATATTCGATAGTAACCATGTTCTTGTGAACCTTAAAAATGCATGTAAATTTCATTACATTTAAAATTATGTAACATTATCAAAATACACCACAAATGATTTTTTCGCCGTAGACCATAATGTAAAGTCTCCTTTTGAGTGCTCCTGTGATTCAGCTATAATTGCTACCTGGTTCATTTTCAATGCCGCACATGCTATGGCAAATCTCTAATAACGTACGTTATTTTCGCATGAATCCCACTATATTTACTCAGGTTGAAACACGGACAAACAGACGGCAGACCCCAGGCACTCGGCATCCGGTATACAGACAGGTTGAAGTTGTAAACACTTTTAGACCATGTTAGAAAGTGTCAAAAAAGGAGTAATTTCCGTAAAACGAAAAAAAAAAAAAAACAGAATTTTTGAAAATTTGAATACTTATACTTTGTTTTAGATATGACGTTACATTGATATTTTTAAAATTCTTAATGGAAAGTATTCCTGTGACGTCACAATTGGTAAAAAGTTGAATTTTATAGCCTCGAACTGAAAGAAAGAAAACGGTTCATTTTTATTACGGATTAATATCTGGAAAAACTACTGAAATATTTATATTCTTGGAAAGTGTGAAGTTATATATTCTTGTGAAGTCTTCTAAGTGTAAAAGAAATTTTATATAATCGTCTGCGTGATATAAGAAGAAAAACAGTATTCCTCTGACGTCACAGTTGGTAAAATCGCGGTTTTTAACCTCGAACCGAAAAACAGAATAGGGTCCATTTATTTATTTCATTTTGTTTTATCACGTGAAAATCTTTCAGTTGAAAATTAATTACAGAAAAGAAATCATTATTCCGTTTTTTTTTTATTTTTTGGCAACGAAAAAAGAAAGATGATTAAATATTATGGAAAATTTTTCAATTTATTTTGTATGAAAAATAGTGAAATGTTGAATTATTAAGAAAAATATTTGAATAAAATAAATAAAAATTAGCCTATGTTCATTTCAGACCAATAATCTATCTATACACAAAAATTCAAAGACATTAATCCATCTGTTTTGAAGCCAAGTTCATTCCAATTTTTCGGACACACTTTCACATTTATAATATATATAAGGATTTTGTAAGTATAGTAATTGTAATTAAACCTTTTTAGGAAATACAAACTTTATTATTATTATTTAAAGTGATATAATTGCTCAGTATTTTCAATCTCCTTAAAAATATCCTACAATTTAAGTTTCCAATCATACTAAAAAAAATGAAAAAAAAAATTCAGAAATTTTTGTATTGTGAATTAGGACTAACGAAGATTCCTCGTTAGTCACTGTTGCTTTCATTTCTTGAATAAAAGGTTACTATAGATACTGTGTGGTTTGGCACTGAATTATGGAATATAATTTAAAACGTAAATGTTATTGAAAGAACTTTAAAAGCAGTTACGCTTGTAATGATCTCGATCAGTATAAAGCGAGTTACTACCTGAGAGTAACTGGCTTGGCCTTTTGCTCAACGGTTAAAGCACTCGCTTCCTGATCAGAGGTCCTCAGATCAAATCCAACCGGCGCCAATCTTCCTCATTGGTGACCCTGGACACGCACGAAGCTCTCTCTCTCTCTCATCATCAACTTCCAGCGCACAACAATCAACTCACCTCATCATCAACAGATGGCAGCACCAAAAAAAAAACAATCTCTTTCAACTCAAAGCCTGTCCTCGCATCACAATATACGTACGACAGCATTTATTCACGAGTGCATATCGCTCGTCAGACGTCAGTAATACGTCTTTCTCACTGGGAGCATACTCTGTAACGATCTCGATCAGTATAAAGCGAGTTACTACCTGAGAGTAACTGGCTTGGCCTTTTGCTCAACGGTTAAAGCACTCGCTTCCTGATCAGAGGTCCTCAGATCAAATCCAACCGGCGCCAATCTTCCTCACGCTCTTAGTTAGATTTAAAGTTATTCCACGCTCTTAGTTAGAGTTATTCCACGAGTATAGGAATTAAATATATTGAGCATCTATATGTGATCCTTGCTCACAAAATTAAAATGATACATGCGTGGGAAGTCATAAAAAAATAAAAATTATAAAAGTAACAATGATAGTCATGTGTTAACGACCACCCTCAATGAATCTTCTAAAATTGTGAAGTGTAGAGAATCGATACTTTTCGTAATGTTGGTACCCGCAAAGGATATTATTTAAAAAATATTTAAAATAAATGTAATTTAAAAGTTATTATTATTTCTTTTATTATTATTGTTGTTGCTATTTGACACGATACCAAAATCTAAACCAATAAAAAAGTTTTATTTATTTATTTTTATTTATTTATTTATTTATTTTTTATTTAATTTTTTTTTAACATTGACTATTTTATCATTTGACATTGTCAATAACAATTTTTTTTTTGTGTGTGTGTGTGTGTTTCAATTTTTGCATATTTATCTATCAGGCATACAACAAGGTGCCATATTTGGATGAACTAGGTTTCTTTCATTTACAAAGCATATATGATATACTAATTCTGACAAAAAAGTTCGGTGAATGAATTCAAAACTGCCGATCTGGCAATACTGGGGAAACAAAACGCTGCACCTATATAGAGGCAATTGTTGACGATTTTCCCCCACCGTTGTTCGGCTGAGCGTCGTTTATGTTCTGCGTAAGACGTGATTGTTCAGAATGTTGGTTCTTAACTGAGAACAGGAAAATGAAAGAACATAAGATCAGTTTAAAGTTTGGTTTTAAGATTTGCAAGAAACCGAAAGAAATTCATGAGGAGTGCTGAAAATTGAACATCCACCATACTCGCCAGATCTGAATCCTCCAGACTTCTTCCTATTTTCACGACTCAGATTCTCTTTGAAAGAGTTTTGACCCTATTGCTCACATCCAACGAAATGTGACGAAGCTTTTGAATTCTATCCCAAAAGAAGACTTCTTGCGAATTTTCCAGGTCATGCATAGCAGATCTCAGCGTTGCATAGTAATAGATTGTGACTATTTTGAAGCATGCTGTGGTAACTTTCGTTAATATTTCATCGACATTAATGTTACAGGACTATTCACCGAACTTTATTGTCAGAGGTTGTATTTGGGAACCTAACTATTATTTATATGTTAACTACATTGTGATGGAAATGCGAGAATATAAAACAGTGTATGGAATATTTAAACAATCATTATTATGAATAATAATTAATATGTATTTTTTTTTACTACTTCCATGTTTTTTATAAAAAATATGACAGAATGAGTTTTTTCCAAAGGTAAATTAAAATGCCCAAGCACTTTAAATTTCACAATCATTCGCCTCCCATTTTATGGAGATATTAAATGGTAATTTATTGTAATAGTTCATGCGTTCTTAATAAAATATATATACGGCACTGTGTCTATTTTAGTTCTTAATATATACTGTATTTTTTAGAATACATGCATCTTAACAACATATTCTTGTTGTAACATAGTGCTGTGCATTTTAACAACATATCCGATTTCTTTTTTATTAGAAAAGTACATTTTTATAAAGTTTTGAAATTAAAAAGTAGTACTGTACATTCTTAATAGCGTATTTAAATTATAATATAGTACTGTGAATCTTAACTACATACCCTAAAATTTATTCTGTATAGTGCATTTAAAAAACCTATTCAAATTGCAGTATTGTGCCCTGCATCTTAATATCGCTTCCAAATTTATAAAAAAAATCTGTTCATCTTAATCACGTATACGCAAAATATAAAATAATTCTCTATATCTTAAAAACATATCCAAGCCATAACAAAATACTGTACAGTGCATCTTAACAACATATCCAAGTTATAACATGGTATTGTGTATTTTAACAACTTATCGAATTTGTAATTCGACTAGCACATCTTGATAAACTTTCCAAATTGTAAAATAGTACTATACGTTTTTAATAATATATTCAATATTATTAAAAATAACTGTTCATATTAACTACATACTACATATTAAAAATAACTGTTCATATTAACTCACTGTTAATATTAACTACATATCCCAAAAGTAACTGAATATAGTGCATTTTATCAACCTATTCAAGATATAATATTGTACCCTGCTTCTAAATAAGATTTCCAAATTTATAAAATAATTCTGTTCAACTTAATAACGTATTCAAAATGTATAATAGTTCTCTTTATTTTAAAACATGTCCAATTTATAACACAATTCAATGCATCTTAACAAAATATCCAAATACATATTTTTTTACTACGTATTAATAGCGTATACAAATTATAAAATAGTATTATGTATTAGTTGCAATATGATTAAATGCATTAAAATATTTCAGTTTCTATATATTATAACGAATAATATCAGTGGCGTAACTGCAAGGAGGTTAAAATGATAAATAAAAATGCCATAAGACACGAGACTCAGGAGATTTCCAAACCTCCTTAATTTTTTTTTTTTTTTTTTTTTTTTTTTTTTTTTTTTTTTTTTATTCGGCTAAGAGAAGGGTGTGATACTTAAAATACTGGTTTGATGCTCTTCCTAATATCATAACTATACTACCTACCAAAATGTATTCAGTTCGATTTATGTTACTGAATAAGTGAGAAATATATTTTAAGAAAACCATGAATTTGATTTTTTTTTTATTTATGCTGCACCAACAAGAAATTCTTCTAAGACTTCTACTGTACCATTAATTCCATAAATACTTCAAAAATTAAAATAAAATCCAATTTACGGAAATTTTAAGCATTTTAAATGATGATCAGATAGTTTTAGAAAAATTCTTTTGTGTAGGCATTCCAATTTTCAAAATATTTTCTCCCATTTTTTTATTTGAAATTTTAAAAGAATTTATTAAATGAATTCCATTTATCCATTATATTATCCATTTTTCGAATCAGTCATATAGATGTTGAAAAAGAAAATTTTCACTAAACTGAAATGTTTATTAAAAAATCTGCATATTAACAGAACTTCCATATGTATGGGGACTTCGCTTTTCTGTTACGTAGTATGTATCCAGATCGTATATTAAAGACATTGTCAGTTTTTAAAATAAATAAATCAAAATCTTGGAAAAATTTAAAGATGTGTATAAATTGCGAAAATTTTATTTTATTTGACAGAATTTTTTGTCCCTTAATGATCATCCAATATGCTAAAGAAAGTCGAAAACAAGTGAGTAATATGAACTGTGCATCAAAAAACTGTTAATTTGAATTTGTTATTTTGAAATATGTGATTTCGACAAAATAGTACAATTTTCACTGATATGTCATTGAAAAAATTGATTCTACTAGTCCTGTTAATATAGTCTCGAAAATCTAAACCAAAAACTTTACGACTTAATTTTCTTGATTTTTTAATTGAAATAAAGGAGAACTTTGTAATATGTGTACATATAAACAAACATTTTTATCCATGAAAATGATATCATATTTAAAAGTAAAAATGCAGTTTGAGTAAAAAAAAAAAAAAATGTAATCACATTCGAATGTGAGTCATATAATTTTCTCAAACTTTTAATTTCGAATGTTCTGAAATTAAAATCAATTATATATATATATATATATATATATATATATATATATACATCTGTCGAATAAATTTTAACAAGGTATTAAATTTTCAAATCCACACTCTTAAAAAAATCCGTAAATTGAAGTTCTTCAGGGCTTATTATTATTATTATTATTATTATTATTATTATTATCATTATTAAAATAAGAAAATTTCCATTTTAATTTGACCATTTTTTCCAAAAATATAAAAATTCTGGAAACTTTCTTTGCATATTATTTTTTTCTTATAAACGCGATACAATTACGTATCGCGCTTTACGTTTAATCTCAAAGTTAAAAAAAAAATGGTGAGACGATGCTTAGAATTTCCTAAACTTAACCAAATCAAAAGAAGGAAATTTCTTCAAAAAACCAGAAAATCTGCTTGCAGGATCCAATCGCAGTAGTATTGCGGTAGATTAGCGCTTGTACTTGTTTACATTTTTCGACGACTGTTTTTTTTGTGTGAATTTTCTCAAATTCTTCATCAAATTGCATACATATGATAATTTGTGCATCAAGCTTTATTATGGTGAAAACCCCATTAATATCTATGTAATAAATTTTGCGTGACACTGTAGATCATGAACATACAAATAGATCTATAATTTTATATAATAGTATGATATGATTAAAAATAAAGATTTTGTTATAACTATGCTACCGCGATAATAATTTGTGGGACTATGTGTATTCACTTCAAAACAATATGAATTTTTATTTATTCTATCATATTTATAAAACTAAAACGTAACGAATAGCACTTTGAGCTGTAGGGAAAACATACTGAAAACTGCATAATTATATTATTCTAATCCCATAATCTGCCTTCCCCAGTTCTCCCTTTAATTAAAAGTTTGGAATTTAACGAATTTGTAGCTGCGGTATTAATTTGTCAGATGATTAACGCGCATACCATACAGAAGCATATTGAATGCAATTACGTTTAAATGGGTCATTTTTAGAATTAGAAATTGCCAGGATGTGTACATTTGTTGACAATTCTCTTGATATAGACTGAGTTTGGAAATTTATGTTATAATTAAAATAGTCTGTACGCACAATAATTCATTATATTAACAGTGCACAATGAGTATTAGTATATAATGAGATAACAAATTTTCTTACATAAACAGTATTTATATGCAATAAGAAATTACAAAGCTATTTATAACAACTATTGTTCACAGGAAATTAATTTTAAATAAAATCTTGAAAAAAAATTATATCTATCAAGAAGTTATCTCAAGCATTTGTCAGAAATTGGAAAATCACACACATATATACTACTATAGGTGCAGATTCACAGTCACAAGTTGCCACGTGGAGACTAAATGTTTTGATATGGCGACTAATTTTTGGTGTCGTTTTTCCTCGCCTTCATCTGAAGAAATTGAGTTTTCGTGGGATCCTCTGACAAGAATCCCACATTTTTTCGTAATCTTCTGACAAAAAAAATGCGTGTTTTTCAGTAATCCTCAAATCAAAATCGCAGTTTTTTTTTTTTTTTTTTTTTTTTTTTTCGCAATCATTTGACAAAAATCGCATTTTTTCATCGACGTTTGACGAAACGTTTTTTTTTTTTTTTTTTTGTAAATTTTTTGCACTACATAGCACTTTGAATAGATTTTTAAAATGCACTGTATTGAATTACTTTTGGGGTGTGTAGTTAAGATTCACAGTACTATATTATAATTTGAATACGCTATTAAGAATGTACAGTACTGCTTTTTAATTTCCAAACTTTATCAAGATGTACTTTTCTAAAATAAACAAATCGGATATGTTGTTAAAATGCACAGCACTGTGTTACAACAAGGATATGTTGTTAAGATGCACAGCACTTGTAAAATGTTTAATGCTATAAGTATAAACTCGTTTCCGCCAAAAACGTCGCAATATTTAAAAAATTTTATCAACTATTGAAGGGGTATCAACTACTGACGAGTCACCTATGCAGAGATAGAATGAGAGAGAGATACCAAAAATGATTTTTGAGACTTAAATTTAGACAAACTTTGTTTTGCCCATAAAGGAAAGAGCAAAAAATTATGCTTCGTCAAGTATAGCTTCTGAAACACTTTCTAATAGTTCAAGAATAATGCAACGAATCTTCACCTTTTTTAAATAGGGAAATCACATTTTAGTTACCAGATTATCACCTATAACCAAAATATCCCATGAATTATTTTGTGCATACATGTATAAGGGCTGAGTATTTTTATATAATTTACATAATTTTCTAAAAATTAGCTTAAAAAAATAACATATTAAAAATTTGTCTGCAACAATGTCCACGAATAGATCTAAATTCATAAGTATAATATTTAACAACCCAATACATTATTACTGATTTTATTATATATTTATTTAAATATAAATATAAATTCAGTGATAAAAATTCATAGCGAACTGAAAAGATATTTAAAAAATATATATAGTAATGTATCCGATTCTTTGCTTAGCCCTACGTAAAAATGTATTTATATTTCAGACGAAAATTTAAAATTCTCTTAGAATACTAAATATAATTCAAATGGAAAAAACATCTCAATCAAAAAACATCCTTAAAAAGTTGACGCCCATGCACAACAATGATTAGGAATAATTTTGTGCAACACTGTACATATCCTACAGAAATCATACACGCCATATAGTATGCAAAAGTTTAATTAAACCCATACCACACTATAAAACCCATTTCCAGCTTTTATCATTCATAGCTGGTACTGAAACAGTAATATTATGTGTGTCTCTGTAAATGAGCAATAAAGGTTATGTATGTCATATTATATAGTAAAGATCTTTTAAAGTATTTCAATAATAATGTATGCAAATTCCATTATGTTTGAAATAGTGTATCATTGTTAAAATATTATCAAATAATTAATCTCCGCAGACCATTACATAACCGAAACATTTTGAGTAACCCTGAAATGAATGATAAATTCTTTGCACCTAATGCTCTACAGAAAACATCTTTGAGTGCACTTCATAAATGCATAGCAAATTCGTTTTATTTGAAGCAGTTTAATACCATTAACATGCCCCGCAAATTATTTTTCCCTTTGACCCGTTATGTAAAGGGACTATTTTGAATGTTGTGCTTAAGTTTTCGTTTAAGACTTATGTTTCCAATCGGAATATTTATAAATTCAAGATTAGAATACAATGCGCGAAAGGTGATAAAAAATATTACTTTTAGGTTGTTTTTCAAAGTATAGCTGGTATACAGATAACAGCTTGTTGCAATATTATACAATATGAAGTCATAAATAAGAAGTTCCTCAATAGTAAATAATAAAAAAAGTTAAAAGTTTTATTTTTATGTTTTGTGAATTATTCAATTGAAATAGCTTCTTTATAAAATGAACAAAACATATTTATTAGAAGAAAAATATACGTAAAATAAGATGCTGGACAGAAAACTTATAACAATCACAATATGAAAACACACGAATTCATGAAAACTATCTACAAATATGAAGAAATAATTTGAGCTATTTAACATTAATTGTTACAGTTTTAATTATATTATTCCTTTGGAATACTAGTAAGCTATATAGGATTTTTAATCTCTGCAGCATTTTGTACCTTACAGCCAGGAAACCATGGATCCAACTGTTCCTAAATTTGCGTTTGAGTAAACAACAAAAAATATTGTTTGCTGCTATCATCTGGGGACATGTTCTTGAAAGGAAAGAACAATTCTTTAACATTAATGAATACAGACAAAACATAATTTTTATGATGTTTTGTTCAAATTTTCAACTGAAAACATATTTTAGATAAGTATTTTAAAAAAAAATCTTTCTCAAAATATATCTCAGTTTTTCCTTTTCTTTTCTTTTTTCTTTTTTCTTCTTTCTTCTTTTTTTTACAGAAGGTTGAATACTTACTATTGGCTAATTAACTTACCTCAAAATGGGTATACAATAAAACGTAAGCGTGATATATCTTTTTCCTCTTTTAATGACTAATATCTTTGAGTTGATACATTAGAAGACAAGATAAGCAAAATAAAAACAATTTGAAAAGTACCTGGCTTAGAATTAAGCCCGTAAACGGATAAAAATCACTGACTGCCAACGAAATTTCTTAATTTAAAAGATAAGGGGAAAGATCACGCTGAACAGCCAGAAAATGACCGCAATTAAAACAGTACGAAAAACTGTGTAGCATCTTAACCCATGAATGAAACGCAGCAATGTTTTTCTTTACTTTCACACATTCTTCTGGTTTAATAAAATATTCAAATACATATATATTTACTATTATTAATTAATTAAATCATAACAATAAAAGTCGCTTTTGAAAAATATGAATTTTTCACGAACGATTTCACAGATTCTACAGATAATTTTTCTGCAGATGTATGTTTAATGTTTCATAATTTGTTATTTATAATAATATATTTTACACTGAACCTTAATTTAAATCATATTCAAATTCTTTAGCATAATTAAAGCCTTTTCTAATTATATTTCTAAATGTTACCAAAATGTATATTTATTCTTTCAATTCACAATTTTCTGTGACAAAACTGAGACTAAATTGAGGTTCAACGTAAGCTAACACATGTAAAATAAGAATATACATAATTTTAAGGTGCTACGATAATTGTTTTTTAAATGAGAGTGCACACAATACCAAAAGAAAAATCAATTTCTTAAAAAAACGTGGATTACAGTGGATTTATATCTCTTGATAGTATTTATTTTGAAATTTATGAAAAATCCTTTTTTTAACTGTCAAAGTACAGTGTCCCTTCAAATATGTACAATACTTTTCGAGAAATAAAGAAAAAACCATTGAACTCATTCCTGAAAGATGTTCAAATACCTTAAATAAAGGATAAATCTGTTTCATTGCTCACTAAACATCCACCTTTCAAACTTATCGAAAAAGAGAACATGGTGCTCTTTCTATAAAAGGAATCATGGCCTATTCCCATTGCACTCGTATAGAGAAAATTCCTTTCCAATCAGCGAAATGCGTGATTTATCATTTTCCCCCATTTACCTCGTGGAATTAGAATAAAGGAGGCAAATTAAATATCAGATATCTGGAGAGAAGAGCTCCTCAGAGCAATTCTTAATATCTGGATGAAAGAAGATAACGTTTCGTCTGCTCATTTACCAGGAAATTAAAGACAATAGAAATACGAGGAAAAATGGTAACATCGGTTCCTCAATCGTTCTATATACGAGACTAAAGGATGGATAATTGTGAATTGTTAGTATCATTGAAACTAGTTCATAATGAAGATTTTTTTTTTCATTTCATTATAAATAATTTTAGTGATTTCAGTGCAAAAACAAAAAACATTAATAATACTAATATGAATTAATTTTGCTTCTAATAATATATGAGTTAGTGCATTCGATCATTTCATATGCATAACTATAAGTCAACCCTGTTTTTTTCTAAATCGTAATGAAATGTTTTTTGTTTTTACGCGGTAATTATTTCATTTTTTAATTAAAACTTCTGATTCAAAATATAATTTGAAAAAACGTATAAAAAGACAGTTAGGAGTAAGGAATAAAGATGAACTTTAACGTGCATTTTTTATAAGATATTAGTTAATTAGATCGAAAGAAATTGAGCAATTTCAAATAAAAAAAAACTTATTCAAAATCGAACATAAATCAATTTTGTTTTTACTAATTTCTACGCTTATTCTATATGTGTTTCTAATTCTTCCTTTTAAAGTTAATTAGTGAAAATTGAAGTATTTCGAACAAGGGAGTATAGAAATTTAACGTAAAACATGCGTAATAGAGGTTAGTTAATTTTTAGTACTTGGATAGAGAAAAAAATGATTAGGAATTCTATTATAAATCATTTTGATTTATTAATGACAAAATTCCATTGAAAATATCTTTAATGCTCACTTTTAAGCTTAATCAAGTTCGAAATATTTCGTACTAGATTGTGAAGAACGTTAAGGTTAGCTTTCCAAAAGACGAGTTATTTCATTCATGTCATTCAGTAGAGAAAAAATTCATTAGTAATTTCAACATGGCGTTATTTTTTTTTCCCCGTTAAAGACTAAATTTTATGCTGCAAATCATTGTAATGCTGACTTTTAAGCATATTTAATATCGGAATGTTTCATGCGATATGGAAGAGACTACTTCTTTTTATCTCAGTCTAAAAAAACTTTAGTCATTTCAATGATAAAAATTTTCTAATTACCAATTTTATTATGAATCATTTTGATTCATTAATGAAAAAATAATTAAAAAAAAAGTCTTTAATATTCCTATTTAAAATTAACCAATATCGAAATATTTCGTACGAGACTGTGAAGAACGTTAGGCTAATATATATATATATATATATATATATATATATATATATTACGCTAACGTATGTGGTACAAAAATCAAAATTTTTTGTTAATTGTTCAATGACAACATCTGAATAATGTGCAAATCATCGGTTAGTGTGTAAAAGTAATTTAGAATGATTTAGACCAAGGTAAATCTGATTTATTTACATTTTTCTCTTTCGCTGCAATTAAGGAGTTTTAAAGTATTATTATTTTTAATTTTCTGTTACTGTAAAAAAAAAAAAAAAGTCATGACTTTTAAGCTTTTCAGTTTAAAATTAAAGTTATGCATTATAAATGAAAGGAGTGTGTACGAGCCGGTATTGAGCTATTTCTATTCACAACATATCAAGTATAATTAATTAAAATCATTCTATTTTACACAATATCAAAAATTAATTAAAATCATTTCACTATGTTAAGTTATTTTTAAAATTAAAATAAATAGAAGGCTTTCTGCATATTAACAACAAACACAAAAATTTATCCTTTTCAATAACAAAAATATCGTTTGGCTTTTCGTTGCCAAAACAATAAAATTAATTTTGACAAGTTCATGGAGGCTACAAGTGAAAGGATTATATTTTAAATGAAATTAATGAAATACGAAAAAATGCCACGGGAAGATTGTTTGACGAATTATCATCAGTGCCCAGTCAATATAAAAATACTCAGTTTTTGAATTTTCTAGCAGAATTTTCTGATTTGACACTCAATTGACAAGGTAAAATTAAATTATGAATAAACGTATTATAATGCAATGTTTAGTATAAATTTAAAGGAGACCAAACTAGTCTCCAAGGGCTGCTAGTAACTTTTGAAAAGACTAGTTATTTTATTCTTGTCATTCCGTGGGGAAAAAAAAATCATTTGCAACTGTCAGTGGCAGAATTCTATTCAGCAAAAGTTTGTAATGCTCATTTTTAAACGCAATCAATATCGAAATACTTTTTTAAAGGTGGAAAAGATTACATATTTTCTTCTAAAAATCTTAAGGAGTCTCAGGAGTCTTACTTTTTACATGATGGTGTTATTTAGCAACATATCACATTAATATTTTTTTTTCAGTTTCTATGAAACATAAATGCATAAAAATTTTAATATAGGCAACTTAATATCTCTTTTATTTAAAATATTTTTTTTTTATTTTATATTGAAATTTTATTTTACTTTTTTATATGTAATTTTGATAAAAAAAATTTAAATTTTCATTTTATTACGCGCAATATTTCTTAAAAACTAACAAAGCAATATGCATTAACTTGGTAAATATCTTTATTTTAAGTTAAAGAGTAACTTTTAACTCTAATTTTGTATTATAATTGCATTAATTTCTTTTAAATTGGCTATTTTTTCCTAAAAAATGATTTTTTGTTTTAAAATTAAAATTAAACTTTTAAATAAATAAATTGCTTCCAAATAACGTATAAGTTCAAGATACATTAGATTATATAATTATTAATATTTTTGCTACAGTCTTGCGCGCAGTGGATGCAAATCCAAAAAGAGTTTTATTTATTTATTTTTTCAAAATTAAACATTAAAAAAAATAATAAAATTTCAATGTAGAGCATTAAAAATACATTTAAATAGAAGAAATATTAAGTTCTGTATTTTAAAAATATTTTGCATTCATGTTTTAGAGGTACTTAGAAAACAAATTTAATGTGACATCTTGCTAAATTGCACTATCAGGTTAAAAGTAAGACACCTGAGAACCCTTAAGTAATTTCAATGAAGAAAAAATATCTGATTTGGAATTCTATTCTAAATTATGTTACTTCTGTCAATAGAAAAACTCTATTTTTTAAATGTATTTAATGCTCACATTAAAAGTTATTCAATTTCGAACATTTTGTACGAGATAATATGGAATTTCAAGCTAAAATAGTCTTGTTAAAGACTTGGTATTTCTCATTCATTAGGAAAGTATTTTTTTGAGAATTTTTATAAAAAGTAATTTCACTTCGTTAATGACAGAATTCTATATTTCAAATGTCTGCAAAGCTCACTTTTAAACGTATTTAGTATTGCAGTATTCCGTATGAGGCACTTAAGAACTTAAACATTTCTTCAAAAAAAAAAAAAAAAAAAAAAAAAAATAGTCATTTTATTCAAAAAAGAAAGAAAAAATCTCTTTTTATTATAATGAAAAACATTTTAATGACAATTTAATGTAAACTAATTTTGCTCCCCCTTTTTCTTTCGGCATTTACTTTTAATAATAAATTCCTTTTCATGGAGTATTATATCGTTATAAGAAATATTTTTTCTACTATTTACATGTAGTAATCTTAGTATATGGCTATGCATTTTTGTATAACTTCATTTATGTTTAGGCATTTAGTAATAATGATTATTGTTATTATTTGCTTAATTCTCTATGGGCAGTTGGCGATTCTTTTATTTTACACATATATTTCACTCTATAAATTTAAAATAAAGGTTACTTTCCTCAAAGAGTAATGTTTAATCGCAAAAAGTATTAGAATGTTGTAATACGAGTTAAATCTTATTGTAATACAATATTTTTTAAACATCTCCATAAATTATTCCTCAATCTATTCTCATATGAATAATAATTTAATATTACGCAAAACAGCAACATTCATTATCTTTCAGACAATGAAATATTCGTTAAACACCAATTAATCTATTTGGAAAGTTAGTGTTAATGTTATTAACCGTTTACATGCCGAATTAATATCGCAATGTAATTATAATTTTCTTTTTCCTATATTACAGCTTCAAATGTTTTAATTTATGCATGCAAATTTAGAAAATAACGAAAATAATACTTATGCAGTTTTTTGGAGGTTGTTTTTATTTTAGAGTTCGCATTTTGGAACATGATTATAAATTGACAACCTATGCAAATATAACAAATTATTTTCCGCTATATGCTATTATATATTGTTCTTGAATATTTTCTCGAATTCCAAAAACATTTATATTCCTAACGGTCAAATGTAAGTAATTTAGAGAAAACGATAAAAGCAAATAATATATTTTTTATGCAAATTAATGAATTTACATTTTTTATGCCTGTGATAAATGCTTAAATAAAAATATTTTTTTTTCAAAAGTTGAAATCAACCTTATATTTTATAGGAAAAATAAGGACATCGTCATTATATTGCAAAATATATGGTTTGCATTACAAATAGTGCAATGTTCTCATTTGGGAACATTGGCGTTTAAACGGTTAACGCAATAGTGAATGTTTCTAAAAATTGAAAAAGATCGGATCCGAAAAGGTTAAAGACAAAATTCCTCTCTATAAATGTCTTAATGCCGATTTAAAAATTAATCATCTTCAGAATATTTAGTGGCAAAAAATTATCGAAAAGTACTAAGTTCTAGACATTCAGTGGGAAAACATATCGGGATTTTTAAGGTATCTGTACTTCACAGGAGGAGAGTTTTTGAAATTTTCTTTTTTTGAGCATTTTTTTCTGATGACGTTAAGTTATAACTTTAGAAAATATGTAAAAGTTTTGGCAATCACACAAAAATAATTTTTTAAATGAAATATTGTAAATTATGTGAAAAATTGACATTTTCGCAAAACATAATGACTAAAATCAATGTACTGACATTTTATAATTTACATAAATAACTTTCTCTATGACATAAAGTGCTCGCAATAAAACAGAATTTTTATCTCAAATGCTGGGGGAATTAAAATATTAATGTAAAGAAAAATTCCTAAACTGTGTTGCAACTTCGTCATTTACATGGGTGTAAATATAAAACTAATTAATATATTATTATGAGTGTAGTCTGCTAAATCAAATAAACGTATCTAAAAGAAGTATTTTAAAGCATTTCATACACAATTCTTTACTATAGGATGTTTTGTATAGTAAAAATTTTAAAAACTTCATTTTGAATAAAAAGTAAAGATAACTTTTAAAAATAGCTCAAAAGCTGTAATAGCTGTAGCTGTGCTTCTAATTAAGACACAGGCACAATTTCAGCTGAGTTTAATGATGAAAGATTCAATTTTAATATTATTACAAAAATTGAAAAATTTTATTTAAAGGCAAGCAAATACTTGAATACGAATGTTTTTCTTCCATTAAGGGAAAAATTCTATTTTGCAAATGTCTGCAATGTTCACTTTTAAACTTCATAAATTTTGAAATATTTCGTACAAGATACTCAACACTTTATTGTAAAACATTTCTTAGAAAAGTAAATTACTTTCCTCTCAAGAACTTTGTTCATTTCAATTAAAAATAACAATTGTTGTGATTCCTAATATAAATTAAAATTGCTTCTATTTGAAGCAGAAACCACTAATACTCCGTGACTAAATAAAATCTTTCAAATTCATTAAAACTTAGTAAATATATTACATTACACATTTTACTCTAACTTTAAACTTTGAAAGTATTCTCTCAAAAGCGAAAAGCAAGAAACTTCAGTAACAAATCAATATTTAGCGAAATAACTCTTTACATATTTATCCATGTCCTCGAAAATGTCAATATTCACCTTTAAAAAAACAGAAAAACAAAGTTAAGTTTATTCATGAAACTCGATACGAAAAGCTTTAATAAGTATTTTTAATCGCTCCCAGGCAAAATAAATTGAAACGTTTTCTCAATGTTGGCATTTTATGAAATAACTTTTCTATTGAAATTTAGCTCAGTAATTGAAATAGAACTCAGAAACGCTTTTTAAAAATGTACATATTAATCAAAACTATAAATACTACCTCTGACAATAAAGTTCGGTGAATGAATTCAGAACGACCGATCTGGAAACACTGGGGAAACAAAATTCTGTACCTGCATAGAGGCAAGTGTTGGCCATCTTCCCCCACCGTTGTTCAGTTGAGCGTCGTTTATGTTCTGTGTAAGACGTGCTTTACTAAGTGCTTATTCAGTTTGATGGTTCGTAATGGAGAAAAGGAAAATCAACGAACAAAAGATCAGTTTAAAGTTTGATTTTATGCTTTGCAAGATACCGAAAGAAATTCATGAGGGGTTATGCAAATTGAACATTCACCATAGTCGCCAGATCTCAATCCTCCAGACTTCTTCCTATTTTCACGACTCAGAGTCTCTTCGAAAGAAATCTAATCTTATTGCTGACATCCAACGAAACGTGAGGAAGCTTTTGAACTCCATCCCAAAAGAAGACTTCTTGCGAATTTCCCAGGACATGTATAAAAGATCTCAGCGGTGCATAGTCATGGGAGATGACTCTTTCGAAGGATGGTACGGTAACTTTCGTTAATAT
This sequence comes from Maratus speculifer, assembly GCA_964019185.1. Lineage (NCBI taxonomy): Eukaryota > Metazoa > Arthropoda > Arachnida > Araneae > Salticidae > Maratus > Maratus speculifer. The sequence continues at coordinate 337,326,425 of OZ025290.1, read as the reverse complement.
TTCATTTACATTAATGTTACAGGACTATTCACCGAATTTTATTGTCACAGGTAGTATTTAAAATGACCATTCATTCTAAATCAATGTTCTTGTTGTTTTTTTCCCTATAAGTTTATAACCATACACACACTACAAATGTAAATGAAATTAGTAAGAATTAAAGTTTTTCAAGAGTCTTTAAAGCTTTTTTAACTACAGGGTAGCTTTAGTTTTAATAAATTTAAAATGTTGTTTGTATTACGATAAAAACATTTAGATCATGAAAAACAGCTTATATAAATGTATATGCAAGTAAAATAGCGGGAAAAATGTATTGCTCGAAATTATGTCATTCCTTACAGATTTAGTGCTGCATATCAGTTGTGAGTCGAATCATTATAATTCTAAGAATAACGGATGTATTTTGACATTGGTTCAGGTCGTGAAGTGGAATTACATAGACAGTGGAATGAAAAAAATACGGCGTTTTTCCATGGTGAAGAAATAAGCAAACCTAGCACTTTATAGCTTTATTAACTGCATATCATCGAAGACATTCCCCCATTTCCATTGACAAGTTCAAGTCTTATGATATTACATAAATCATCGTTATGATTTTGAAGTAAATTATAATAATAAACTACTGTCAAAAGAACAACCTGTCAGCAGGGATGACGGCAGACGAAAAGTCGAACAAAATCTGTGAGATAACTTCATGCGTCCGCTTTTTGTCATAGCCCGCTATCACACAAATCATGATGTCGAGCGCGCTCTGGCCAATGAGTGAATTAAACGCGCACGTGAAGTCACGTCTAATAAAAGTGATTTTGTAAAGAATCCTGTCAATTTGAGAGCGAATGAATTACACACACCAATGACATGACTTCAGACAATGAATATATTGTCTGAAGTAAAATAAACTTCCCGCGCACAAAATATTTTCGGAGTAAAAAAGGAATGGCTGCTTTAAAAACAATAGAATTCACATTAAATAATAGAATTGGTCAGAAATAATGATGCAATTTAGGAATAAACTAACAAATTTATATTTAAGCAAATTGAGGAAGATAATAATTAAGTTAAGGAAAACTTAATAGGATTAATGATAGGTGTTATAAAAGAATAGGAAATCAGTGAATATGCATGTAATTTAACGTAATAAAAGGAAGTATCACGAAGGAAGAATCAATATTATAACATGCATATATAGAGAGAGGGAAAAGAGCGAGGCAGTTCGGATATTATGAAATGTTCGGACAATATGGAATACTTCAATATTTGCCTCATATATTGTGCCACATACAAGCATAAATTTTAAAACGACTTTCTAGTGTACTTTTCTTATGAAGCACTGCGCTCAGTTCTGTTTGGATATATTGTTAAAGCGACGCGGAGAAATAAAATCTTATTCTCAGATTTAGAAGTCTTTTGCAGATAATCTTGATATAAGTATTATGTATTATTAATCATGAAATCTCATCGTCAGTAATGTTAATCAATTTCAGTAGAAAGTTGAATATATTATTTCTGTGCTAATTTATTTTCCTCTGTGCTAATTTGTTGACGAGAAAAAAGGTTTCTTGAGGATGTTTATTGTGTATTATGGAATACAAGCTAGAAAAACGCTTCAAGATGAGTCAAGTGAAGAAGAACAGTAATTCGACGTATCCTTTAAGATGGGTTTTTAATCAGATTTTAGACGAAATGAGTGATATGCAGTGTGATCTTAAAAATAACATATCATCATATATCAATCTTTATCTTTTTTTATATATAAAATTCCCCTTTTTAAAACTTTAATTTTTCTTTTCATAACTATAAACTGAATCATAACTTCCTTTCCTTTATAAAAAGAATGCATCTTCTGTTTTGCGCTTTAATTTTCAGTTACTTAATTTTTCCCAAATTCACCCAAAACCGTTCATAAAATAAATCAAAAACACTTTTTGATCACACAGTAAATCAAAAACCTTTTTTGCATCCTAAAATTATTATCTGTGCGAGCACAATTTCCCAGGTAAGAATAACGAATAAGAAACAAATCGGAAATTGTACGTCAAGCAAATGAGGTGCATTTGTTTATAAAAAAAAACCACGAAAACTCCGAACGGCTAAGTCGACGGGCACGATTGAGTTCGAACCCAGCACCTCAAGTCTACCAGTTTCGAGAGTAGAACCTCTCAGCCACTGATGGGGCGTAGAGAAAACTGATTAATATATTAAAAAAAAAAACAAAAAAAAAAAACTCGAAAAAGTTTTGAATATTTAGTGGCGCAAAAAGAAATTTAGCTTTTATAATAGATTATTTAAATCTTGAAAATATCAAAGTTTTTTATTGTGTTTTTATTATTATTATTATAGCTCACTGGCAGCACACGCTGGTTCTTTATGGATATCTTAAAGTATAAATCTTCTGCTACTTTTTATAGATTTCCTCTCCAACTAATGAAAACATCTTTCTTCCTTCCCCGCGACATCACAGAGGCTTTTCCTTATTATTTTGGACACTTGTTGTTCGCCAAAATTGCATTGTGCATCGCCGGACAACCATTTCTGTTGGCCACCCGCTGTCACAGTGTGTCCGGCCGCATTAGATGGGGATACACAGCACGACATATTGCGTGGCGCCAGATCGTATTTTGTAACTTTATTTCTCTCGTGCTTCAATTTATCAGCTAGAAATAAAATTAAAAGATTTATTTCGCTGAAATGAACGTATCATATATGTGTGATGGGCAATGAATTTATCTAGAAGAAGTAGGGTTTGAAGAAGCGGTGGCGCTCGCTCAGAAATCAAGAATTATGACCGAACATAATCGATTTGCGACATTTTACGAATAAATATGCAAATGCTTTACGAACTATCCTTGAAATTTTGAGTTATAAAGAACATGTTTGGCTTGATTTTTTTGCCTGTGAAAATTTAGTCGCAAGAACAATCAGATGTCCAACTATAAATTGAATTAAAAACGTAATGTTTATGTTCACTATAGATAGAAACAAAGTTAAAAGATTTATTTCGCCAAAAAGGACAGCCATATGATTGATGAGCAATGAATTTATCTAGGGAAGGCAGCGTTTACAGAAGTAGTGTCTCTTTTTGGATATAATTATCGAACATGTTCGATTTTAAATATTTTAATGAATAAATTTAGAAATACTATACGAACTATCTTTGAACATCTGCGATATAAAAACATGTTTGACCTGGTTTTTTTTCAGCTAAGGTTTTGTTGCGAGTGCAATCAGGAGATCAAAAATAAACTGAATAAAAAACGTGATATTTATCATCGGTCTATAGCAAAAAATACTCGAAATAGTCATTCACTATATCATGCAACTAAGCCAACCCTGTACAACGTTTGTATGTATTCGTGTAGGAATAGAACGCATTTTCGTGAACATATAAACGTTTCATCCAAATTACAATTTTTTTGTTGTTTTTTTTATATTTGCAGAATGCATACATTTTAGGGAAAATTAACACAGCTTTAAAAACACTTCCTAAAATGCTGCAGTAATATTATCCTGCAATTAAAAATAATTATATATTGAATATTAAATGAGGCATTAAAGAGTAGTACGCATTCATATGAATTGTTTTTATGTGTGTATGCTTGAACGACATCAGTTTTTTTTTTTATCATACAGCACGATAGTGCTGTGTAGTAGAACTGAGAAGCATCTCTAATGTTAAAGTCCAAAGTTTTTCTCTTAATAACTTTGGACCCAATCATCGAATCGCGACGAAATTGAAAATACGAAGTGTCCTATTCTAGATAGCAAAGTATACAAAAAGTCATCAAGATCCACCGATTAGTTATGGAGATCCAGAACCCCTGTTTTGTCACCTTTTTCTCGTGAAACAAGCAAAAAAGATAAACAACTCAATTATAACCCGAACCAGAAAACATTCAGCAACGTTTAATAGATTGTTCGAAAGCTTTTAATTTAGGTATGTGCCTTTCGAAAGTCCTGTCAAAAAATATCTAATATTAAGGAAATGGCACCCATTTAAAATTTATATAACGCTGTACCTTCCATTATTTAACGTTATAGAAATCTCTCCTTTTTAATTGCTAATTCAATTATTTCTTTCGAGTTGCTACCAAATAAACAAGTTGGAAATTGCACGTGAAGCGTAGCAAATTAGGTGCGTTCGTACGATAGCGAAGTTTTAAAAATATTACTTTCATATATCAATCTCATAAAATTGTAAATAGTGAATTACAATTAAAACGCTCATCAAACAATGTTCTCCCTATACCATTATGTAATGGAATACTTTTGTGTGGCCTTGTAAATCAATAACAAATGTTCTTTGCACCACAAATTATGTATGATGTATATTATAATATGTACTTTATAATTGCATATAAATTTTATTAAGTCCGCATGAGTGTAACACGATTAAAATGTATTTGAAACATTTTTTCCCATTGACCGTAATGTAACGGAACACTTTTGATTGTCCCTGTAATTGATCTATGCTTCCGATTTTCATAAAATTTGAAATAACTCGACAAAATTATGTAATAATTATGTATTTTAAATTTCAAACGTATAGAATTTATTTGAAACTTTTTCCCCATTGACCATAATGTAATTGAATACTTTTGATTGCCCCTGTAATTGATCTATGCACACGATTATCAAAATATTTGAAATGACTCGACAGAATTATGTAATAATTGCGTATTTTAAATTTCAAACGATTAAAATGCATTTGAAACTTTTTTCCCCATTGACCGTAATGTAACGGAATACTTTTGATTGTCCCTGTAATTGATCTATGCATCCGAGTTTCATAAAATTTGAAATAACTCGACAAAATTATGTAATAATTATGTATTTTAAATTTCAAACATATAGAATATATTTGAAACTTTTTCCTAATTGACCATAATGTAATTGAATACTTTTGATTGCCCCTGTAATTGATCTATGCACACGATTATCAAAATATTTGAAATAACTCGACAGAATTATGTAATAATTGCGTATTTTAAATTTCAAACGATTAAAATGCATTTGAAACTTTTTTCCCCATTGACCGTAATGTAACGGAATACTTTTGATTGTCCCTGTAATTGATCTATGCATCCGAGTTTCATAAAATTTGAAATAACTCGACAAAATTATGTAATAATTATGTATTTTAAATTTCAAACATATAGAATATATTTGAAACTTTTTCCTAATTGACCATAATGTAATTGAATAATTTTGGTTGCCCCTGTAATTGATCTATACACACGATTATCAAAATATTTGAAATAACTCGACAGAATTATGTAATAATTGCGTATTTTAAATTTCAAACGATTAAAATGCATTTGAAACTTTTTTCCCCATTGACCGTAATGTAATGGAATACTTTTGATTGCCCCTGTAAATGATCTATGCATCCGAGTTTCATAAAATTTGAAATGACTCGACAAAATTATGTAATAATTATGTATTTTAAATTTCAAACGATTCGGTTGGGTAGTTTTTGCGTTGTTATATGCGGACGGACAGACGGACGGACTGAACGACCACTATAGGTGCTACGTATTATATAATTACGAACGCACCTAAAACAGTTCAATAATTTAAAAAAGAAATGATGACACGTGTTCTTTTTTTATAGATTAATAAAAATTCAGATTCTCTTGATAGATTTTTGAATTTATGAAATTGACGTCATTTGAAACCGAAAATATATTTTTTTCATAAACATATATATAAACTGTAAGTAAATGTGTTTAAAACAATATCGCACCTTTATTTGAGTGTTTTCGATGTCAAAACAGTTGCTACAATACAAATATTTCAATTAAAAAGGGATAATTTAGAAAAAAATTCTTCTATATTTATAAAAATAGCGATTTGAAAATTATGTAATAATTGCGTATTTTAAATTTCAAACGATTAAAATGCATTTGAAACTTTTTTCCCCATTGACCGTAATGTAACGGAATACTTTTGATTGTCCCTGTAATTGATCTATGCATCCGAGTTTCATAAAATTTGAAATAACTCGACAAAATTATGTAATAATTATGTATTTTAAATTTCAAACATATAGAATATATTTGAAACTTTTTCCTAATTGACCATAATGTAATTGAATAATTTTGGTTGCCCCTGTAATTGATCTATACACACGATTATCAAAATATTTGAAATAACTCGACAGAATTATGTAATAATTGCGTATTTTAAATTTCAAACGATTAAAATGCATTTGAAACTTTTTTCCCCATTGACCGTAATGTAATGGAATACTTTTGATTGCCCCTGTAAATGATCTATGCATCCGAGTTTCATAAAATTTGAAATTACTCGACAAAATTATGTAATAATTATGTATTTTAAATTTCAAACGATTCGGTTGGGTAGTTTTTGCGTTGTTATATGCGGACGGACAGACGGACGGACTGAACGACCACTATAGGTGCTACGTATTATATAATTACGAACGCACCTAAAACAGTTCAATAATTTAAAAAAGAAATGATGACACGTGTTCTTTTTTTATAGATTAATAAAAATTCAGATTCTCTTGATAGATTTTTGAATTTATGAAATTGACGTCATTTGAAACCGAAAATATATTTTTTTCATAAACATATATATAAACTGTAAGTAAATGTGTTTAAAACAATATCGCACCTTTATTTGAGTGTTTTCGATGTCAAAACAGTTGCTACAATACAAATATTTCAATTAAAAAGGGATAATTTAGAAAAAAATTCTTCTATATTTATAAAAATAGCGATTTGAAAATTAAGCTATAAAAATTTGTTTAGATACCTAAATAAGAAAATCTGCGTAGTTACCGAGAAACTACATGGGACTACCATCTAGGAAAAGGTTGTTCTGTCGCCAAGTTTTTTGGCAACTTGGCAATATATCGCCAAATTTGGCGCCCGAAATTACTCGCCAAAATTGAAACCAACTTGGCGCTATCTCCGGTATTTCGCCAAACTAATATGTCTACTAATAGCTTTAAACTAATACTAATAATAGTTTAGATTTGTTAGTTGAAGGTGATTGGTAAAGTTCCTGAAATGAACTGAAAAAGCTATGAAATCATATGAAAAACTGATGGAACCAGTGAGAAAAGTAGAGCTTGATCTATAAAAATGTTATAGTAAAGATTGGGAAATATTTTCAATAAGAAATGGAATCAGATGATCTGTAACGCTCATGAAAAAACCCAAATTTTTGTAAGCTGAAAATGTGGAGTGAGCTTTACTGGTGCTGTCGCGGACAGCTCCCTCTGTTTCTCTTTGTAAAGACTGAACGCACCTCCAAACGATTTTTAATCAAACTTTAACTTTTGTATGAATGCAGAACTTTTTTCCTTTTTTATGAACTGAAATGAACTGATAAAATTGTTTTTTCTTTAGAATGTTTTTTCCGATGTTGCTATGGATATGTAGAAGAATTGTTTTGTTTTGAACGAAGCTGTGACTTCGTATTTAATGAAAATATTCGAATTTATTGTTAAACAAACGTAATGCTGTAAATAACTGTAATATAGTTGTATATAATTTTTAAATTAATGCCTGCATCCTTTTTTGAGTTTGTATTTGAATGAAAATCAGCCTGGCGCGGACTCGATTTTACGGAACCGAAGCAGCCCGAACTTACCTGACCAAGAGAGGGTAAGTAGAAGATTTTGATCTTTATTTTTAGCTGCTAATATATTTGAAAAAGAGTTTTAATATATAATTTCATGGCGCACGAATTCAGGGACGCCAGGTGGTTTCAATTAAATGAAGAATTGAATATAGAAATAAATAAGTGTTAAATGCTTAATTCTGTTGAAGATAATAATAATAATAATATTGATATTTAACGTATTTTGAGAACAAGATTATTTTGAAAGTTATTGAATTGTTGTATTTTGAAAAGTATAGTATTTCAAATTATTGATTAAAAAATGTCTGATCTTGAAAAACTAAAGAAGAAACGTACGGTTTCTCGAACAGCAATTACAAAATTAATTAATACTTGTGAAGTGTATCTTTCACAAACAGAACATGAAATTTCCGTTCTTACGGAACATATTGATCAGTTAAGTACGAAATACAGCAATTTAATGGCTTTAGATGAACAAATTCAAAATTTAATGAAAAATGACAGCGATCTAGAAACTGAATTTGAAACTGCTGAAAGTTATTCCGAGAAAATAATTTCAATGAAATCGAAATTAACTTATATTGTTAAAACGAAAGTTGATCCTGAGCGTTCTGTTAAGAAACCGAATTCAGTGAATGAGAGTATTTTAACTGAAAATTTAGCTGCTTGTTCTCATTCTAAAGTGAAGTTACCAAAATTGAACATTGATAAATTTAGTGGAGATCCCGCTCATTGGTTAACTTTCTGGAACCAGTACGATAATGCTATTCACCAGAATGACAGTTTAAACGATATTGATAAATTTAATTACTTACATTCTTTTCTTACCGGAGCTGCTGCAAGTGCAATTAGTGGTTTTTCGCTATCAAGTGAAAATTATACAGCAGCTATTGAACTACTTAAAAAACGTTTCGGTCGTAAAGACTTGATAATTAATGCTCATATGGGAAAATTACTGAATTTAGAAACTGTTAAGAATGTAAATAACATTTTCGCACTACGGAAACTTTATGACAGTATCGAAACACAAATCAGAAGTTTGAATTCTCTTGAAGTAACTTCCGGTACATATGGTACGTTACTTACCCCAATTTTACTGAAATTAATTCCCAATGAGTTAAATTTAGAATTTCAGCGTAAACGAAAGTCGCAGGAAAACCTTTTTGAAGTTAATGAACTACTTGATTTTTTACGGGCCGAGATCGAATGCAGAGAAAACGCGATTCAAATACAAGACAGGCTCATTGTTCAAAATCCACCCCAAGTGCAGAGGGATAGAAAAATAAATAAATTTAAAGTTCCTACTGCTGCTTCATTGAAGGTTACGATTAATCAGTGTATCTTTTGCGGAGATTCCGCTGAATCAATCAAGCACATTTCTGCAGCTTGCTCTAAGTCCGTAGCAGAAAGGAAAGCATATTTAAGAAAAAATGGAATGTGTATGAAAAAGGGAAATCATTTAGCAAAAGATTGCTTTTCAAAAATAAGATGTGAACATTGCAGTGGAAAACACAATTCTTTAATTTGTGATAAGGGTAATAAAGTTAATGAGAAAAAAGAAACTAATGAGAAAAATTTCACTTTGACGAATAAAACATGTACACAGAAAGTTTTATTGCAAACTTTAATTGTAAAAATTTGCGGAAATGGTGAAGATAAGTTTGTTAGATGCTTAATCGATTCTGGATCGCAAAAAACCTACATTTCAAAGTTTGTTGCTGAAGTGATGCAATATGAAAGTTTAAGTGAGAGTAACATTATTCATAGTTTATTTCGTGGAAGGGAAATGTCTGAAATTCATAAACAGTTTGTTGTAAATCTGAGTAGTGTAAAAGGTGATTACAAATGTAATTTTAAGGCTTTTGATCAAACTAAAATTTGTTCTGATGTTCCACAAATTGATGTAAGACCCCTGTTAAATGAGCTCAAAGAAAATAGAATCTTTTTGAATGACACTATTCGTATGAAAAATAAGCTATTGTTTGAATCTTCGCCAACTGAAATTCATGTTCTGATAGGAGCAGATATTGCGGGAAAGTTACTTACGGGCAAGATAAGAAAATTAAGATCAGGTTTAGTATGTGTCGAAACTTATTTAGGATGGACTATTATGGGAAAAGTTCCTTTAGAAATAGAAAATAAAATTGATAACTCATTTACCTTTTCTATGTATGTATCAGATTATAAAATTGCTGAATTATGGAATCTTGATACTCTAGGCATTTTAGATCCATCCGTTAATGAATCTAAAAAGGAATTGCATGATCAAACACTGCAACATTTTCTTTCGACGGTAAAAAGGGATGAAGAAGGCAGATTTGAAGTCTGTTTACCTTGGGTCGAAGGCCACCCCCCACTCCCTAATTATCGAGAAATCGCTGAGAAAAGATTAAAGAATACAGTAAAAAATTTAAGAGCCAAGGGTTTCTTAGAAGATTATGAAGCGGTTTTCAAATCTTGGGAGGAAGAAAAAATTATAGAAACTGTACCTGAAAATGAATATGATAATTCTTGCCATTATTTACCCCATCGTGCCGTTATTAGAATGAATTCCAAAACAACCAAAATAAGACCAGTATTTGATGGGTCGGTGAAAATTAAGGGGTTTCCTTCAATAAATGATTGTGTAGAAAAGGGGCCTAATTTGATAGAAACTATTCCTGCAATTATTAGCAGATTTCGTGAAAAGTCAATAGGTGTAAGTTCTGATATAAAAAGAGCCTTTTTGCAAATAGGGCTTAACCATAATGATCGTGACTTTTTGAGGTTCCTGTGGTGGGAACAAGGGAATCCAGATCAGTTGAAGATATATCGACATAAGAGGGTCGTTTTTGGAATATCCAGTAGTCCTTTCTTATTGAGTGCTACTTTAACAAAATTAATGAATGATGTTCCTGAACATCTCAGAGCGACGGCTAAGAAACTTTCTGAATCTTGGTATGTTGACAATTTAGTCACAAGTGTAAACAATGAAGATGAGTTAAGGAAATTCAAAAATGATTCGATTGAAATTTTGGCTAGTGCTAAATTCGAACTGCAAGATTGGGCTTATAATTTGCCATTGACGAACCAAATTGCCTGTAATGACAGCTTTTCGAAAATTTCATCATCTGATAATTCAAAATTTGAAAATTTTGACGATCCTAATGAAAGGAGAACAGTCCCTATTCTTGGTCTCATTTGGGATTTGTGCGATGATACTTTGAGTTGTGATATTAGAAGTTTAAACGAATCTAATAATAAATTCATCACAAAAAGAATTTATGAGGAAGAGAAGGTATCCAAGTTAGAATCAACAAAACAAGATAATCTTCTCTTAAAAAATGCTGTTGAACCTCTCTCTGTTGTAAATGATGAACTAAAGAATGCCAATATTTTACTCAAAACAAAACTGGAATTTCCTGAAGCTTCTACAACTGTCTCTCATCAAGCTGAATCTGGAACAAATGATGAAATTGAAAATCTGAAAAAAGCTCATCAAGAAGAAATTAATGAACTAAGTGATTCACTTGAAAAGCATAAAGCTGAAGCTAATGAAGCTAAAGAAATATTAAAATCTGTTATTAAAATCCTTGCAAATTCACAAGAAGTCATTGAAAAACAGAAGAAAGAAATAATATCAATAGAAGAAGAATGTACATTATTAAAAGAACAATTATCACAAGTGCAATCTGGGAAGAAAGATATGGAAGTAAAATTGCAATCTTTAACTGAGAGCCTTGATCTTGAGAAACAGAAAGCATCTGAGTTAGCTAATGAATTAGAGCCAGTTAAAGAAAAAGTTGCAAAATTTAATTCATTAGAAACAGAATACTTGGCCTGCAAGAATGAAATGGCTACTTTAGAAAAGGCTAGCCTTGATTTAGAAGAAAAACTTCTTCTTGTTTCTAAAAAGTCTGAATGTGAGATAAGCTTTAAAGAACAGTTAGAGAGTAAGAGCAAAAAGTTAGAAGAAGCTCTTAATACCATCGATTTACAAAAAGATGAAATGAAAAAACTGAGAGGTGAGAACAGAAAGTATTCTGAGGAATTTGTTAAGTTTAAAAATGCGAAGAAAAATCTTGAGGATGAATTTAACAAAATTTCTTCTCAAATTGAATCTGAAATGAAGCTTAAAGAGCAACTGGAAAAGGAATGCAGAAGATTAGGAGAAGCTGTTAATACTGTCAATTTACAAAAAGATGAAATTGAAAAACTAAGATGCAAGAATAGAAAATGCACAGATGAATTAATTGAGCTTAAAAAATTGAACAGCGATCTTCAAAACAAGCTTGATTGTGTTCAGAAAGCAAGTTTTCGCATTTCTCAAAATGATAATGTCCATGAGTTAGTGAAAGTACTTGAAACATGTGAAATTAAAGCAACTCATAATATTGAAGAAATACAATCTAATTTGGGACTATTGAAGGAGAAACCTGCAAGCAGTTCTATAAACCATGAAAAGGAATATGCTGTCTTGCATCAGTTGATTAATATCTTAGAAAAGTGTGAAGCATTTGCTAGCAACAAAATAAAACAGTTTCATTCTACCGGCATCAAGTATGTTGAACAGATTATGGACTTAGAAAGTACACTCAAAACAAAAGAAAAAGTTATTGATATGTTGAATAATGATATTAATGATTTGAAAAAAAATTATAAAGACTTACAAACATCTTCAAAGAAACAACAAATAGAAATACAGAAGATTATGTCTAAAAGTGAGAAAATGGAAATGCGACTGACAGACTATAAAAAATTTAATGAGTCAGTAAAGTGTGATCTGGCTAAGCTTGAAGTTGGAAAGGAAAAATTTGAAAGTGAATACAAAAATTTGAAAGATAAGGAAGAAACAGCAAAAAGAATGAATTGGTCTCTAGGAAAAGTTATCCAGTTGTTTACAGGAAAAGATGGTGTAGTACGCTTAGCAAAACTACGAACCAAGTTCGGGGAAATACTTCGTCCTGCACAAAGATTATATCCGTTGGAAGTAAATTTAGAATCTAATGACTTTTTCCAGAAAAATGTTGAGTGTGCTCCTCCTACTGAACCTAATGATAATGAGTCACCCATTTCTGCCAAAGTTCGAGAAGACTCTCCTAGAAAGTCTAAGTATGGACGTGTGATTCGAACCCCAGAACGTTTAGACCTCATGAACTTGACCTCGACAGTGATTGAGTTTCAACATGGTAAAACTCAAGGGGGGGAGTGTGTCGCGGACAGCTCCCTCTGTTTCTCTTTGTAAAGACTGAACGCACCTCCAAACGATTTTTAATCAAACTTTAACTTTTGTATGAATGCAGAACTTTTTTCCTTTTTTATGAACTGAAATGAACTGATAAAATTGTTTTTTCTTTAGAATGTTTTTTCCGATGTTGCTATGGATATGTAGAAGAATTGTTTTGTTTTGAACGAAGCTGTGACTTCGTATTTAATGAAAATATTCGAATTTATTGTTAAACAAACGTAATGCTGTAAATAACTGTAATATAGTTGTATATAATTTTTAAATTAATGCCTGCATCCTTTTTTGAGTTTGTATTTGAATGAAAATCAGCCTGGCGCGGACTCGATTTTACGGAACCGAAGCAGCCCGAACTTACCTGACCAAGAGAGGGTAAGTAGAAGATTTTGATCTTTATTTTTAGCTGCTAATATATTTGAAAAAGAGTTTTAATAGGTGCCTTATATTCAGAATTATACTATTATCCACTCAAAATGATTACTGAGAAAAGTAGTCAATAGAATATATTGTTATGTTGCCTCAAATCAGTTAAGCTCCACAAAGCTAAACGAATATAAACCATGAAATAATTAAAGTATAACATTAACATAATCAGGTTGTTGAGGAATTGATGTAGAGAAATATGTCTGAACACAAATATTTAGTATATGGTTGAATGGTATCTGTTCAAGGCTTTGAGGTTACTTAGAGCTTTGATCTTCGACTTATCAAAACTGCTGGAATGGAATTGTGTCCACAGTTTGTACTGAACGAACCGTTCTCATACTTCATTACACCAGTCTGTAACACATGGTTATGAACCCAAATATTTAAACCGGTTATGGATGATTGAAATACGGAGTGAGTTAAAAATTCCTCTTTTTCCCTGATTGATTTTAAAACACCAGTAAAGCTCAATCCACATTTTCAGCAAACAAAAATCTGAGTTATTTCATGAACGTTACAGATCATCTGATTCCATTTCTTTTCTGCGCACATTTTTAGATTAAAAATATTTCCCAATTTTTACTATAAAGCTCTACTTTTCTCTCTGGTTTCACCAGTTTTTCACACGATAAATTAGTAGTCACCAATGGAATGTAGGGCAATACAGATAAAATTTCCAATCGAATATCGTGAAAATTCAGAAAGATATTAAAGATACATGGTCTAATTTGCAATTTTGAAAAAAAAAAATTTCGTCTAGCTAATTTTGGATAGCAACAAATATTCAACTCACTAAAACACCAATGTCTTTTTGAATTTTCAGGACATTCAACGGGCCTTTTTCAGTGTTCTCGCTGGCATTTGACCAACGTTAGTAATTTGGCTAATTAAAAATAAAAAACATTCGCCAAATGAGAAAAGTATTAGCAAAATAGATTCGCCATGTAGCATAAAAAAAAAATAATTCTTTAATTCTTTAATGTATTTTCTTTTTTTTTTTTCAATATGTTCTAAAATAACCCAAGTTTTTTTAACTGTGACAGCAATTGTTATTAATCTAATTTCAACTATCCGCTACCAATATAAAAAAAATATGTATAGATTAAATATATATTCATATGTATGAAAAACGAAAAAGAAAAAAAAGAAAAAGCAAAAATTGAGCACTACCAATTTGGCGAATCTAATCGCTTGTTTAATCGCCAAATGAAGAATTTAGTCGCAATTTGGCGCATTGGCGAGCGACAGCGAGAACACTGGCCTTTTTATTTAAGTTACCTTTTAAGTAGCTTATTTCAATTTCTGAAAATATCCCTTATATAATTTTTCCGGTGGTAGGTTAAAATTTATTTTGTGCAAAAACTTATATCTCATCATATATCCAAAATACTGATTTTCTTTAATGCAGCATAATTAATTTTCTTTAATGCACATTCTGTTGTATTTTGTCAAGTTTTGTAAAACTAGGATTAAATTTAGTTGAAATCATTTATTAATCGTAGTCATTTATTACTGCGGCTGATTATTTCAAACATTTTGTTTTATAATATGATCTCAAATATTACATATTTTTATTCAATTTATTGTTGGTCCTCTAACTGCGCTCGTGACTAAATCTTCGCTGAAACACATTAAAAATTCCTGTTCTTTTCTCTCTGGAAGTTCAAGGATGATTCAAGTTATCCTGCAGATATTCGATCTATCATTACCCTTAATTTACAAACAAAACACTAGATGGGAAAATTCATAAACCGCAACTCTATTTCAAAATTAATTTTCAAAGTATAGATCAATTTATTTCTAACCATACAAAATCAATTTAAAAAATACATTCAAGATTCTCAATAATATTTTTTAAGTTACATAGGACATAATAAGATACGTAGTGTGTCCGGTAAGGTTAAATCAGTCCTCCATCTTTGTTATCTCAAAAGATTAAAATAAAAAAGCCTGGATGTGTGGCCGGTCATAGTTATTTGAATGAGTTGTAATATTCCGCCTGCGCAAAAATGTTTCCAGGCATGGACTCAAATCCATTACCCCTATTTCTAATTACCATTTAAGCTATCTGGACGACACCCCATCAGCAAAATATTAGCTCAAATCAATGGTTTGGTCATCAACATAGAGTCTGTTATTTTAAACAGCAATACAGAATAAACCTCAGGTAAAGGAAATCCAACAGACTATCAAAAACTGATTACACATTAAATGATTATTTTTAAGCACAATCATATGATTGATTAATAATAAAATAACTGGTAATTTTTCGATCTAAGCTAAAATGTGTCGAAGCCGGGAAATGAACTCAGAACGCTTTGGGTTATAAATGCGGTTTATCCTGTGGTCTTGTTTCAAATAACAGATTATATGTCATGACCAAACAGTTGATCTGAGACGAATGTCTCCATTTGAGCGCTCGGAATGGTGTCGAGTTGGTAACTTTATTAACATTTATTAATTTATTTGAATAAACATAGAAAAGTGAAAGCAATTGTGCGTAAAGCAATTATAAGTTATGGAGGATATATTAATATCTACGGTTTGTCGTCTTAGCACGTCGAAAGTGAAAAGTTAATGAAAAATTTCGTAATGGTGCAAAAGGGATGACTTGTTTTAAATAAAAAAAATAATTGTTTTCATAAAACACACAATATAAAGTTCAAAAAGCTCATTGTTTTACTTAAAAGACGAGTAAAACAATAAAATAGATAACACAAGATAAAAATATACATTTTATTTTAAAACTTCTTAGTAATTTCGGCCGGCATTTCCGAGGCCATCATCAGAGAATTTTTAGTAGGTTTTTGCTGTTCATTTATTTAGATACGTCACTTCGTTTTGAAATGGGAGTGTCAATTATTAGAGATCTCAAGTAGAAGTAGCAGTTGAAATAATTGAACTTAAGTAGAGAAAAATATACAGGTTGCAATATGTTATCTATCGCTGACCTTCAATTTCTCAACGTTTGATCGTAGACATATAGTTCCAGTTACAAAAATGTTTCAAATGAGGTCATTGACATTCCACTGTTATTTATCTAGTTCTTAGTGAATATGTTTTATTTTCCAGATTTCGACACTACCTACTTGGACTTTTGAATGTTGCTCAACCTTAAAAGTATCACTAGTAGATTATCGCATTTGATATATTCATTTTTTATAGTAATCAATTTTCTGATATGATGATAAATTAATATTTTTTTCCTGTTTAATTTCAACATTTCATTCTTCGCTTTGTATACAACCTCCCAGCTAAAATCCAGCAAAAATCTTTAGATGAAATAATCTTCTTTGGTGACACTTCGATTTGTCGATACCGACTAAAGGCGATTTCGTAAAAAGGAAATTACACCTCGATTTAAATCTCTAATTACTTTAATTCATTTTTTAACATGTCCATCAATGAAAGACAAAATCATGTCCAAAAGTCTCAAACTTTGAAATTTAACAACACTGTCAAATTTTGTAGTACAGAAGCCAAATTTTTTGTGTTTATGGAAATATTAGGTTTTATAAATATAACAATAAGGATTGGGGGACCGTATAAAAAGTTAGATTTCATAATTTCTTTTAAATTGATCTTTTACTTTGAGCAATGCTACATCATGAATATTTACCTCATTTGAAATGTTTTTGTAACTGGAACTATATGTCTACGACCAACGAGAATGAAATTAAAGGTCGGCAATAGATAATATATTGCCTATATATTATCTGATGATGGTTTCGCGAAATGCAGGCCGAAAGTACTAAGAAGTTTTGAAGTAAAATGTATATTTTTAACTTGTACATCTATTTTGTTATTTTAATCGCCTCTTAAGTAAAACAATGATCTTTTCAAAGTTTGCATTGTGTATTTATCTTCATTCGAGTACGTAAAATTATTCTTTAAAGTAAAAAAGAAATTTTCGACAAAGCAGGAAATTTTGATCTTAATTTGTAAAAATAAACGTATTTCATTATGGTTTCGATTTTATATAGCATAACCTGGATGCTATTTTTCAAGTTTTATCAACATTATAAAGATTCTTCTTTAACAATCCTTTACCTAGTCAGTAGTTGGAGGCAAACATGAGCTATTAAAAGGAAACGATGTTCTAAGTTTGGAAGTAAAATTCTCTTGCCTTTAATATTAAGGCAGTTTCTGTCGCCATAGTATTAAATTAAAGTGATGTTTATAACAATATAAAAAGACTTATCTTGTGGAAATATTGTGTTTCACAAGTTTTACTACCTTTTCTATATCAGTAAGGCCTCTAAAAATAGCAAAAATATAAGTGCAGTTATCTATAAAAAATGTTAGCATATTTATAGAATATTTATAAAGATATTTAAATTCACCAATTACAGATTCAATAAAATTTCAGAATTAAACATGTCTAAGTTCCTAGCCCCTTATGTCAAATTCAATTTTATATGTTGCAGAGCAGTTGCAATGCAGGTAATTTTTAAAGCATAAATGATAAATTATTTTGCAAAA
Organism: Maratus speculifer; assembly: GCA_964019185.1. Taxonomy (NCBI): domain Eukaryota; kingdom Metazoa; phylum Arthropoda; class Arachnida; order Araneae; family Salticidae; genus Maratus; species Maratus speculifer. The sequence continues at coordinate 337,308,682 of OZ025290.1, read as the reverse complement.
TAAGCTTTAATTTTAGAACAGTAAATTTGAAGCTATTATACCGGGTGATCTATAAGTTCCGGGAGTTTTGAAATGCTAATAATTAGCAAACTATAAACAATAGAAATATGCGGTTTTCACAGAAATGTTAAGAAACTTATGGGATTTGTTTTTTCGATGAAATAAACATATTATGTTAGTTACACTTTTTGCTAATAGGTGGCATTAAAATTGATAATATTATTTTTTATGGTATGATACAGCCCACTAAAAAGTAAAAGTTAGTGTCCAAGGGTTACAAATTTTCCTTATGACTCCCATATGTTATAAGTACGACCGTGAGCCGATGTAAAACAATACACAGCATCCTCAAAGCAGAAAGAAATTCCATAAGAAATTTCAGTTCATCGTGAAATTACAAGTGCACTGCATTCACGATGAGCGGATGATTTCTATTGGGTATTGGCATGAAATTCTACCTCATTTACGATTGAAACAGACATTTGGTGTCTCCTGCTTCTATTACAATATTCCAATGACTCCTTTTCTCAAATCTTGTTTACATAGCCTTCACATTAGTAATGGTAATCGAATCTTTTGCAGTTTTAACTTCACGTATTGTACTATAAGAATACAACACGACATGCAAAGAAAGCATGTCTAAACATAGCAGTTATTCAAATTTTTTATCAAAATTTTTTTCAAATTTTTTATCAAAATTCCCTTTTAATGAAATTTCAACTACTTTCAAAAAAGGTGTTTTAACATAAACCACCCTTAAAACGAGACTCCATCAATATCCCAGAAAAGCTATTTCGCAATGAACTCATGTGTCTATATAACGCATGGTATAGGTATATTCGATGTTGTACAGCAGCGCCAACTGTTGCTAAACATTTTTACTACATATATTTTTTAAAAATTCATTCTAAGCAAAAATCCCACATGTTTCTGAGCAAATATCTGAAAACCGGATCTTTTTATTGTACATAGTTTTCTAATTATTAACATTTCACAACTCCCGAAACTTCTGGATCACCCGGTAAATAAATTTCTGTAAAAAAAATCATAGTTTAGATTTTTATATTTCATTTGTAAAATGACTTTGATAGTATATTTTTAAATTTTTAAATAATTTTAAATATTTTTTTCCTTTTACTGCTATTTAGGCTCGTTTTAAATATAATCTTAAAATTCTCATGAAATATGTAAAAGAACATTGAAAATATACTTTAAGAAATCGAGAAAGAAGACTCACCCTTCTTGGAGACTCTGGAAGACTGGGCACAAAAGGTTCGCTTCCAGTCCTGCTTTCAAGAAGCGTTCTTGGTAATCCGTCCAAGTCCGAAAATACCTTGAGCGGTGTAGGTTCGTCCTCATCGTAGCGGTATTTCTAAAATGAAAAATAAATAAAATGTAGCATTAAGGGAGTATTTTATTAATATTTATTTTTACAATTCCGTTGAAAATTACATTAAAAATTACATTAAAAATTAAAAGATTAAAAGAGCTTTTTACTGATATAAAGGAATCTATTTTTTTAATTGACCACATAATTTAAATTGTTTGGATAATTACGTCACCTTATGCTACCATAGCAAACATTGTCGTTCTTTGCAAATATTACTTTCGTCATGGACGTTGAAATGAATCGAATGCAAATCACTGCAATATTGATGTGTCCCATTTTATGCTAAGTGGCGTAAAAACTAACAAATGCATAGAATAGTCAAAGTATCATGACTACGAGTCACTGCAGCATCGATCTGCCGATAACGAACCCAAATCGGCGTAAAAAGTAAGGGATTGACTCAAGTGGCCAAAATATTCTGTTTATTCCTCATTGAATACATTCTTAAGATCGATGCAAAGATACATCAATGCAGATATGCTTTGCAATCATTCGGAATTGTACTACGCTGCAATTTGTCGTGTTATAGCTCTCCTGTTGCTACAATGTTCGACCGTCACCTAACGTAACTATTGTTCACAAGTAACTTTCCCCCACAATTCCGCTTTTTTATAGTAAGATTTTGGTTTATATGGAATTCTTTACAAACAGTAGTACTAGAAAAGTCAAGAAAATCAGCAATTTAATTTTTTGATAAACTGGAATCGACTTTTCTGGCGCCCACAATCATATTTTAATCAAAGTCTCTTAAACCTCTTTTTTCTCCATAAATATACTAGCAAAAGCCATACTTTGTTTGGATTCGCGAAGTATTATGCTATAAGATAAATATTTGAAAGTAATAATATATTTTTAAAATTACTTTTGCATCTTTATTAAGCAAAAATGGCGCATTTTAATTTTAAAATGTATTTCAACCAAAAAATAAGAATTTCCTCAGATCGTTTATTTATGATATAAGACTGGTATAAATAAAAATATTTTCGAAGTAGAATTATACAAAATATTAATTAATTTTATTTGTTTACAACTGTTTTATTGCCACTTCACACACACACAAAAATAATGTATTTTTTTTTTTTTAAATTCATAAAAATCGTCTGCTTAAATGATTCCACAAAATAAGAATAAATTATGTACAGTGTCTCACAAAAGTGATGGGACACTTGTGCTTTATAAAAAGAAACTGCAATAAAATAAATAAACAAACATGTGCAAAAATTTTTTGGGTGTGTTTCATATTTAAAGTTAGTAACAATTATTATATGACATACATTTTGTCAAAATATTAAAATATTAATTTAGTAAAAATACAATTGTTCAGAACGGAGCAAAAAATGGCTCGCATAAGTGATGGGACACTTACTTTTCCATCAAATATTTATCCAAAAATTTTGCTTTTTAAAAGGTTTTAATATTTTGTTGGATTTCCTTTTACTTTTAAAACATGATTTAATCTTTTTGGGATGGATTCGACTAATGTTTTTGTGATTTCTGGAGTGATTTTACCCCATTTTTCTTGAAGCACCGATTTTAGCTGTTGTTTTGAAGAAATGGTGTGTTTGCGAATTCTTGATTCCAATTCTTGCCAAATATTCTCTATGGGATTTAAGTCTGGAGATTGTGGTGGTGTTTTTATTATTTCAGGACAGTTATATAGCATCCAGAGTCTAACGTTCAGAGCAGTGTGCTTGGGGTCATTGTCCTGGTAGAATTTAAAATCTGTATAAAGGTTCAATTTTCGAGCTGAAGATTTCAAATTTTGCTTTAAAATATCAATATACTTGTACTGATCCATTATACTGTCAATAAAAACAAGATTACCAACTCCAGCGGACGACATACACTCCCATACCATAACTCCTCCTCCACCATGTTTTACTGTTGGTACCAAGTTCTGTTTGCGAAATTCTTCCCTGGGTTTTCTCCACACCAAGATTCTACCGTCAGAACCAAATATATTAAATTTACTCTCATCAGCAAATATAACTTTATTCCAGTAATCAGAATTCTTATTTATGTTGGATTTTGCGAAAGATAGTCTGAGTTTTCTATTCTTTTCACTTATGAAGAATTTTTTCCTGGCTACTCTACCGTGATATCCAGCAGATCGAATTACCCTTCTAATAGTCTCAGGATTAACAATTATTCCATATAATGCTTTTAAATCAGCAGCAACTTTTGAAGCACTATTTCTTGGATTTTTTTTAATATTTCGAACGATAATTCGCTTTATTCCATTGGACAGCTTTCATGGTCGTCCAGGTCTTCTTTTATCCTGAATCATATGATTCTTTTTATATCGTTTAATGATATTGAAAACTGTTGAACGACTCAAGTTAACTGTTTCAGCAGTTTTTCTAATAGATTTTCCACTTTCAATATGCAAATTAATAACTAATTTTCGAATTTCAGGCGAAGTTTCTTTTCGTTTAGCATTCATGGCTACACAGAGCTAAAAAACACAAAAATTCCAAAACAAACTGGAGAGAAATACTGCAGACGATTTTATAAATTATTGCCAATTGCTTTTAAGTAAAAATAAAACCCCAAAAAATATTTTTTATTGCTTATTTCAGACGATTTTTGTTGCATATATAATGGTGTCCCATCACTTATGTGAGCTATTTTTTGCTCCGTTCTAAACATTTGTATTTTTATTAAATTAATATTTTAATATTTTGACAAAATGTATGTTATGTAATAATCTTTACTAAATTTAAGTATGAAACACACCCACAAAAAAATGTGTACATGTTTTTTTAATTTATTTGATTAGTTTCCTTTTGTAAAGCACAAGTGTCCCATCACTTATGTGAGACACTGTATTTGAATTCCTAACACAGAAAAATACTTTTATAAGAGAATTTTCACAAATTTTAATTCATTAAAAATATGCTAAAATTTTTCTAAAAAAAATATTTTATAAATTTTTTAAAAGAAATCATGAAACTATACATAGTTAAAAGGAATGAGCATATTTTGAAAATCTGAAAGCAGTTTTTGAGATATTTTACCAGAATAATGAAAATACATTTTATTTATTTATTTATTTATTTATTTAATAATGATTCTAGCAATAATTACTGACTCCATGATTTAAGTTTTTCTTCTGAAAAAGTACGTGTTTCACTTTTTATTTGAAAAAAAAAAAAAAAAAAATGAGTTCGTAATGGAAAAACATGTAAAATAAATTAATTAAAATAATAATTTTTTGAAAAGTATTTCTGTAAAAAAATAATATTCTGCAAATCTACAGATCATAATTTATATTTGTGTTTAATTTCAAGTCAAAATACTGGATTGTTTTTGTGTAAAGTGTACGACAAAATGTCATTTGAGTGGGCTAGTAGAGGATTCGCTTCGCTCATCCTAACAAAGATCACAGCTCACTGACAAAAATCAAAATTTTATCAAAAAATCCTATTTATTACAAAAAATTCTTTACGGATGAGTCTATGTTTCAGTGAGGCGTGGTCATAATATTTTGGCTACTCAGTGTATAACTTAACATTCTTTAACTAAAGATTTCAAAAGAAAAGGAAAACAGTGTACGGCTCCCAACTAATAATAACTTGTCATTTAGATATGTACGTACATGGCAAGTTATCCGTCTATGATAATTTCTTAATATATGAAAATCTAAAGATGGCATATTTGGCAGCATTCACACTGTGAAACTTGTGACTGCTAAGTCACTGCGTTCATATCAATCTGCGTTCATAGGCTACATTATTAGAAACACATTTTAATTATAACTTACATAATATATATATGTGTGTGATTTATATAAAATCGTTGTCATTTTTTTGCACATAAAAAGCATTATATTCCTCACATACCGTTCGTATTTTGGAATCATAAATCTTTTTTACAGTTTACCATCCAGCAGAAAGGGTTTAAGTTTGTACAAAACAGTTAAAGCCCTTTTCAAACATAATTCACAAAATAAGAAAACATCAAAGCATAAATACAACAACATAAAATTATTTCTCAAATTTAAAGAAATATGAAAATTATTTTAATAAAATTCTTTGTTTTTCTTTATCATCCAAACGAGATAATTTTTATAGAAACCACGAAATCACTTCATCGTAAATACGATTCTTCAACAGGTTTCTGAAAGCTCATTTTTCTAATATTTATTTTAGCTGGGGAAAGATGTCAAGTATACAATGTTTTTTATGGGAAAGACATGAAGCGAATAAAAATCATTTTCCGAGGAAGTAATTAATCATAAGGATTAATTGTCTGCACATAAACTAAGATTTGCTAGGGATCATTGTTACACAACACAAAAAAGTAAAGTTCGTGTAATGTTAGATGCTAGGTGGATATATTTTTATACGACGATGCAGAAAAGAAATCTTTTAAAATTACTCTGACTAAATAAAATACACAAAAAGAATATAATCGTTTTAAAAGTTTTAACAATGCTTTTCCTCATAACATTAAAAACTCATTTAAAAAAAAGAAAAGAAAAAGAAAAAAGAAAAGAAAAAAAACAAAAGAAGCAGATTAACATATTTTCCATCGGTAATGTTTTTGTAAGTGATCTTTGAAATCATTTATTTATCAAGTTCAAGCAACGATTTCAACTTAAGAAAGTTATTAACTTTTGACAATGGACGTTGAACGATTGCCTTTTATTGAAATATATCTTATGCTAAATTGATTTAATAAGAAAACCTCCAAAACCTGAGTTAACAAACTATATAAACCACAATAGACTTCCTATTATCCATCTCACAGCTATCTGTTTTGTGTTATACGGCTTAGGCAAAAAATATTATCCGTAATAAAATTAGAAATTATTTTGATAAGACGTGGAACATGGATGTCCGCTATGTGATCCTCCTGCATATTGTGCTTCATCGTTGAAAAAATCAGTAATCTTCCATCAATAAATTTTGAAACTAAAAACTATAAATTTTTATCCCTTTATATCAGGGTTAACTTTTTTAATTGTGCAATCATTTAAAAATGAGAAATAAAACAGTTCATACAATTTATTTCGGATTTTATTTTATTTTAAGAGTTTGGTCATTTTAAAACTATATATGCAGCATTTATGCAGTATAGAGTACATTATTTTATGTTACCTGCAATTAAGTGAGAGATTTTAAAATGTAATTTAAAAGTGTGCATTATCTTTATACTTAAGTCTTATTTTTCTACAATAAATATTTCAAACATACAGAACAGTCCTTAAAAGACATTTATAAAGTACCGTCTGATATTAATAATTTAAAAATATGCGCAAGAAAGGGTTTCACAAATAAAAAATGTGTTTTTAATGATATGAGGATGGCAGGTTGTGAATATTTGTAGAACTTCGGCTTAGGTGGCTTTTTCATACCTTACCGTTCTTCTACATTACATTGGATTGTTGGGAAGTTCACTATACTATATTACAATTGAATGTATTGGTAGATTTGTCTGCATTATTACTGAATGTATTAGTACATTGGTATAAATTACTACTTGATGTATCTATCGTTATAGTTTTTGAAAGAGATAGACTGTGGTCAATGAAACAATTATCACTCGAACTTTGTTCAATATCGAGCAACCTTCTTCTGACGGATGTTTGGTGACATAATTGACTGTTAGCTTGGTTGCTGATTAGAAGATGCTAAATAGTTATCTTTAATGGCTGAATATTAGCTGTTGTCTGATGATAGCTTGACACATTACGAACAAGTGAAATAGAACAATAGAACAATTGTTGCTAGAATTTAGCTCGTTATTCGGTATTGCTCGGTATTTCGTTCTAAAGAATTCATGCTAAATGTAGGTAATTAATTTGTGGATAGTGATTGTATAAAGATGAATGATGATGTTAGATTTCTGACTATCAGTTTTTTACTGGTCTAAGAGCCTATGTTACATACAAGTTAAAGTGAATTGTAGTATACATCTCTTTGATTTTTATGATAATTTAACTATCTGTCCTAGCAGAAACTAGTTTCTACAAAGTTTTTGCTAGTTTCTGGACATTCCTTGCGAAGTTACTGTAGTTTATCCCATAAAAAAATATTCTTTGTATTTAAAAAACAATACACGATAGTTTGGAGTTTTTGCCCTTGAAAAATATTTTATACCCTACTATAGAGTACTTGAATAGTTCAGGGCAGTTTAAACTTTTTTTAGTGGCAACACTGGATGTGTTTGTAAACAACTGTTTTCGTGTATAAATTTTAATCTTCCAAAATGTCTTAAGTGAAACAATCTGGGTAATAGCTAGAAATACGTTAAGGGTCAAAATATTTCTTGTAGTATCCTGTAACCGATGCGTGTTCAGTTTTTCTTTTAACTTTTTATTTTGACAGAAATTGTTTACCTTTTCATAAAGTTAACTTAAAGTTAAGATAAAAAAATAAATAAAGTAGTACAGTATTAAGAAATGCATCATTTTTATCTTATATTTTTTATAGTTATTTGTAATTCTTAATGTAATATGGCAAAAAGAGAATATAATTCATGCTTAAACCTTTCACTTTGCTTTTTTCAATAGGGTGTAACACGCGCATTCCAAAGAAAAAAAAGAAAGAAAAAAAATAGACTGTCACGCGTCACGTGACATGAGTTTTGCTAAATTAAAAAAAAAATGTAGTTGTAATATTTTTCGTTAAAAAAAACTGGCAACACTAGTTCTATTAAAAAAAATGTTCTTTTTTCTTAGTGATGTTCGAATGTTGGTTGTAAAAATTGTGGTTCATGTCTTGTGATGGTGGCGTGCGCCAGAATTATGTAAAAAGCTTTATTTGTATATAATGTGTGTGTGTTAGTGTTCTATATGTAAGTGTCGTCTTTTCAAGTAATAAAAAGTTTATAAAGAAGCCTGCAGCCCCCGAGATATCTAAGTTAAGTTATGCGTTTTCTTTCTTTTCTTGTACATTTGTAAGACGACTTCTTACAAGAGTAAAAAAAATCAAAAAAGATTTCTGAAAACGCGGAGAACAAATTTCCATTGTCAGTTCCGCCATTATTAATATATATGTATCACTTTTTTGTTTTGTACAACTTGAAGGTTTTTTGAACAACAACAGAAGATATTTCTCTGAGACAGCGTTAAAATTTAAATCATTTGTTCTAAATGCTGACTAGATTTAGATGTTTAGAATTTTCATTATTTGCATGAATTATGCCTACTCATACAACCGTACCATTTTTTATTTTAATATTGCACATTATAATGTTAAATAGTATTAATGAAATATTTTGATATCTATTCAGATATAATCACTATAATAAAATGCATATTGTTAAATTAATTCATATTATAAATGTATTCTGAATTTACATACTTTGTAAGTATATTATGACGAATTTAATTAGCGAATATACATTAATTATAATTAGCAATATAAATTTCGCCCAGCTCCCTCAGTATCAATAATCATGAACCACGTATCCACAAGCTCACATGTATCTTAGACGACTTTTTTTACACCAGCCAGGCTTTTATGAATTTGCAAGTAATTGTGTGCATTTTCCTTTATAGAAAAATACAGTAAGTTTTTGTTTTGAAGAGTCAGCTCAAAAATGTTCAAATTTGATCTCATTTCTATATGATATCTACTCTGAACTAACAAGGAAGGTCTCCATTGGGGGCATACTCAGAATTTTTTGAAAAAAATACGAATTAAACTACTCATGTAGGTAATAAAGGATCAGTGAAAATTAGCGGCGGAATTTCATTATTAGATATGTAAAAAAATAAAATAGTTTGGAATAATTGGCGTGAAAAGCTGAAAGCTACGCGGGATTAGGCGAGCAGTGCATTTCCTCGCCAAAAGCAGACGATTTTAACGAATCTGAAAATTGATTTTAATTGACTTCACTGTTAAAAATCTGCAGCATTTACTGCAACGTCACTCCACTACTTTTATAGAATATCTCTCTTCTGACCAATGAGAATGCTCCATAGCATCGTGAATTGACCGTGTCACACACTGTTAAAAATCTGCTGCATTTTGTTGCAACGCACTCCACCGCTTGTATATAATATCTCTATTCCAACCAATGAGAAAGCTAAATTTCACGGCCAAGTAACCGTTTTCTATACAAGCAAGGGAGGGCGTTGCAACAAAATGCAGCAGATTTTTAACAGTGTATTTTTCAATTTGGAACAATTTTAATCAATTTAAATTGTGTTTTAAATGATAAAATATATTAATTTAGTTTTGTTATAAGTACATATAAACGTATATGACAAAATTACACTTAAAGTAAAGTAAAAATGCAAAACTAAAATTACTTAAACTAAACTTATTTAAATAAATTGAACATAGAAAGTTTTTTCTTTAAAAAGTATTCGAAGCGTAAAAGCGTATTTTTCAAAATTTCGTTTTTTCGCCAACCGGAGATAAATCGCCAAATAATCGAAATTTTTATTATTTTTTTACGGACGTTATAAGGAGGTTCCGCCGAAATGTTTTTTATAAACATATATAACTATATGAGAAGAACATTCTGTAATTTTTTCAGATATTTCTGAGTATGCCCGTATGGAGACCTTCCTTGTAAGTATTGACAGCTTTTTATTGTAAATGACAGCTGATTTTGAAATCCTTTTCTTTTTGTTGAATTTTTTAGTATAAGGGTGGTTTTCATACTGCATTCGAAAATTTTGTAAATATATATCCATACAGAGGGATTGAGTAAAGATTTTATAAAATGTAAGAAATGGATAGAGCACACTACAAAAACAGTTCTTGTATCCGAAACCAAAGTATCGATTCACTTGTTGCGTCAATAAATGCAACAGAAGTTCTTAATATCTAAACTTTTGCTTTTAATTTTAACAATACTAAAGATTTTTGTACAAAATTTTAAACACATTTATCTACACCGCATTTTTTGAAGTGATATGCCCGTTAAACACACGATTAAAATGGCATAAACAGGGAAGAGAGCGCTTTCAATGTTATAAGAAAAATTCAAATGCATAGTCATATTTATCAGTTGAAGACTCACTATCTCGAGCAAAGCTGTTTAACCTGTCCCTCGTGAGGCGTCATGACGTCTTTTAGAGGATCTCTTGGCGCTCTTTCGAATTTTTCATAATATTAACCTTTTTAAATATAAAATCCATTTAAAAAAATTCATACAAATTTTAAAACATTAATGTTTGCATTATTTTTGTATTGAAAGCAACATCAAGGTTTTTTTGTGTTTTTAACATAACAAAGTTTTGAGATGGACCTTTTTCAGGGAAATATAGTTCCACATTTACTATGATTTATGTTTTTTCTGTTCTCTAATTTTATTTGAGCATGACCATCGTCAAGATATGTATCTACATTTTATGAGATGCGTGTGTACCTTTCGAATGTTTTATTTTACTAGCCTTTTTTATTTGAAAATCCATTTAAAAAATTTTTATTTTTAAACCATATCAAACTTTAATTATTTTTAACACATTCGACTAGTGGATAAATAATTCACATATGCAATATTTTATTTCTCATCACGGCAAAAATCAACCTGGAAATTTTGGCTCTAATTGCGTTGGATGGATTGTTGTCCAGATAGCTGAACTGGAAAAGCAATTAAAGTCAAAGTTTCTGGTTTCAATACATTTTCTCTCAGACTTAAAAAAGTACTACTCATGAAATTAACATTTGCCATGCTGTTTTTTGTAGACAGTATTAAGATTTTTGTCCTCTTATTCTACAAAGGTTTTTGAGGTAAGCTACTCTGTGAAAAATGTAATTCTAAATTCACTTTGATTTTTTTTTTCACTGCAGTTTATTTTTATATGGGTTTAATTATTATTGTGAGATGTATATCTATCGCAAAAGATGAATGTCTGTCAAGATAACCTTATATGTTTCCAATCATGTGAATATTGGCGCCCATCATTTTTGGACGTCTAAGATTCACCCCAGATAATTGAAAAGGTTGGACAGGCCTGCTCTAGACTGATTAACAAATATAATATACTATTAAATACATAGTTACAGCTGTATTGGAAATTTTATTTTAGATCTTGTTTTGGTATATAGATTATCTCCGAAATTAGATTAAATTTATAATAAAAAAGCATTTACCAAACACTGAAAATGATTACTAATGATATTGAAAATGTAAAAGCGCAAGTAATGAAAAATTTTATACGGATACTTTAATGGTTTTCCAATACAACAAAGCATTTAAATTTGAATAAGAGCGTCGCATGGCTGAGTCAATAAACTATCGATTGGACAACATTTTAATGCATTTAACATTTATCCCGTTTTATTCATATGCTTTTAAAATACCCCTTTCATTATAGCACTGCATAGGTAAAAAGAAGTTCGTTGCAAATTTATTCTTAAACATTGATCAAAGTAATGCCTTAAGGAGAATTCAAAGTATTTTCAATCATTTCTGTTTTTAAATATCTTCAAAGAAGTAACTAAAATAGAACTTCATTAATATCTAACAAGTTGGAAATTGCACGTGAAGCGTAGCAAATTAGGTGCGTTCGAACGATAACGAAGTTTTAAAAATATTACTTTCATATATCAATCTCATAACATTGTAAATAGTGAATTACAATTAAAACGCTCATCAAACAATGTTCTCCCTATACCATTATGTAATGGAATACTTTTGTGTGGCCTTGTAAATCAATAATAAATGTTCTTTGCACCACAAATTATGTAAGATGTATATTATAATATGTACTTTATAGTTGCATATAAATTTTATTAAGTTCGCATGAGTGTAACACGATTAAAATGCATTTGAAACATTTTTTACCATTGACCGTAATGTAATGGAATACTTTTGATTGTCCCTGTAATTGATCTATTCATCTGATTTTCATAAAATTTGAAATAACTCGAAAAAATTATGTAATAATTATGTATTTTAAATTTCAAACGTATCGAATATACTTGAAACTTTTTCCCCATTGACCATAATGTAACTGAATACTTTTGATTGCTCCTGTAATTGATCTATGCACCCGATTATCAAAACATTTGAAATAACTCGACAGAATTATGTAATAATTGCGTATTTTAAATTTCAAACGATTAAAATGCATTTGAAACTTTTTTCCCCCATTGACCGTAATGTAATGGAATACTTTTGATTGCCCCTGTAATTGATCTATGCATCCGAGTTTCATAAAATTTGAAATAACTCGAAAAAACTCTGTAATAATTATGTATTTTAAATTTCAAACGATTAAAATGCATTTGAAACTTTTTTCCCCCATTGACCGTAATGTAATGGAATACTTTTGATTGCCCCTGTAATTGATCTATTCATCCGATTTTCATAAAATTTGAAATAACTCGAAAAAATTATGTAATAATTATGTATTTTAAATTTCAAACGTATCGAATATACTTGAAACTTTTTCCCCATTGACCATAATGTAACTGAATACTTTTGATTGCCCCTGTAATTGATCTATGCACACGATTATCAAAAAATTTGAAATAACTCGACAGAATTATGTAATAATTGCGTATTTTAAATTTCAAACGATTAAAATGCATTTGAAACATTTTTTCCCATTGATCGTAATGCAATGGAATACTTTTGATTGCCCCTGTAATTGATCTATCCATCCGATTCTCATAAAATTTGAAATGACTCGACAAAATTATGTAATAATTATGTATTTTAAATTTCAAACGATTCGGTTGGGTAGTTTTTGCGTTGTTATATGCGGACGGACAGACGGACGGACTGAACGACCACTATAGGTGCTACGTATTATATAATTACGAACGCACCTAAAAATGCATATTTCTAAATGATTCATTTACATTTCCTTTATAGTTTCTAAAGAAACAGTTTCGGATGTAAATGGGTTTAATGAAAATTAGAATCTTATATAGAATAAAAAAAATTGCTTTAAACTGTGTGTATATTTTTACAACGCATCTCTGTAAGCAACAAAAAGTAGGAAAATATATTAGGTGTAATATTTGATTGTTATATTATCCTTTTCTTGCGGGTGAGCGATATAAACTTTGGTTGAAAATTAATCTTCAGCAATTTCCGCTAATTAAGAGTAATCTTTTGTGCAGCCCTGTTTACAAAGCATAAAATATAGATACAAAGACAAAAATACTAAATATTATTTAAATTTTAAAGCACATACCGAATTTTATGTCCACCAAATATACTCAAAGATGGTACTGTAACCAATTTTTTTGTACTACCTTGTAAATGAACGACAAATGCTTATGAATACCTTATTTTATCTTAAACATCTTGTAGTAAAATCTAGCAATTGATTTCAGTTTCAATACATTTGAAATTGCGTTATCTCATTAAAATACTCTTCAAACAATTTTTCGCCATGTACCATAATGTAATGTAATTCTATTGGGTGCCTTTGTAAATGAACTATTAATCCCACATATTTCATATACAATATTAAATATGCCTTGGTAATCCTAAATAAAATTTATCAATTGCATGAAAGTATATTTACGTATGTTAGAGCGTGAACAGACGGACAGATAAACTGAATGCATAATTTTTTTTTAAATTTGTTAGATAGTGGTTCAAAAGTGTTACAGTCTATAACAAAAACCCAGGAAATCAAGGTTTGATCCCTAAAATAACTGAAAGTTTATGAGTTTTTGAGATGTTGTTTTTGATGACGGAAAATTGATAGGAATTTTGCTTTAATTATTATTAATTGTGTTTTAAAATACAAATGTATTAATGAAACATTTATTTTGGTATTTTCCAATTAATATTTCATTAATTTTTTGGTATTTATATATAAATAACAGAAACACAATTATAACATTCTAAAAAAATAAAAAGTTAATTTATTCCACGATTAGAACTTTATTTCATCTACTCGAAATCCCTATCACCATGGCGACAGCAGATCACAATATGTAAAGAGATGAAGAAATACGATACTTTTCAGAAAATCTAACATTAACTTTTTTCTTTTCAATTTGCGCTAAGCTCAAGTTCTTATTCGCTTTAGGATTTAAGTTAAATTCAATTGAAAAATAGGTAGGAAATGTACTTTAGGATTCTTAGATTTTTTGTTTTTTATTCAAATGACAAAGGAATTGCAATCTAGTATTGATTTCAGTGAATTTAAAACAAAGGAAAAAGAAATAATTTGTTAGCTTCTTTCTGTCTTGTGTGTTCACATAGAGACAAAATGTGCATTAAGAAATAAATTTGTATCGCCCTGAAAGTATATCGCATGCTGTTACTTTATTAAACTTAGATGGAATAAAACAAGGTTTTCTGTAAGCTAGAGGTTATTTTGCAAAAACTTATCGGAGCGTACGTTGCAAACCCAGTGCGCGCTGCTGAAAACAGTGAAGTATCTGATACGAGGTGCGTTCCAGAAAGGTTATTTTGTGTAGATTTTTGGTTATAAAAATAAATTTATACAAAATACGGTTAAATATATGAAATCATATAATCATAAAATTTCAGATTTATCTAAGACAATTATCCCGTACCGAAGCAACGTCGGGCTGGTCAGTTAATGTATAGTATTAGCCTAAATGATGTATCGAGTTTCAAAAAAATGTTTATTCGAAAGTATACGATGTATAAGGACGATTTATTCATGAAAATATACATACACTCACCAAGTCTCTTTTAGGCACTACAAATGTTCAATGTGATCTCCCATAATCCTCAGACACACTTCCCAACGATAATCCAGTTACGTCCATATATTCATTAGCATGGTTCTGTAATTTTCCATCATAGCAACAGTAATACGTTCCTGAACGCGAGCCATGAGGTGGACTTTTAAATTTGGAGCGTTTGTGTATCTTCTCGTGTCTTTGTAGGTCACATCACTCAATCCACAATGTTTTGAAATCCGAGGAAACGTATCATTTAGGCTAACCCTGCACTTGTTAGTAAAAATCAACAAGTGAACGGAGTACGATTTCGGAATGTTCGAGTCATAATTTGTGAAAATATACCCAAATTTCAACTGCTGCTTCCTTACCAGCTCCTGCAATAAGTAGCTTCTTTACCTTTTGTAATGAAAGCTATTTTAAGTGAACATATCAGAGATCTGAAAACCACGATTTTATAAACATTTTGCAGAATCATGTACTCAATGATGCCAAGACATAGAATGTATTCAATTTATATAGACTAGCGGTGTTGTAAAGGGTTTATGTATTTGTTGGTAATTTTCAACCGAGAGAAATAGCTCACCTGTATTCCGAAGGAGTATTGGGGGATTATAAAACGTTTTAGTCAAATTCTATTAAAATTTTACGTTGTAACTGTAACAGCTTTATTTTATTTTATTTTTACTTTTTTAATTAATTTACACATCAATTGAGTTCTACTCATTGAGCAAATTAGTTTACAGATCTAATTTTTATTTAAAGTTATTCATAAGTGAGTCCATTGAAATTTATTTAAGCTGTTTACATGTTTGAAACGGTACACTATCTTTTCGAATCTCGAGTATATGGATTGAAGGATTTGCAGACTAACTATATAGTAATGACACAGATAATGTCGAAAATATGAAGGGCGTTATATTTAATTTGAATTCAATAATTATTCATTGACATTTTTCACGTTCATTGTGTTTGTAATTTTCTATTAACATTCTGAAGATGGATCAGTGACAATTAGTTGAAACATGTCAATTTTTACTATATTTTAAATGTTTTATTATTAAAGTGACGTCTTATAAGTAAAATAATTATTTATAATGTAAGTTCTTACCATTTTGTTGTAAAATATATATTATTATGATATAGTTATTAATGTAATCAAGACTTAGTGCTTTTATATTTCACATTGATATTACTCAAATAATATTAAGATTTTTAAGGAAGAAGTAGTGACAGCGATTACCATGAAGGAATCTTTGAATAGTAATTGGAGATGGCTTTTGAAAATGATATGAAATATGAACATACAGATATTTCTATATGCTGTTTATTTACTTTTCTTTTAAAAATACTTGTTTATTCACCTTCGATCGCAAATATTACAGAAAAGATTTTTCAGAACGTGTTTAACAAATTTTAAGATTTTGTATGTTGTTCGAAAAAAAGACCTTTTTAACAAATTCCAGCAACTAGTAGAAAGCGCAGTCCCCTGACTAAAAATTTTAAGCAAAGTAGGCTTCATAATAGCTTCATGGTAAAGTATCATGTAAACATTTTCTTGCTGCAGTCATTAATATTTATAGATACTTTCAAATCAGATCGAACACTTGTCTTTCAATCAGTAACAAAATAATATAAAATGTCTTATAACGATGGTTTCCTTCCACGATCAGGTTTCTTTCAATATAAATGCAATGACTTTTTGGGGGGCAATCGAAAAGAATATGCAACCTTTTCTTTGCTTTAGCAACAAAGAAGTCTTTAACTATGCTAGGTTTTATATATCAACGATTTACAATCCTATGAAACAGAATTTACTTTGCTCTATATTGCACGGCTATAGCCATAGTTTACTTTCGCCATTTAAAATAAAATTCTAAAAAAAAAAAAAAAAATCGTTAAAAAATTATAAGTGTTCCCTTTCAGTTGATATTTAAATATATATTTTTAACAACCAATTTTCTATTGAAACCTCCTTATAATATGGAATTAATTTGACTAATTGAGGTTTAAAATCGTATTTACACTGGTTAAATGCAAATTTCTAAATAATTCTTATTTTAAGTACTTTCACTGGTTCATTTATAAAAAAAATTTCAATAAAAAAAAAAGAAAAAAAAAACCTCTGTGTATTTACATCAATTCTATGATTAAATGTGACACGATTTATAATATTTATAATTTGGAAAAGTATCTCTACACTTATAATCAACTCTCATTTTTCAAATTAAATTAGGAAATTAATTATTAATTAACCTAATACCCCAATTATCCTTCCTATTTTCTAATTAGAAATTGCTCTCTAATGAAATATCTATTTCTACATGCTGCTTATTAACTTTTCTTTTAAAAATACTTGTTTATTCACCTTCGATCGCAAGTATTACAAAAATAATTCTTCAGAACGTGTTAAACAAATTAACATTTTGCATTTTATTCGGAAAAAAGAATTCTTTTCATTGCTGAAAAGATTTAAATTGTGATAATGAACTTAACGAGATCTGTAGTAATTAAGATAAGAGTGAGAAGGCATTTAAAATGGAGCTTTACAAGGTTTACTTTACTTTAAAAGAAGCTACTAATTTAGCTGGAAAAAAAGATTTTTCTAGTCTTTTTTAGTTTTAATTAAAATGTTATTGTAAACAATTATTGTTTTTTTATGTTTATAGCCTTACATAAATTTGTTTCAAAATT
This sequence comes from Maratus speculifer, assembly GCA_964019185.1. Classification (NCBI taxonomy): domain Eukaryota; kingdom Metazoa; phylum Arthropoda; class Arachnida; order Araneae; family Salticidae; genus Maratus; species Maratus speculifer. Next base: position 337,291,012 of record OZ025290.1, on the reverse strand, counting down.
TTTTCTTTATATGCAAGGTGTTTTGTATCTCTTAAGAGGGTACTTCACTAACTTTCGCTAATATTAATGCTATGTATTAATTGCTATGGAATCTTATAAGAAGTTTTTCAAGATACTTTAGTACATTTTAAGATTTTTAAAGATTATTTTTTTATTTGATAGCTGAGATCAATCCATGCAAAGTCCGTTTTTTTACTCTTTCGATTTTCTGATTTTTTATGGAGAACATTTTCACTCTCTTAATCGGTTTCAAAAGCAAAATCATCCTAATAAAGAAATAGACAGAAACCAAAAAGTAAGAAACTTCCTTTATACAGATAGATCTCAGCTAGCATGCAAAAAAAAATTGCTTAAAAATATTGAAATTGAACGAGTTATCTTGAAAAATTTCTTCCATAGAATTAATATTACAGAACAGAAGTTTTGCGAGGATGAAGAAGATTCTTAAAATTAAAAGAAAATGACGGTAGTATGCAATAGCATTTGACATAAAATTTAAAACAAAGTTTAGCCATTCTATCAGAAACTCAATGTTTTTTATTTTTAACCAAATATTAAATTCCTCAATGAAGATCATAAGAGATTATTTTCAACAAACTTTATTTTATGTGAAAGCTAATAACATCATGAAAAGTGTTTGAAGAAGCCACTATCCATGTGAAAAAATACTATCAGACATGCCATGCTTCAGAATGTAGCTGACAATATATACGGGAATACTGAGATAAATAATGCACACTTGTACTACTTCTGCTAATGCCATTAAATAAAACAAAATTCAAAATAAGTCTATTGAAAATAACGTTATAATACCAGCAATATTAAAATTATGATCAGTCATTCTACTGTTTATCATTACAAAAAACGGCCATTTCATTCGAATGTTTTCATAGATAACCGTTACTTAACGTTATAATAAAGCATTGTCATTTTCCGTAATATAGATAAAATTGCGATTACTCTACCAGATTTATTAAAATTTTCTGAGCTACAATTTTTTTAATCTCTAGTTGATCAAAGACTGTAAACTAATAGTCCCTCTACCATCTGCTTCATAAATTGTAAAGTGAGTACACAACAAATGAATAATTAATCATTATTAGCGTAATGTTTGAATATTCTAGCAATTTTTAAAAGTGCAAAGAATAATGCAAACAGCTCAATTAATTTAAAACGCTCTACATTACATATACAGTAAACTCTGTCCAAGACGGTATCGATTGGAACTTAGAAAATTTTCCGTAGTAGATAATATTTCGCATAAAAGAAATTCTACTCTATGTTCATGGATTCGAAGAGACTTGTAAATCTTTCTAAGTTAGACAGATTTCCGTCTTACACAGAATCCAGATTTCGCCTTACAGAGAGTTCACTGTACATATACATATGAAATCATGAGTATAAAATTAAATAGAAAAATTAACAGAAAAACATTAAACAATGAAGGATGAAAATACCTAAATAAAGTACTATGAATGTGATGTGAAACTTTCAGAGCAGTTTTTTTTATGTACAATCAATAATACATATGTGTTTTTTCATCGAAGATTGTTGGCATGAGGCTTTAAAATTCCTATATTATGCTCCTTGTAACCCATCGTATGTTGCAAGAAATGTTTGAATGGGAAAAAAGAAGAAATGATTGAAATATAATAAAATAACCACACAATTAATGAAATTCAGCAAATATATGCAGGAATTTAATTACTCACCAATAATTAAAAATTTTAATGCATAAGTATAATAATACTAGTATAACCATGTGGCATGTAAGAGCTGAGCTAAGAGTAAAAGTAAAAAATGAAAGAAATAATAATAATAATCATAAAATTTAATTTAACAAATTACAATAACCATTTGATACAAGTTTTTCAATGACTAAAATTTGACTTAATAATGAACTCTACATTTAAAAAATGGGTACTTTACAATCAATTAGTTACACATTACATTGTTTTCTTTTTTGTAATCGTTGGGATCGATTGTCAAATCTTTTTTTTTTTTTTTTTTTTTTTTTTGCTTTAAAAGACGATCTTTTATATTACGTCTTTCTTTGAATTCGTTTTCTTTCCATGTCTGATTATTTGCGTCTACCCATTTTGTAACTTTTTTACTCTTTTGTATATTAACAACAATTTTTTCCCCTATTCAAATAAAAATTATTCTAAATGTAAAAAATTTCGTAAAATAATAATAATAATAATAATAAACATTATTTTTGTGATGATCAAAATGCGGCTTACATAATAACAGAGTCATATATTACATACTCCTTGACCAATCATAAATAAATTTTAAATGAAATTTCAATTTTTTTTCTTCTAAAAATCGCATATTTACAATTTTTATACTGTCGTATAATACCTCCGTGTAAAAATAAGTACTTTTAAATGCAATTAGTTTGAAATCTGTACCTCAATTTGTTTTCGAGTTATTAATTTTTTTTCGTAGTTTTTTATACTTTTTTGTCATCTCGAAAACAAACTGGACAATTAAAATAAACCAATCAGAAGACGAATAAAATCTAAACATCATGAGGTTTCAGATATTCTTCAGACATCTCTATTCTCAACTGACAAAAACAACCATTATCCAAATGATTAAAATAAAACAGTTGCCGCCATTTAGAATTAGAATAAATACAGGGTTCGTACACTTCAAGGACTTTCAAGTACCTTTTCCCAGAATTTTGGTAAAGTAATGTTTGCCTTTGTTTAATATAAATAAATTATATTTTCAAATACAGCTTTAGGAAATGTCTGGTGCTAGAACAACTAAAATTCCTTGAATCCCTTGATGCGTACGAATCCGGAAAAACTAGATTATAATTAACTGTATGTAAAATAGAAAGAAGTGGAGCAAATGAATGAGAAAAACAAAATTGAAATTATATTTCTAATTGATATATAAATGAAATTATTTTAAATTAAAGAAGGATAATGAAGTAACAAAACAAAAATTAAATGAAAGTAAATAATTTATATTAAATATACATACGATAATTCCAGTATCAGCACAAAACACTACTGTACAAATGCTACTACTAATGCTACTACATTCTACTAATACTATCAATGTACAGTACAGATACAGTAAATCGGGGTAGCTTTGCGCCAAATCAGGGTAACTTTGCTCCGAAGAAAATTTTAAGTTTGATCCATTCTGCCATGGTTGAATCTTGGCGAATTATTTCCAATGAGTTGCCAAACTCACACTAATGCTCTATCTATATTTGAGACCAAAACTTTGCTGTTAACTTAAGTGATGTAGGAGATTTAACCTTTTTTAGCTGTTGGCCCAAAGTTACCCTGATAGGTCAAAATTATCCTGATTGACCTTACTGTAATGTCTCAAATACTGTAACGAAATTTGACCAAGTTAGTGTTTTTTAAATTAACTTGCCTAGTTAAATTTTGTGCAGGATGATTTATGAAGCATGCTCTTTATAAACCACATTTCAGATCCAGGTTTCAAAACTGAAAGAAATATTTTTAAAGCATCTTACTATTTATTCTATTCTTCTTGTAATCCATTTTTCCAGTCTGTTTTTATCATAAAACTTGCTGTTCCACTCAAAGTAAGTGCACAAGGAAAGTGGACTATAGGAAATCAAAGAAGCTTTTAAAGATCGATATCGAGACACAACAACTAAACAATTGTCTTGTTTATAATTAAACTTTTAAGAATAGCTCATCCAAACTTTATACTTGATGTCGAAGAGAAATGTCGTCCCTTTTCACGAAAGGAAGATAAGGCATGTACTGCTAAATCTTTATGTCAAAGGTTTGCTAAGGAAGAAATTATGCAGTACTACAAATGTATTTGTATAATTATTTATGAAATAGTACATTGAGACTTATATAGTTGTACCTAAAAAAATCCAAGTCATTCATGAATTTTTATATTTGCAAAAGGAAAGTGTTTGTCTAAATTTGTATATTGCTAGTTTATCTAAAATTTAAATCATCAGATCCTGAAAGAGAATACTGAATAATATTTTATATAATTTTCTCTATATTTAGTATTAGAGGTTCATTTCTGTACAGTTTTTAAAAAAAATTACTTTAAAAAGTTCCAAATTTAAACTACGTCAAATGTACGTTTTTGGAATAAAAAAGTATATCCAATTATGTGAATAATTCTATTAAGTAAATAGAATTTAAAATTAACATAATTTTGAAAGATATTTGAAAAATTTGAAAAAATAATGTTTATGTGTAAAAAAGTTCAATTAATTTAAATTTGATACATTTTTTAATTTTTTTTACAAACATAAAACGCGCTATATCTATCTATACAGGGTGTTTCGCTACCAGACCGACAAACTTTGAGGGATGATAGTACACATGAAGACAAACATTATTAAATAGGAAACCATGGGGCGCAAACGTCTTCTGTAAGAGCTAGGGGCCATTAAAGTTTAGGGTCCAAAACTTCAAACGATGATAGAAAACGGAAAAAAGAGTCGATTCGTTTGCGGTTTTCACTAAAATCATTCTTTATATTATGATTTCTTTAGAAAAAAATTTAAAGGTTACTTCCAAAAATTATTGATAGAGGGCGCTTTAGACTTTAGAGTAACAAACAACTACTTTTTACCATTATTTTCTGCATGGGGTTGAAATTATTCTAAAGTTTAGAATTTAACTTAAATTTTAAGTTCAAAATCGGAAACATTCGGATTGGGTAACTAGCAAAAATTGAACTGTGAACAGAGGGGGAGATTTTAAATGCTCATATACATTCGACAAACTAGTCGATTTTATTGCGGTTTGCGTGTAGGTCATTCCCTTGGTAATTATTTTATTCAAAACGACGCACAGCTTTGGTGTCCTGATTTTTTGATAGAGGGCGCTTCCGACACATCTCCAACATTTCAATGGCATTACTCCTGGGTGTTTTACTATCAGACCAACATACTTCCAGGAAGTGTTAGGAGTGCAAAGACGATTCGGAATTACATAGGAATGTAACGTTGAAAATGCCTTTTTTGCGAGTTACGGTTAAAGGAAGCAAAGAAAAAAGGCAACAGAAACAGCCGAGAAAGAGCAACACGTTAATGTGACAGAAAGCAGTTTCTTTAAATGTTTTACAACAGAAAGTGTTCGAAATAACGACCAGAAGTAGTTCGGCATGCTTGACAGTGGCGTCGCATGGAGTTCCTCACGCTTTAAAAAATTCCTGGCATCTCTGATAGCTTTCTGTCAAGCTACAGAAATATTAGATGAAAGGTCTTTAACTGATGGTACGGGAGTCTCATACATCCAAAATTTCATTTGACCCCAGCAGAAGAAGTCGATACATGATAGGTCCGGTGATCTGGCAGGCTACCACGACCCGTTGCCTAGATGTTACTTTGTAGTGTCGGCAAACGTCATGGTAAAATGTGAAGAAGTCCCATCGGGCAGGTCATCTTTCAAATACTTCATTCTGCTACCTTTGAAGCCGGTTCGCGAATGATCACTTCAACGTGATCGCTGTTCACACGCATTACCGTTGAGCGTCATCTACCGCAAGGAAACCGCAGCGCCATGTACCGTCGCTGTCAAACTTGCCGGACTACTTCTGGTCGTAATTTCAAACACCTTTCGTAGTAAAACCGTTAAATAAACTGTTCCCTGTCACATTAACGTGTTGCTCTTTTTCTGCTGTTTCTGTTGCTGAATTCTTTGCTTCCTTTAACTATAACTGGCAAAAAAAGCATTTCCAACGTTACATTCCTTAGTGATTCTCAGTCATCTTTGTGTCCCTAACACTTCCTGGAAGTAAGTTGGTCTGGTAGTAAAACACCCATGAGTAATGCCATTGAAAAGTCACAGATGTGTCGGAAGCGCCCTCTATCAAAAAATGAGGACACCAAAGCTGTACGTCATTTTGAATAAAATAATTACCCAGGAAATGATTTTCACGCAAACCGCAACAAAATCGATTAGTTTGTCGAATATTTATGAGCGCTTAAAATCTCCCCCTCTGTTCACAGTTCAGTTTTCGCTAGTTACCCGACCCCAATGTTTTCGATTTTCCAAACTTTAGAATAGTTTCAACCCCATGCAGAAAATAATGGTAAAAAGTAGTTGTTCGTTATTCTAAAGTCTAAAGCGCCCTCTATCGATAATTTTTGAAAGTAACCTTTAAAATTTTTTTTCTAAAGAAATCGTAATATAAAGAGTGTTTTTAGTGAAAACCGCAAACGAATCGACCCTTTTTTCCGTTTTCTATCATCGTTCGAAGTTTTGGACCCTAAACTTTAATGGCTCCTAGCTCCTACAGAATACGTTTGCGCCCCATGGTTTCCTGTTTAATAATGTTTGTTTTTATGTGTACTATCATCCCTGAAAGTTTTTCGGTTTGGTAGCGAAACACCCTGTATATGTGTGTGCGTGTATTGTAAGGTCTTTGTGCCTAAATGTGACGCAAGTAATGGTACTATACAAACTTCGGGAACTATTCGCGAAGTATTTCGCAATATTTTAAAATGTTGCCTTTAAAAGAGTTTCTTATTACAATACACATCGTTCATTATCGCAAACACCCATAACTCTCTAAATGCAGCGAATAAGCTGTTGGGGTATGAACCGTTTCATTGCTTAGCCCCGTACATAAAATGTAAGTCGGCAAACTCCGCATTGATATAGTGATGCATGTTGCTTAAAATCCATGAGAGGTAGACGATTTGAACTAGTAGAGCGAATTCTTCAAAAAGAACTTAACAACTTCCTTTATTGCCTCATCCCTGCATTTTGACACTCGCATTCCTATACGAAATCTACTTATTTAGATCCCCTCTACCTGCTTTTATATTTTTGGCCTGTAGTTCTAAATCACTTTGTATTTGAGTGAATCTGAATTTTTACTGGCTTATAGAAACAACATATACTTGTTATCATCGTCACATTATTATTATTATTATTATTATTATTATTATTATTATTATTACTGTCATTATTTATTTTTCACGTCGTTTTTTTTAGATTCGTGGCATCAGGAAAATAAAATTAGATAATAAAGAAATATATTTATAAAAAGCTAAACTATATCAGGTGGTTGATAAAACATGTAAATAATGGCCTGGAAAACTATAATTTTTTAATGGTCAATAATTTCTTCTTGTTCTCAAACGTATGCCTATCAAATTTAATAAGTAAAGTCAATGGTGTTGATTACATTATGTTTATTATTATGTAGAAAAATTAAATAATTAGACTTCTTTTTTCTTTCTTCTTATTGCTGTTAATTTTTTTATAATAAAAAGTCGGAAATTGCACATCAAACGTAGCAAATGAAGTGCGTTCGTACTATAACTAAGTTTTTAAAATATTCGGATTTTGGTGTAATAATATACAAAACTTCTGATAATGTATAAGTATCCGTAATCTTTTGTGTGTTCCTGTAAATACTATCTGTTTTCTATTACACAGGAATTATCCTTTAGTAAACATCAGTAACGTACATCAATTTCATAAAATGTGAAATTGTTTAATATAATTATAACGGACCCCAAACAATGTTTTCTCCCAAACCATAATGTAATGGAATACTATTGTGTGGCCCTGATTAATAAAAAATATTCTTTGCACCATAGATTGTACAGAATGCATATTTTAGTATATTTAATGATGAATTGTTGATTAAATATTAAAACGTGACTATTTATGATACTCTATCTTTGAAAATTGAACAGTCAAGAATGAGAACTTGCAAGATTTTTCGCTAGATTTTATGATTTTTTTCTAAAAATCTATTTCAATTAAGAGAAAAAAAATTAATGATTTTTTTATAAGTTAACAAAAAGAAAAAACTTATCCATTTCTATTAAAATCGGTAACGATGAGATGCAAATTGAATTTTTTCTGATCAATTTAATAATGAATGATATTTTATTCTTTTTATTCACAATAGTTGAACAATTTAGGTGCCAGAATAATAGAAATTTAATAAAATTTTTCAATATACATACATTTAGTAGCACATACACACAGAGAGACATATATATGCAACGGAATGAGCTCTGGATAATAATAACAGCTTTCTATCCCTGGATTCATTAGCTAAGATTTCATTCAATATGGTCGCTCTATTCCATTAATTAGAAGTGCTGACTAGTGCAACATGTTAATAACTTATTATTCTGAAACTTTGAAGCTATCACTGTTACATTTGCCACAGGATAAGAAAATTCCCCATAACATGACCACGAGAGAAACGTCATTGAAACATATTTTTAGAGCATAGTATGCATTTTATACAGCATCGTACATAAATAAAAACATCCTCACAACTATGACTGTTATGTAATTGAAAAAAAAAAAGATATTACGATAGCTCATCACTTTCGCTTTTAGTTAACCATATTAAACATTATTAAACGACGATAATTGAGGAGTAACCATGAGGTATAAATGTCAAAATTGAAAAAATAAATGAACTAAATGCACTCACTACCTGGAAATATGTTATTTTTTCTTTTCAGGTAAAGAAATATAATTGAATTTCAAATTATATGATGTGTTCTAGAGGTAAATCACTTTTGCTAAATTATAATCAATACTCATTAATTATAAATTTAAAGAAAATGTACTCTATTTTTTTCACAGTTATTGAAATTAGAGTTAAAAGACCACAATGAAACAAGTGTAAGTTTCCTATTTCATTCAATCATTAATTATTCTAGTTCAAATTAACGTCAATTATCTTTAAACTCAATTTACTCCAAATCGGATTTTTGTCACTTATACCCCTTGGCTTCTGAGGTCGCCAATGAAGCTCTTCTTTCTTATCTCACTTCCAGTGGCGTGTATTGTTTTTTAAGCGACTTAAAACATGTATTTTTTTAAGCTCCAGAACTGTATGTCAATAAATACTAGCTGGCTAATGAATTTTCGCGGCAATACAGAAAGACCAACGATCCAACGTCACGGCGTAAATTCACGAACTATATTAAACACAGAAGAAAAATAAAGTAAAACAGTTTTTTCCGAAAAGCAAGTCAAAATTATTTTAGAAAGATAGAATAAACAAATATAAATTTGATAGACGGCCATATTATTCCACACCTGACTACAGTTATTTGGCAATGATAAGTACTAAGTGTTAAATACTGAAACTTCTAAATGAAAAGATTAAATTGAATACATTTTTAGATTATTATTTTTTAGAGTGGGATATATATAGATATATATATATTAATTCTACATAAATTTTATCTATAATTCTGAATTTGTCGAATAAAACAAAATTTTTTCATCATAATGAGTGACGTTTTTTATGCACAAAAGTTGAAAATAATGAAAATTTTTAAAATATAAGTATTAAAAATTGGAAAAAATAATGCATAAATGAAAACAGTTCAATTAGTTTAAATTTAATAATCGTTCTTTTGATGTTATGATCAACACAGAACTTTTTTCAGTTTCCTGCTCAAAATATAGATATTTGAAAGAATCAGGCTTTGAAGTTTGAAAATTTTCAAAAACGTATTATTATAAAGTAAATCAGCGGAAATATTTATTCATAAATATCATAAATCATCGTTGACAGCCAACTTACAAAGCTTCAAGAAATATTTTAGATGTCTTATTATTAATTACGGCATTCTCTCCTATCTCTTTTTAAACAGAACAACTACCTTTTCTCTTAAACTAAATGTTCCGCAAAAGCTAGTGAACAAATAGGTAAAAGCGCCTTTTAAAAGTTTTGGCGCAGCGTCCCATAAATAATCAATGGTCTCGCGTCTAATTATCCCCGCAACAATTTCTCTTCTAAAATTTATGCTAGTTGTTCAGGAGAAATTGTTTGAACTTTATCAAAGGCAAAGATAAGGAATGCACTTTTCAAGTTTTGTGATCGGCATCTCAAAAGAAGCAAGATATATCAGATATATTTCAAGATATATCAGATACTTCAGATATATTTGTATGATTGTTTACTAAATTAATTAAAAGAAAATTACATTGTTGTGCCAGGAAAAAAAATCTAACATTTTTATATTTTAAAAAATATTCAAATTTAATTTAAAAAATGGATAAGAGAAATCTGAACCCAATTACAGTTTAGCTATGATAAGAAATAAATGAGAGTTTACAATGAAATGAAAAACTAAATACAATTTTATGTTACATGCCTTAATCTTAATATAAGAGACATAAATATTTGAAAGAATTCTATTTGTTTTGCTATCCAAAAAGCGGAATTTTAGCAATGAAAAAATATATAGCTGTATGATCAGCAATGCTGCATTTAAAGAGTTTGTCCTAATATAATTTTGATAAATAATTACAAATTTAAAGTGTGTTAAAATAGCAAAGAAAGCCTTTGTACAAAAATGTATAAGGATTGAAAACCAATGATTAGAAAGGGTGCGTTAACTTGGCCCCCCCACCACCGATTGTTTTAAATTCAAATACATGAGGAATTAGCTCTCAATTAGCTCTAATTTGCTCTCTAATATTAGAATTTGCTCCGGTGATAAAATCGAGATATTTAAATTAGAAAGGTGGGGGGCTAAGTTAACGCTAGCCCCCCCACTTTTAAATATCAAAATTTCAAAGGTGCCAAAATTTAGCTCTCAATTAGCTCTAATTTGCTCTCTAATATTAGAATTTGCTCTGGTTTTGTTATCGAGATATTCCAGATTCCAGTAGGGGGGAAAGCACTAGCTAGCCCCCCCACATTCGATTTTCGGAATTTAAGAGGTGCCGAAATTTAGCTCTCAATTAGCTCTAATTTGCTCTCTAATACCAGAATTTGTTCCGGTTTTTTTAACGAGATATTTCAATTTATATAAAGGGGGCAAGCGTTAACTTAGCTCCCCCACATTCGATTTTCGAAATTTCAAAGATGCCAAAATTTAGCTCTCAATTAGCTCTAATTTGATCGCTAATACCAGAATTTGCTCCGGTTTTTTTTCGAGATATTTCAATTTATATGAAGGGGGCAAGCGTTAACTTACCCCCCCCCCTACTTTAGAGTATCAAAATTTCAAAGGTGCCAAAATTTAACTCTCAATTAGCTCTAATTTAGTCTCTAATATTAGAATTGGCTCCCATTATAATATCGAGATATTTCAATTTATATGAAGGGGGCAAGCGTTAACTTAGCCCCCCCCCCCCTTTTCGAGTATCAAAATTTCAAAGGTGCCAAAATTTATCTTTCAAGGAGCTCTAATTTGTTCTCTAATACCAGAATTTGTTCCGGATTTTTATGGAGATATTTCAATTTATATGAAAAGGGCAAGCGTTAACTTAGCCCCCGCCCCCCACTTTCGAGTATCAAAATTTCAAAGGTGCCAAAATTTAGAGCTCTAATGTTAGAGCTCCAACATTAGTAGCTCTAATTTGCACTCTAATATTAGAAGTTGCTCATCAAAATTTCAAAGGTGCCAAATTTTAGCTCTCAATTAGCTCTAATTTGCTCTTTATTATTAGAATTTGCTCTGGTTTTGTTATCGAGATATACCAGATTCCTCTAGGGGGGGAAAGCACTAGCTACCTCTCCGCCACGTTCGATATTCGAAATTTCAAAGGTACCAATATTTAGCTTTCATTTAGCTCTAATTTGCTCTCGAATACCAGAATTTGCCCCGATTTTTATATCGAGATATTTCAATTTATAAGAATGGGTCAAGCGTTAACTTAGCCCCTCCCCCCCCCCTTCACTTTCGAGTATGAATATTTCAAAGGTGCCAAAATTTAGCTTTCAATTAGCTCTAATTTGTTCTCTAATATTAGAATTCGGTCCCATGATATTATCGAGATATTTCAATTTATATAAAGGGAGGAAGCATTAACTTAGCCCCCCCCCCCCCACTTTCCACTATCAAAATTTCAAAGATGGCAAAATTTAGCTTTCAATAAGCTCTAATTTGCTCTCTAATACTAGAATTTGCTCCGTTTTATTTATCGATATACTTCAATTTATATGAAGGGGGAAAAGTATTAATTTAACGTCCCCCCCCCGACACTTTCGAGTATCAAAATTTCAAAGTTGCGAAAATTTAGCTCTCAATTAGCTCTAATTTGCTGTCGAATATTAGAATTTGCTCTGATTTTGTTATCGACAGATTGCAATTTCAACTAGGGGAAAGCACTAGCTTGCACCTCCCCCCCCATTCGAATATGAAAATTTCAAGGACGCAAAAAATTTACTCATCTTTAAAATTAAATTTGGTACTTTTTTATTAAATTAAAGATATTGCAGTTTGAATCCCAAGGGTAAGCACTAACTACCCCAATTTGGAATTTCCATGAGTTCCAAAATTTAGTTCTTAGTTAGCTCTGTTTTCATTACCTACATTAGATTTACTCATTTATATGTTATTAGAATAGTGTGTTGCAGTGTAAATTAACAATCAGTATACGCCCTAACTTTCAAAATCTAATATTGACATTTCAAAGTACCTAAATTGGCTCAGAGTTAACTCAGATATGTTGATTAAAAGCAAAAAGCAAAATTACTGGGGCACACGTTTTTCAACAACAGAAAAAAAGATGTAATTTTTCAGATTTTACCAAACAGATTTTAATTCAACTATATCTGTTTGCGTAAAAGGTATTTATAAAACATTCAGAATAGGATAAAGCTTTCTCCTCCTAAATAAATTCAATGTACTTATTTTAACCAGAATAACTCCGAGTTTTCCATTGTTTTTAATGCAATTATTTAATTGTCAAATTTCTGTGCTTGTTAAAGCAAAATTTTTCATTCAAATTTAATAATATTCGAAAGGTATTTCCATAATGTAAAAAAAATGGCAAAAATTAGTAATATAAATTATTAAATTTGCTTATTAAAAAAACTCTTATATGTGTATGAAAATGGTAAAAGGAGATTTTTAAATTATTAAAACTCATAAAATATAACAAAATTCAATTACAAATATCTTTATTAAAAATATAATCAAAAACCTTATCTGATGCATATTGGTAAAAAATATCAAATGCATAGATATTTCAAAATTTTACAAAATTATTTGAACAATTTTACAAAGTTTATTGAAATATTATAAGTTATAAAAAATATATTTATTGTGTTTCAGATGATTTTAAATATAAAAATCTTTCCTTGTCTGTACAGTTTCATTTCACAAGGACATAACGTTTTCATTTTTAAATTAAGAGGAAAATATACACAAATAAATAGAATAAAAATAATCTACAGAGAAATTAATAGATCTAAATCACTTGATTTACAAAAAGAAATAAACATTCAACTATCCCAAATTTTAAATTAAAGGCAAATTTTAATTTAAATTTATAATTTCTTATACATGTAGAATAATGCATACTAAGAACATTTTTTTAGGAAAAGTATTAAATGTATAAACTTAATTAAAATTAATTGCTTGTCTAATGTCAAACATATAAAATATAATAAAACGAATACAATAAGCAAAAGAATTAAAAAAAATGAATTCACACTCTCTCATTCTCAAATAGTTTTATTCTTCACAAATATTTAATGTATATATTTATATATATATTTGAAACAATAATCAAATCTGAATTAATAATCAAACACCTGTTACAAATCAGGATGTTTTTTTCTAAACTATTACTGAATGATATAAAATAATTTATAACAGGAATACTTTTTGCATCCAATTAATATCATAAAAAATTTAAATGGCTCATAACAGAATTTCTAAAACTGTACCAAAGTGCGAACTGCTATTTTTCTGCTTCCATGCTATATTACTGAGCACTGATTTTCAGTTATAGGATTTTATACACTATTCATCAACAAATATTTATATCCTATTTATACTAAATATATACAAGATTCTATAATTTGAAGCAAAGGAGTTTGAAGTTGTGATATAAAATCTTTTAACCCAGTCTTTCATTTCCTTATTATTTTAAATCACTAAGAAAAATAGGATTTTTTTTTAATGAATGAATAATAATGTATCGAATTAATAGATATTTGAATGAAATTTAATGGATGAAATTTAACAATATCGTAGATGAGTTTTCTTGAATCAAAGAAAGATGAAAGTTTTTTAAAGTTCGTAAAACCCACTGTTTTACTCGTGAAAGACAATTTATTTCAAAAAATAAAATAGTGATGCAACAACTCATGATAAATATCCACATGCATAAAATATTGTGTATTTAGATTTTCTGTTATGTCTTATAGGATACACACAAATATTACGCATTATTTAAGCATAATAGATTTAAAGACAAATTATTTACAATTATTTACTTAATTCTGGTTCAATAATTAAAAGAATAATAAACATAATATTACACTTTATACAATAATTTTTATTTCTGTCAACATGAACTAAGATTTTCTGTTTTTCTTGTTTTCAAAAGTTTTAAAAAAATTGTTTGCAATATTTTTAACATGTATTATTTAAGATGTAATATCAGCGTATAAAAAAAACTTTGAAAATGCTTACAACCAATTTTAAAAAGTAGAATATTTTCAATTGTGTAAAAAGAAAATATACTCCCATGTTTACAATACATGTTTTTTTAAAAAAGAAATATTTTTATATACATTTTCTCACATTTTAATAAATAATATACCAGCCTCTTATTCATACATGTGTGTATGTGCTTCAAAATGTTTAAAATAAAATTTAGCATTACTGTTCTAATAATATTGCTTGTGTAAAAAGAAAATATACTCCCATGTTTACAATACATGTTTTTTTAAAAAAGAAATATTTTTATATACATTTTCTCACATTTTAATAAATAATATACCAGCCTCTTATTCATACATGTGTGTATGTGCTTCAAAATGTTTAAAATAAAATTTAGCATTACTGTTCTAATAATATTGCTTGCAATTCAGAAGTGGAAAAAAAATGATAAGTAAGATTCATATTTGAAAAAATTTTTAAAAAAGAAATTAATAAATAAACGGTCAAGTCCCAGTATTTCTCGCACGAAGAGGATTCCGTACTATAAATGTAATGATTTATATGTGTATAATTAAAAATAATCGTTTTTAAAAGAATAATAAGAATTTGTGATAAAGCTATGCAATGAAGCGCTGAATATAATTGTATAAAGAAGTACAAGAGAAAATTCTAATATTAGAGAACAAATTAGAGTTAATTCAGAGCTAAAGTTTGGCACTTTGAAATTTCGATGAGCTACTTCTAATATTAGAGAGCAAATTAGAGCTACTAATATTGGAGCTCTAATATTAGAGTTCTAAATTTTGGCACCTTTGAAATTTTGATACTCGAAAGTGGAGGGGGGGGGGGTTGGCTAAGTTAACGCTTGCCCCTTTCATATAAATTGAAATATCTCCATAAAAAAAACGGAACAAATTCTGGTATTAGAGAGCAAATTAGAGCTCCTTGAAAGATAAATTTTGGCACCTTTGAAATTTTGATACTCGAAAGGGGGGGGGGCTAAGTTAACGCTTGCCCCCTTTATATAAATTGAAATATCTCGTTAAAAAAAAACGGAGCAAATTCTGGTAATAGAGAGCAAATTAGAGCTAATTGAGAGCTAAATTTTGGCATCTTTGAAATTTCGAAAATCGGATGTGGGGGGGGGGGCTAAGTTAACGCTTGCCCCCTTCATATAAATTGAAATATCTCGAAAAAAAACCGGAGCAAATTCTGGTATTAGAGAGCAAATTAGAGCTAATTGAGAGCTAAATTTTGGCATCTTTGAAATTTCGAAAATCGAATGTGGGGGGGCTAAGTTAACGCTTGCCTTCTTTATATAAATTGAAATATCTCGTTAAAAAAACCGGAGCAAATTCTGGTATTTGTGATGTAGAATCACATATAGTATTCTTAAATTTTACATTTTTCTAAATTACAGTTAAAAATAATCTTTAATTAATATCTATTTTATCTTAACGCTTATTCTCGATCCCACAATAACTTTTCGTTCAAAAGAAAAGAAAGAAAAACACCTAGCACCTGCTTTATTACTGAAAAACGGCTGTCAGATAAAGAGAATTCATTAAGATGCGTATTTCACCCTTGCTGGAAACAAATAAAAAAAGAATAAAGTTCGAATGTGTTTGCGGTCAGTGAAATTTCATTTTCCTCTCTGCGTAATTTTAAGTCTAACTTATTCGTTGCATAAGAGTCTTTTCATGTAGATAATGGTTGTTATGTCTTTTGAGAACATTTTCCCAAAATATGCTCCTAACGTATGAATTGGCAGTCGGATTCCTTTTTGGCGTATTTTTTTAGGACTGCTGTTTTCTGGTTGCCCTGCTAGTAAATTCAAAATCCTTTTATTGTTTAAGCGTAACAGACAATTTTGCGGAGATGATATCAGTCATTTTTCATATGCTTAATATCGCCAATTGTGTGATGCCAATGTGTGAATTTTTCAGTGAGGAATTAATTGCCTCCCTCTCGCTTCATGAACTCAGTCATGTGAAGACTGTTTTCTTAAAAAATGCGTTCAGGCACCATCCCTAACTTTTCTGTATGAAACCCTTAAATTTTGAAGTTTACTGCAAATAAATAATTTTTCGTAAAGAGCATTTATTGTCTTAAGCGATCATAGCCTATAACTAGCGAATGCATTTTTAAAAAGAACCTGTCAACATACTTTAAATTACAGATCTACTATATAGTATTAGAGAGCAAATTAGAGCTAATTGAGAGCTAAATTTTGGCACCTCTTAAATTTCGAAAATCGAATGTGGGGGGGCTAGCTAGTGCTTTCCCCCCTACTGGAATCTGGATTATCTCGATAACAAAACCAGAGCAAATTCTAATATTAGAGAGCAAATTAGAGCTAATTGAGAGCTAAATTTTGGCACCTTTGAAATTTCGATATTTGAAAGTGGGGGGGCTAGCGTTAACTTAGCCCCCCCACCTTTCTAATTTAAATATCTCGATTTTATCACCAGAGCAAATTCTAATATTAGAGAGCAAATTAGAGCTAATTGAGAGCTAATTCCTCATGTGTTTGAATTTAAAAAAATCGGTGGTGGGGGGGGGCCAAGTTAACGCACCCGATTAGAAATGCATAAATAATGCATGAAAAAGTACCAAACAGCCATTTCAAATCTACAATCACCTTAACAAAAAAAAATGACATTACCGATTTTAGACATTTTGTTAAATATCTAAAAATATATATAAAGAATAACTCCGAAACTCCAGATGTATAGTGAAAATAGTACAGATCATGTATTTTCGAGAAGATTTTTTTCCAAAACCCAATAGGGGACCGTCAACAAATTGAAAAAGAACGAATATATTTCGAATAACCCTGTAAAGACTATTGTAGTAAAAACGTTCAAACTGCAAATTATAATTAAGTGGCTTACGGTAATAAACTGTGTTCATTTTTATGCGGATAACATGTATACTCTTAACGAAATTGAGGTTTTAATAAAAACGGTCCCAAATTTTGCCAAGTTTTTTGCTTATAATTTGCAGAGTTCTTAATAAAAAACAATGTTCTTTCAGAAAATATGAGAAACGACTTTGTACATAATACCCTGTAATCAAAATTAAAAAATATTAATAATTGTATGAAAAATGATCAGATTTACTAAATAAATGTTCACTGTGCTTGAGTCAATTCCAGTTGCATATTGTGTTAGCTAAACGTACAGAGCAACTTTTGTTAAAGTTTCAAACTCATAGCTTGAAAATTCTGAAAATTATCGTCAAAATAATAAGATCAAAATCCAATATTCCCAAAATGAAGCAAAAAAATGAGGGGCTGTATCCATATTCCATTGATTAGTGTCTACAAAGTATTGCACATACTGCTATATTTGGATAGAGCTCCTCATCTTTTTGCTTCATTTTTGGAATAATGGATTTTCATCTTCTTCTATCAACGATAACTTTCAGAATTTTCAAGCTATGATTTTGAAACTTTAACTAAAGTTGCTCCATATATTTAGCTAACACAATATGCAAATGAAACTTTTATAGAAATGACGCATTCGCAGTGAAAATTTATTTAGTAAACTTGCTCATTTTTCAGATAATTATTAATATATTTTAATTTTGATGACAGGATATTATTTACAATGTCGTTTCTCATATTTTCTGTAAGAAACATTGTTTTTTTTATTAAGAACTCTGGAAATTATAAGCAAAAAACTTGGCAAAATTTGGGGCCGTTTTTATAAAAACCTCAATTTTTCTAACAGTATACATGCTATCCGCATAAAAATAAACACAGTTTATTCCCATAAGGCAATTAATCATAATCTGCAGTTTGAAAGTTTTTACTACAATAGTCTATACAGGGTTATTCAAAAGATATTAGTTCTTTTTCAATTAATGGTACCCTATTGATTTTGGAAAAAAAAATCTTCTCGAAAATATATGACCTGTACTATTTTGTTTATACATCTGGATTTTGGGAATTATTCTTTATGTATATTTTTAGATATTTAACAAAACATCTAAAATCGCAAATGTCAAGATTTTTTTTTTTTTTTTTTTTTTTTTTTTTTGCGATGACTGTATTATCAAGATTTTTCATCAGTGCAAGACTCAGCGTGCTAGAAAAAGCAAAGCTGAGTTAGCTCAGATGAATTCATTCATAATTCCTCTATAATTACACAAATCTTCATTGATAGTCAATTTTTAAAGCTACTCGAAATAGCGATTTTTTAATTATTTACTTCACCAGTTTCCCCTAATTACTTTTAAATACAACAATTACATTTTCTTTTCCACTAAGTGCACCCCCAAAAGTTATTTAAAAACGTAATGAGATTTGAAATTCGCTCATAAATATCAAATTTTCACTAATGTCAGTTTATAAAACTGCTAGAAATAAATATTTAGATACTCCCTCTGTCCCAAATTAGTTGCGAGATTTAGGTTGAAATTTTTGTCCCAAATTAGTTGCTACATTTCAAGTAGGTGGAGTCATAAGTAATTTCTGATGCAGTTTAGTAGATCGACACCAGTAAAATTATACTAGAATCTTAAATTTATACTAAAAAAGAAAAAAATAATAACACTTGGAATAAAATGTTCTTAAATGTATTCACGATTGATTAGATTGAAGGCAGTTTTATATGATTACTGTTAAAAGAATCTTAATGGGGCGTGGCCTAATAGCGTGTGAACCGGGGTTTTTAAAAATAATTAATTACTTATTTATGGAATTATGGAGGGAATGTTAGGTACGTAAATATTGTTGATTGATAGTATAGCTCTCTGAAAAATGTTCAAACAAAATCATAAAGTCATAAATATCAATAATCAGTAAAAAAGTATTCAAATGTCGCAACTAATTTGAGACAGAGGGAATATTTGTTTTTAGACTCCATTTAATCCCTTAACTGTTCAATATTTAAAAAAAAACTTTCAAATAACGCCTATTTTTGCGTCTTTTTCAGAATTTTTAATCTTTTATCACCGGGTTTTCAAAACAGACTTTTTTGCCTATTTGAATCAGAAAAATGCTGTGATTAAATAATGTACTAGTTAAATAATAGTTAGTAATAAAAATTTACTAGTTAGAATAATAAATGATGATTTAAAATCATTTGCTGATATGTGGTAAGGGCAAATCATAATTGGTAAAAACACGTTGCCCGTATGGCATACGGGTCAATCAAAT
The DNA here is from genome assembly GCA_964019185.1 of Maratus speculifer. Classification (NCBI taxonomy): domain Eukaryota; kingdom Metazoa; phylum Arthropoda; class Arachnida; order Araneae; family Salticidae; genus Maratus; species Maratus speculifer. Next base: position 337,271,477 of record OZ025290.1, on the reverse strand, counting down.
AACGGTTAAATATAAAACTTCTCTATTCTCTTCCACTAACTGCACTCCAAAAGTTACTTTAAAATATAAGGAGAATAGAAATCCATTCATAAATATTATCAATATTCACTAATACTCACCTTATAAAACTGCTAGAAATAGAGTTTTTCACTATTTACTTCATTATTCTCCTATAACTCCTTTCAAATATAACAATTACCTTTTCTCTTCCACTAAGTAAACCTCAAAAGTTAGAATAAAATATAATGAGAATAAAAATTATTCATAAATACAGATAGAAATCATCATCGATAGTCAGATTATGAAACTGCCAGAAATACAGATTTTTTTATTTCATCATTCTACCTTAACATCTTTTGAATATAACAATTACCATTTCTCTTCTACTAAATGCGATCCTCAAAAATTATTTTAAAGTAAAACGAGAATAAAAATACATTCACAAATATTATAAATCATCACTTACATTCAGCTTAAAAAAGTGTTGGAAATTGATTTTGATTTTTATTAGTTACTTCATCGTTCTCCTCTAATTTCTTTCAAATATCCCAATTACCCTTTTCTTTCACACTATAAGTCCGCAAAGTTACTATGCAATATAATGACAGTAAAAATTCATTCATAAATACAGAGATCTTTAATAAAAGTCATTTTATAAAACTGATAGAAATGAGATTTTTCACTGCTTATTTCATCATTCTATCTTTAACTCCTTTTGAATATAACAATTACCTTTTCTCTTCCGCTAACTGCGATCCCCAAAAATTATAAAAAAATATAACGAGAATAAAAATTCTTTCATAAGTATTATAAATCTTCGCGGATAGTCAACTTATAAAAGTGTTGGAAATACAGATTTTTTTTGTATTATTTTCTTCATCATTCTCCCCTAACTCTTTTTAAATATCCCAATTACCTTTTTTCTTCCACACTATAAGTAAATCCCAAAAGTTACTATGCAATATAATGAGAGTAAAAATCCATTCATAAATACTTCACTGATAGTCAGCTTATAAGACTACTAGAAAAAAGATTTTATAAAATACTTATTTCATCATTCTCTTTTAACTTCTTTTAAACACCTTTTAAACACCTTTTAAACACCTTCATCAATTACCTTTTTTCTTCCATTAAGTGCACCCCAAAAGTTAGAGAACAGAATTAGATGAAAGCGCTTTTTAACATTTCTAGAACGGTTTGCCATAAATAATCACCGGTGTTGCGTCTAGTTAACCTCACCAAAATTGTTCTTCTAAAATTTATGCAAGTTGAAAAAGATAATAAATAGTCTCCACTTCTCCAGAAATAAAGATAAGGATGTTCTGCTTAAACGGCATGAAAAAGTTTATTAAAGGATAAAGCATCAGTTCTCTAATGTTTCAACCTCAAATGCATTTATCTGATTATTTACAAAATAATTTTAATAAACAACTTGTATATACGAAAATCCAAATATGGGTAGTATAATTCTTAACCCAGTATGAGTTTAGAAAAGGAGGGGAAGTTAAACCATGGAACTCTGTATGGGAAAACGAAACAAATGTAGTTTCAGATAATATTTTTTTTAGCTATTCTTAATAAGAAAGGAGTAAAAAAATTATATATATTCCGACTTTAGATTCATATCTAAAAAACAGAAATTCTGGATTAAAATAAATTGTAAAACTCCATTGTATGAATGATATTGTATGCAAACAGTTCAACTTAATACAATTTTGATGAACATTTTTTAATAAAAACTGAAATGCATTTTGTGTAAATAGTTTAATGTAATTTAAACAAGCTCTTAAATATTACAATAAATCGCAACGCATTAAATTACACTTTTTCTATGGATTTTCAGAGTACGCTAAACTCCTATTATCACTGACCAATTTAAGAGTACATATATATCCCTCCGTGGTTTTTTTCGTATTTTTCTGTCTCGCAAAAACTACTTTAATCTGCTGAAGACAAATATATTTTAAACAATTGCATTTCAAAACATCTATCAAGTACAGGGTCATGAAGTATATTCCAGAAACAAACAGGGAAAGAAAATTTTAATTTAGATTGTTTGCATAAATTTTTTTATAAAAATTCAAGAAAACCCTCAAGACAATCGGAAAGATGTATGTATGTAAATATTTCCTCATTTAAAGAATCTCAAATATCAGAAACTTATCAATATTTAAATATGTGAAAATGATCTACCTGTTTTCAGTAAGAACCTTTTATGAAAGACAGTTGTGGTTTATTTAACCTTGTACTTGAATATAACAAATTGTAATCTAGGCACAGATTATATGCACAAGACGTTATATTTGAATATATATATTTTTTTTAATCAACATTTAATTGAAAGCATTTGGTGGTGTGCTGATGAAAAGCTGCATGCTTTTCATTTAAATCGTTTGCGGAAAAAAAAATCTAAGAAAAAAGACTTTATATTGACATGGGTGGCCACATGTTGTATTACAACACGGCGTCGTTAGTTCACTAAAACGTTCCGAAAGTCTGCCAAATCACAAACTCTCAACAATGGGGAACTTCAACCCCATCTGCCTTATTCACTAGGCATAAAATCATGCAGTTATCTACTACACACACACACATATACAGTTTCCCAATTTTTGCTTGTTGCAAACCAATTTAGCAAATAAAAAATTTTAGACTGGACATGGAGTGTTAAAATGGATGAGTTAATGGCATTAAATTACCAGGACTGTTTTAGCAATGGCCAAGCTATTGGTGACTATAGTCATTGAGTTTTGTTTTATTCATTATTAATATATTAGTGTATATACATTATATTAGTGCATACCGGGTGTCCCAAAAATGACTGATGGATTTTCCGCTTCGACCTGGGCTTCAATTACCGTCAGCGCCATCTATTGTTTGAAATCCGAACTAAAATAAAAAGTTACGGTAAACATACTCCTGACATTATACATAACCCTCCTGCAAAAATTTTTTAAATAGCTGTCACCGTTTGCAAGTTATTGAATTTTAAAATCTATCAGTCATTTTTGGGACACCCGGTATACATATATGTATCAATTTAACAAATGTTGAAAACGAGTAGAATATTTTTTTACAACTAATATAATGTAACAAGAAGAAAAAGCTATTCATAAATATCATAAATCATTTTTGACAATCAGATTTCAAAACTGGAAGAAATATTTTCAGATTTCTTATAATTTATTTGAGACTTTTCCTCTGATTCTTTTTAAACATAACAATTCTCTTCTCTCTCGAAGAAAATACACCGCAAAAGCTAACGGAAAAAATAAGTTGAAAACGTCTTTTAACGAATCTAGAACGGTATACCACAAATAATTAGTGGTCTCGCGTCTAATTATCTTCTCCTATAATCGATTTTCTAAAATGCATGTTAGTTGTTCAAAAGAAATTGCTTTTTAGCCATTCAAAATGAAGATAGGTAGTACATAATCTTTCTGATAAATTTTATTCGCAAGTATTCTAAAATATTTAAACTATAAATGCATTTATATAGTTACTGAAAACGATAAATTAAACCTGTATGGTTATAATTATACCGTTCTGAAACTTTCTCTTAAAAAAAAAAAAACAAATCTCTGCCGGCTCGCCTACAGGTACAAGTTGATTTCAAATTTAAGTCAAAAGAGCATTCCATAAAAAATCCCTGTCGGCTGGGCCTATAGGCGGAGGTAGATTTCGAAGAGTGCTCATTTCAACAAGAAAAAAATATATATACATAATTAGAGATAAACCCAGTTTAATAACTTCATTTGGCCGTTAATGAAAAATTTTTAATTTCATTTTTCTGAAAAAACTGGTTTTATCAGAATCATCTTAAGAAAAATTCAGCTCAAATGCCCATTTTGACAACATATTTTGAAATAGATTCTGAATTTATTAAAAAAAATCGACCAAAACAGTACATTATATAGCTCCTAAATAACAAAAAACTGTCAGTTGAATGCATTTGAGAAAAAAATTTAATTTAAAAATGAGTCATAAAATAACCGATTTGTTGTTTGAATACATCCTTAATTCTATAATCATTATTGCTTCGGAAAATTTTGTGCGAAATACTCACTTTGACAGCATTTAAAAAAATATATTCTATCTTTATCAAAAAACTGGCCAATACGTCACAGTATATAGTTCCTAAATAAGAGGATCTGTAAATTAGATGCGTTTAAGAGCGAAAATGGATTTTAAAACGAGTCATAAAAATCGCAATTTGCTAAGTGAAAACTTCCTTAAATTTTCAAATCACAAAGACTTCGGGGAATTCTGTTCAAAATGCCCTTTTTGGTAGCTTTTTTCAAAACATAATCTGTCTTTATCAAAAAACCGATCAATGCATCACATTATATAGTTCCTAAATAAGAGGATTTGTAAATTGGATGCATTTGAGAGCAAAAATGGATTTAAAAACGAGTCAGAAAAAAAAAAAACGCACTTTCTTATTTGATCACTTCCTTAAATTTTCTGTCACGATGATTTCAGAAAATTTTGTTCAAAATACACTTTTTGGTAGCCTTTTTTGGAATAGATTCCGTCTTTATCAAAAAACTGACCAATGCATCACATTATATAGTTCCTAAATAAGAGGATCTGTAAATTGGATGCGTTTGAGAACAAAAATGGATTTAAAAACGCGTCAGAAAAAAACACAATTTTTAATTTGAATACTTCCTTCAATTTTCAGTACCGATGACTTTCGGAAATTCTGTTCAAAATACCCTTTTTGGTAGCCTTTTTTGAAATATCTTTATCAGAAAATTGACCAATGCATCACTTTATACAGTTACTAAATAAGAGGATCTACCATTTGGATGCGTTTAAAATCAAAAATGAATTTAAAAATGAGTCAGAATATAAGCAGTTTTGATTTGAGGTTTTTTCTCCAACTCCTATTTTTGTTTAATTTGTTTTTGCTATACGAATTGGTCCTATGAAAAACTTGTCAATATAAAAGTTGTAGATATTTTTGAGAAGATGTAAAATAAATTCAACCAGATTTGATATCTTAAAAATTGACGGAGTTATGAATTTTTCTCTTTTTTCAGCGCCCTTTTTCTTTTCGTTTTTAATTTTTTTCATCGGTAAAAGTTGGTCCTATCAAAAACTTGTAAATACAAAAGTTTTAGATAATTTTAAGAACATTTACAAAAAATTTATTTGGACTTGATATCTTGAAAATTGACGAAGTTATGAATTTTTTTCTCTCAAAATCCCTGTTTTTTTTCGCCCCTTGAGCCCACTTCTAAATTTATCAAAAACCTGTCATGCATATATTTTTGGCTCATTTTTAAGAAGTAATAGAAATGTTAAACCGATTCGATATCTACTTTAATTAAGAAGTTATGGCGTTTTTTCGGTTTTCACAAAAACGCCCCCTATTCCGACCCCCTTGGTCCGATTTTGCCCATTAACGAACTTAGCCAAGATTTTATCCCCTTTGATTTTATGTACAAGTTTGGTGAAGATTGGTGAAGAATTATAGAAGTTATCGTGTCCATAAAAAAGTGAGATATATATATATATATATATAGATAGATAGATAGATAGATAGATAAACTGGTGCGATTGCAATAGGCAGTATTTCTTACGAAATCTACCTAAAACTGAGATATTTTTTTAACTTAGTGACAAAACCTCGGAACTAAATTAAAGTCTGGTTTCGGTTCAAAATTTTTCAAGATTTTATGACAGTTTGAAAATTTTTAATCCACCCCATTTCCACTTTTTTGAGAAGATTTTGATCATTTGCGGCCTACTAAAATATTAGTCATTCAGTGTTTTTGATGAGTAGTTCAAAGACGACTTGAAGAGAAAATTGCGACTTTTATCAAAATTTAATGCATACATACATACACACATACATATATACGAAAGTGTTTAGGTGTATGGAAACAGGGATCCCTGTAGTCATATACTGAAAAATTAGGAAGAATTTTTTAAAAAATTCACCCCACGGTAACGATTGCAGTAGATAGTATTTCAGATGAAATCTACGTGATGTATTGATTTTTAAAGACTAATAAAGAAAGTTTAAAGGAGGAATAATTTAAAAAGACATTTAAAGAAAAAAGAGAATGGGTAATCGGAAATATATCGTTAAATACAAAATACTAAGACTATGCCACTTGACTATGAAAAAGATTTGACTATCAAAAGCACTTATTTTACGGCATTTTAATGTATTAAAACAGCATTATTTTATTCATTCTATAATCATTTTATAAAGAAGTTTGTGTATTTGTGTGTAACGTAATCTGCGCAACGACCAAACGGATGATAATAATGATGATGACAAAGTATTCTGGACTATCTTTGCTCTATAATGTAGGCTATATTTAAAGAAGATAGAAGAAGCCATAAAAGGTGAAGGATCAAACAGCGTTCTAAAATTGCAATTTCTGTTATGGTATTAGTGCTAGGAACTTGAAATTTGATATAGTAATTACTATTAAGTTTTAAATACTCGCTATGAACTATTTCATAAAAGTTCATAATTTCAAAAAGGCTAAATGAACGAAAATGTTTTTATAAATGTTTAAATTAAAATTTCTTCGGATCTGTTCAGGTAACAAAATTAAAATCTAACATAGCATTTTTATTTAAGACTTAAATATTTACAGAATAGATTTTAAAAAATAAAAATTGTAAAAGGATGCATAAACAATAAAATAATAGTAATAATAATAACAATTCCGATATTTTAAATACATTATTGGGGATGATAATACTTGCATGGTTGTTACTGTAACATAAAAATGTTCCAAAGGACCGGTTTCATGGTTCTAATACACTCGAATAAGCTAAAATTGTTCTAAAAAGGATCGGTATTACGATTAATTTAAAATATAAACACAAAAACATGTAATTTGATGTATTGCTACTTTTAATACGTAAATGGTGTAAAAAAAATTTCTAAAATAATCGAAATGTAGAAAAACCATTCTTAACTTGCGATTTCTGTGATACTGTTACGGCTAAAAACTTAAAATTTCGCATGATAGCTACTTTTAAGATGTAATTTATCTCTAACAATTGTTCATATATAACATGTTCTTATAAACATGTTCGAAAGTATTTCGTATACCTGATTCACAGTTTATATACACGTAAAAAAAGTATTCTGGCATTAGAAAAACACATATGATTAATAAAATAACTTATACTGCCACTGTTTTCTGTATTTTACAAAAACACATCCAGTTTATAAAAGCATTATACATCTTTATGAACTCGCATTGTAAAATATGGCGATGCAAAACTCTGCGCTCATTCCAAAATGCAAATTGCATATTTTTACAATTAAAAGAAGGATTCTTAACTTTAATTGTGCTTTCTTAAACTCATTATTTTGAAATGATTTATGAGATCATTTGAAGCGATATCCTCTTTTCTCCAAAGTTTTAGGTATAATAATTCAAGTTAATTCAATTAGAGCACCAAAATTACACACTCAAACAGAGTTCCGCTTAAGTGAATAAAAGCTTATTTGTTCAGAAAAAACTTACAGGGAAAATAAATTATTTATTCCCAAACAAAGTTGGATAAGTTTTATTTTCAAAATACAGAAATATTTAAAAGGCATTTCACAGCATTTTACATAAATACTATTTAAATTAACGTATAATTTTAGTGTACTTTAAATATATGGATAGCTGGACCGCATCGATAATTGGTCAATCAAATAATTTTCGGTTTTCAGTGCTATCTTTAACCCTGCTCGCTGTAAATGCATTTTTTAAATGTATCACAGTGTAAACACATTGTAATCACTGATAGAGTCCTACATCAAGTCGGATAACCCGATTTTATCCAATCCATGGTTCTGATCGGGTTAGATTAACAGTAATTTTCAGGGTTTCGTTCAGTTGATGAAATCCTTATTCGTTTCACTACTATCTCTGTATGTTTGTCCATTTATCATAAACTCTAAATGTTACATATTTGAAATGTTTCGTATTTATAGCTGAATACTTCCTATTACACGATAAATCATAACGTTTAAAAAAGTCTAATACTAATTTAAATGAATGAATTAATTTAAAGACATCCGACAATTTTTGCGATATAAATTTTTAAACAGTGGATTATATTCGATGGCTCCGTGCTAAATCATTTGCCTGCTAGCCTAAAGATCCCCAAACAGATAGAGTTCATTATCTGACAGATATAATATTAAAGATTTTTTTTTTCCCATTTAAAGGCCAAAAGTTGTAGTAAAATAATTTATCATTTTTTTTAATATTTTTTGGTTCGAATTTGTAAAATTTCAAATTGACTCCATTTCATTGTCTGATGGATTTAATTAAAATGATTTTCTTACTTTTTACCATTTTAAGGGATTCGGTTTTTGTTTGTTATTTTTCCTTTCACTAAAAATAAATCATGTAATTAAATATGCTTTTCAAATACACAAACACATGCTGTTACAATGGCCTGAAAAGCAGTTTTTGAATATTTTTTATTTTATTGAAAATATCAATTTATACAATCTTACTTACCCATTTGTTTCTGTTGCGGTTTGAACTCGGATAGAGTTGGCTTTAATAGTTTCGGTTTGGTTTGGTATTTGACTCTTGCGGCTCAGGTTCATGTTAATTCGATTTTACAAAAACAGTTTTGAAAATTTTTTTCTACAGAAGTTTCAAAATGTGTGTAAGTATTGTAAAAATCTTTTATTGTGTTTTAAAAAATATCGAGGAATTTTTTTTTTCCTTTATTTACCGACAAATATTTCGATTTTTTGCAATATTAGCCAATCGTTACAATAAACTGAGTCCCTAATATATAAATTTTATTCTTAGTTTCTCCAAAAGAAATCATGTGTTAAGAGGAACTGTCAGAAACAATTTATCTGAAAAAAGTCCTTCCGGCAATGCCGGGAGGAAGAGGTAGCTTTCATATACTTATATATTTATTTATTTATTTTAAGGTAAGTTACATTGTTCAAAAACACTAAGCTCAAATTAGTGGAAATAATCTTATAAAATTAGTGATTTTATAAGATTGAAACTAGTTTTTGTCAAGACTGAATATTAATAGGAATTTTAGGTAGCTTTCATTACAAAAAGTAAAAAGCTACCTATTGCAGCCGTCCGGAGGAAAGCACTTCCGGAAAATTTTGGTATATTTTCACCGATCATGACCGCCAGACCCCAAAACCACCCTCCGTTCAAATGTTGACATATATATATATATATATATAACCATATATATATATATATATATATATATATATATATATATATATATATATATATATATATATATATATATATATATCTGATTTTTGTCATGCGATAACTAACGTATTTATGAACCGATTTGAATGAAACTTGGTATGTACATAGTACATACAAATGTCTCGACCGAGTTCGTTGGCCAGCATCATCCGCCATTTTGTTTCAAAATGGCGGCCATTTTAAATTTTTTAAAAAATTTAAAATTTAAAATTAAATGCGAAAAAATAAAAATTTGAAAAATATTTTTCTTTTACGTGTTAGAACTTAAAACAACAATTCCAGAACACTTTTTATTTTGTCTATATCTTACAAAATGATTGAGTTATAGCACTTTGAATTTTTCTTATGGCTGACATTTTGAAATGATCTGATTTTGTCACGTGATAACACGCGTATTTATGAACCGATTTCAATGGAACTTGGTATGTACATAGTACATACAAATGTCTCGACCGAGTTCGTTGGCCAGCATCATCCATCATTTTGTTTCAAAATGGTGGCCATTTTAAATTTTTTTAAAAATTTAAAATTTAAAATTAAATGCGAAAAAATTAAAAGTTGAAAAATATTTTACTTTTACGTATTAAAACTTAAAACAATGATTCCAGAACACTTTTTGTTTTGTCTATATCTTAAAAAATGATTGAGTTATAGCACTTTCAATTTTGCTTATGGCTGACATTTTGAAACGGTCTGATCTGAACGATCCATCATGTTGCTCTAAAATGGCATACACTTTATGATATCGTGGAATTTGGTGACTCTCTAAATCACTTAAAATAAAACCAGGTTGAATAAAAGATGACTAATTTCTAAAAATTCCTATTAATATTCAGTCTTGACAAAAACTAGTATTCAATCTTATAAAATCACTAATTTTATAAGATTATTTCCACAAATTTGAGCTTAGTATTTTTGAACAATGTAACTTACTTTAAAATAAATAAATAAATGTATAAGTAGATGAAAGCTGCCTCTTCCTCCCGGCATTGCCGGAAGGACTTTTTAGAAATTAGTCATCTTTTATTCAACCTGATTTTATTTTAAGCGATTTAGAGAGTCACCAAATTTTACGATATCATAAAGTGTATGCCATTTTAAAGCAACATTGTGGATCGTTCAGATCAGACCGTTTCAAAATGTCAGCCATAAGCAAAATTCAAAGTGCTATAACTCAGTCATTTTATAAGATATAGACAAAATAAAAAGTGTTCTGGAATCGTTGTTTAAAGTTCTAACACGAAAAATAAAAATATTTTTCAATTTTTAATTTTTTCGCATTTAATTTTAAATTTTAAATTTTTAAAAAAATTTAAAATGGCCACCATTTTGAAACAAAATGGTGGATGATGCTGGCCAACGAACTCGGTCGAGACATTTGTATGTACTATGTACATCCCAAGTTTCATTGAAATCGGTTGATAAATACGCGTGTTATCACGTGACAAAAATCAGATCGTTTCAAAATGTCAGACATAAGAAAAATTCAAAGTGCTATAACTCAATCATTTTGTAAGATATAGACAAAATAAAAAGTGTTCTGGAATCGTCGTTTTATGTTCTAACACGTAAAAGAAAAATATTTTTCAAATTTTGATTTTTTCGCATTTAATTTTAAATTTTTTAATTTTTAAAAAAATTAAAATGGCCACCATTTTGAAACAAAATGGCGGATGATGCTGGCCAACGAACTCGGTCGAGACATTTGTATGTACTATGTACATACCAAGTTTCATTGAAATCGGTTTATAAGTACGCGTGTTATCACGTGACAAAAATCAGAACTCATCGTTTCAAAATGCCAGCCATAAGAAAAATTCAAAGTGCTATAACTCAATCATTTTTTAAGATATAGACAAAATAAAAAGTGTTCTGGAATCTTTGTTTTAAGTTCTAACACGTAAAAGGAAAATATTTTTCAACTTTTAATTTTTTCGCATTTAATTTTAAATTTTAAATTTTTTTAAAAATTTAAAATGGCCGCCATTTTGAAACAAAATGGCGGATGATGCTGGCCAACGAACTCGGTCGAGACATTTGTATGTACTATGTACATACCAAGTTTTATTGAAATCGGTTCATAAGTATGCGTGTTATCACGTGACAAAAATCAGATCGTTTCAAAATGTCAGCTATAAGAAAAATTCAAAGTGCTATAACTCAATCATTTTTTAAGATATAGACAAAATAAAAAGTGTTCTGGAATCTTTGTTTTATGTTCTAACACGTAAAAGGAAAATATTTTTCAACTTTTAATTTTTTCGCATTTAATCTTAAATTTTAAATTTTTTAAAAAATTTAAAATGGCCGCCATTTTGAAACAAAATGGCGGATGATGCTGACCAACGAACTCGGTCGAGACATTTGTATGTACTATGTACATACCAAGTTTCATTCAAATCGGTTCATAAATACGTTAGTTATCGCATGACAAAAATCAGATATATATATATATATATGGTTATATATATATATATATATATGTCAACATTTGAACGGAGGGTGGTTTTGGGGTCTGGGGGTCATGATCAGTGAAAATATACCAAAATTTTCCGGAAGTGTTTTCCTCCGGACGGCTGCAATAGGTAGCTTTTTACTTTTTGTAATGAAAGCTACCTAAAACATATACCCACGCTGCTTATACGCCTATTATATTATTCAGTTTGATCTTATAATATATATGATATTATAGCTTAAAAAATTCAACAAGCAATCTAACATTTAAAGAAAATTATTTATTTAAAATTCGTTTAGATAGTAAGCTTGAATTTGCAAGTATTTGCATAAGTATCTTTGTTGAATGAACAACTTCCCTACATTAATTTCGAAAATAATAAATTATAAATAGTTATCTTTAACCTACCATCTACTTTTCTCTACTGGCCAGTGAAGAAAATTATTTTTTGGCATTTATGAGTCCGCAAGAATTATTAACCATGAAAATTTTCAAAATAAATATTAAATAACGAAAAAGATAAGACAATTTAGTGACTCAGTAAAATATTAAGCATTAATTTTAACAAAGGAGAAACTAGAGAGCTTCCGGAGCATTTCCTAGCTCATAAAAAAGTTCCTGCGTTTTAAATCACGCCTGAGAGGGGGAAAAACATATTGGTTTTGTTTAGATATTTTGAAAGGTAAATAACTTTCGTGGTCTTATATATTTTAACAAAAAATTTTATACTTAAATATCCTTTTTATATGATAAACAATTTTCTTCCTTAATTGTAATGTTTTTTAGACTGCAAAATGCTTACTCTAGCGTATGGTGTGTACGACATTTGTTCTTCATTTACACACTGTTAAAAAAAAAACTCTGTGGAATTACAGAGAATCTTAGGGTAATCCATTATCTTAAGTCTTATGTAAAATTATAAAGATTTTAAAAACCAATATTCTGTTAAGTAATAGAGAACTTAGTTGGTAAATTTATAATAGATTCTGTAAATTAACATCGTTAAAAATACACAATACTCCGCAAATTTACTTTTAATGATAATAATTTTATTTAGTTTTTAAAGTTAGTGAATCACCCAATCTTCAACGACTTCAAAGAATCTGAATTGTTTGGGAACCCGAATTTGGACTTCAAAATTGTTAAACTTTAACACAATTTGTTTCTAGCCGTTCTGGGCTTTGAACACGAGATCTCTTGACAATGGAAGAACAAACACCTCATTCACTGAGCTATATAAGCTATTGCTACTGAGTACAAAGTATGTATTTTGTGATTCCAAGGGAAAAAATTCCCTACTAAATCTGATGAGAAGAATTTTTCCTTTCTAAATTATTCTAAGTTTTAAAAAAACAATCTTTAAACTAAATTTTCTTCTTTTTTTAACCGACTTCCAAAAAGGAGAGGAGGTTATCAATTCGACGCGTATGTATTTTTTTTTTTATGTATGTTCACCGATTACTCCGAAACTATGCATCCGATTAATTTGGTTTTGGTGTTAAATGAAAGAGCTTGCTCTCGAATTGGTACCACTTTCGTTTCATAGAAATTGGTTCAGTACATTTTTAGTAATTAGACAAAAACTAATATAATTAGTGGTTTTTCGCTAAATAAAAGTATTCAATAAGTTCTCTGAATACAAAGTCGACGAATGGCCGAGCGGTCTAAGGCTCCAGATTTAAGCTCTGGTTCTCGAAAGAGAGAGAGCGGGTTCAAACCCCACTCCTGACAGACATGTGTACAATAACCTTTTCCGTGTTATAATTTTTACATATACATTTTATAAATTAAATATTAATTTTTCTATTAAGAATATTTTGTATTTAACCGTTAGCACAGAGTATCAGAGAGCTTTTATCAACTCAATACTTTATCAGTGAAAGAGTACTAAAATAATAGACTTGCGAAAAGTAACATGACCTTGAATAAGCTCGCCGAATAGATTGCAGTCAGGATAGCCTAGCGGTCTAAGGCGGATGATTTAAGCTTTGGTTCTCAGAAGAGAGCGTGGGTTCGAACCCCACTCCTGACATACAGTGTTTTTTTTTTCGTGTTATAATTTTTTTAACCGACTTAAAAAAAGAAGAGTAGGTTATGATCAATTCGACGCGTATTTATCTTTCGTTATGCTTGTTCACCGATTACACCAAAACTATCCTGTCGATTAAACTAGTATTTGTGTTAAATGAAAGAGGTTACTCTCGAATTGGTACCACTTCCATTTCATCGAAATTGGTTAAGTACTTTTTTAGTAATTAGGCAAAAACTAATAAAATTAGTGATTTCTCGCAAATGAAAAGTAACATGGACGTTGAATAGGTTCACAGACCGGAATGCAGTCAGGATGGCCGAGAGGTCTAAGGAGCCTGATTTACACTCTGGTTCTGGAATGAAATCGTGGGTTCGAACCCCACCCCTGGCATACGTGTGCACAACAATCTTTTCCGTGTTATAATTTTAAACCGACTTCAAATAAGGAGGAGGAGGTTATCAATTCGACGCGTATGTATTTTTTTCTATGTATGTTCACCGATTACTGCGAAACTAACCAACTGATTAATTGGGTTTTTATGTTAAATGAAAGAAGTTATTCTCGAATTGGTACTACTTCCATTTCATCGAAATTGGCACAGTAATTTTTCAGTAATTAGACAAAAACTAATAAAATTAGTGATTTCTCATAAATTAAAAGTAACACAGGTGTTGAATAAGCTCGCCGAGTGGAGTACAGTCAGGAAGGCCGAGCGGTCTAAAGTCGCAGGCCCCACCAGTGGCCGCGAGGTTCTGACCTCCAAACTGAAAGACGGTAGGTGCTGGGTTAAAACCCAATTGCGACCGTCGGCCTAACCGTTCGGAGTTTTCCGTGGTTTTCTTCGAACCTTGCGTAAATACGGGTTAGGTTTCCTTAGAAAGACCTCCACGGAGGGCATCCCACCCCTTAGGGCCTATATCCCACAGTGTAGATAATTGTCCGACATAAATACAAAAAAAAAACTAAAGTGCCAGATGTAAGCATTGGATCTCAAAAGGGGGTGTGGGTTCGAACCCCATTCCTGATATAATTTACATCTATGTACAATATTTTTTTTTTCGTATTATAATTTTTATTAGTTAACTTCAAAAAAGAAGGAGGATATTATCAATTCTACGCGTATGTATATATTTTTTTATGTATGTTCACTGATTACTCCGAAATTATCCAACCGATTAATTTGGTTTTTGTGTTGAATTAAAGAGGTTAATCGAATTGGAACCAGTCCCACCAGTGGCCGAGAGGTTCGGACCTCTCAACTGGTAGACGGCAAGTGCTGGGTTCGAACCCAATCGCGGCTGTCGGCCTAACCGTTCGGAGTTTTCGTGGTTTTCTTCGAACCTTGCGTAAATACGGGTTAGGTTCCCTTAGAAAGACCCCCACGAACGGCACCCCCCCTGGTCCTATATCCCTAGCGTAGATAATCGGACGTCAAAAATCAACCAACCAACCGAATTGGAATTTCCAAAGCTTCCATTTCATCGAAATTTGTTCAGTATTTTTCTAGTAATCAAGCAAAAACGAATAAAATTAAGAATTTCTTGCAAATTAAAAGTAACATGGACGTTGACTAAGCTCGCCGAATGGAGTGCAGTCAGGAAGGTATACGTGCAGTCAGATGGCCGTGTGGTCTAAGGCGCAAGATTTAAACTCTGGTTTTCGAAAGAGAGCGTCGCGTCGGTTCGAACTCCCTTTTGACATACGTGTATAATTTACAATATTTTTTTCCGTATTATAATTTTTATTAACCGACTTCAAAAAATCATTAACTTTTAACTAAAAAGAGAAAAATAAATTTTTCTACCAAAAATTGAACCGACTTCAAAAACAACTGCAAAGTGAAAAATAATTTTTTTAGATAACAGTAATAAGAAATTAAATTAAGAGCGTAGTATTTACCATGCGTATTATTATATTTATGTACATTAATTTGATTTTTTGGAGTCGGTGCCAGCCAAGTCAGTTTCAAAGTTAAAATTGAGTATCCAATGCAAATCGTAAAAGAATAAGGTTAATTTTTTAAACTAAATATTAAATCGTAAAAAAACTCTTAGATACTTGGATGTGTGGCTATTGAAAATTACATGTAACTTGGCTTCGCTGGCACCGACTCCAAAAAATCAAATTAATGTACATAAATATAATAATACGCATGGTAAATACTACGCTCTTAATTTAATTTCTTATTACTATTATCTAAAAAAAATATTTTTCACTTTGCAGTTGTTTTTGAAGTCGGTTCAATTTTTGGTAGAAAAGTTTATTTTCAAATAAAATTATTAAAGAATTTTTAAAATGTGTATTTTGAGTTAAAAATTTTAACAAAGATAAAAAATATCTTTAAATTAAGACATGGAACTCACTACAGGGAATTAAATATAAGATAAGGGAAATTCTTTTATATATATATATAAAAGTAAAGATTTAGAAAAGGACCAATGAAATTGTGCATAGATAACCGAAGGACCCATAAAAAACTGCGTAGATACCGCAAGGGGCGGGGCCAGGTTCTGCAGCCAAATTTCTCCGATTTAACGATATATAGCCAAATTTGGTAACCAAAATTGGCTGCCAAACGTCACGCCAACTTAGCGATATCTTTAATATTTTGCCTACTTCCTATAGACATCCAATGAAAAATAATAGGTTTGCTTGCTTCCAGAAATTCAGCATATTGAGACATTTTAATTCAACAAAAACCAATATTAGCCTATAAATAGAGCTTAATAAGATTATTTACATTATTTTTGTCAAATTAAAACACACGTTATTTTTGTTTTTAACCAACTTAAGAATTACTTTAAAATATCCAAGGCAAATTCAGTTTCTTTCACAAAGCACTGATAAATGAAACGAATGAGATTCAAATCGAATGAGACTAATGGTAGAGTGAAAAGAAAGTGCGTTGTATTGTACTGTTACATACAACGCACTGTTAATTTATTACTTACCCATCATACATAGTATAGAGTACGTCTTGCAATCGTTTTGAAAATCGAAAAAAAAAATTTTGACGGATTTACACGTTTTCGACACTGGAGATTTCGAAAAACATATTTTTAGAAAAAAAATTGCCGTCCATCTGTCTGTCTGTCTGTAAACGCTCTACCTCCCAAACGAATTGAGATAGAGACTTGAAATTTCGTATGTACTTAGTATGTAAGAATGGGACGAAGCCTATTTAATATCAATAACCTCGATTATCCGGAACTATTTTTTTCGGACTTTCAACATATTCGTTCTAATGAAAGGTATATAAAAATTTTCGAAATTTTTTATTTTAAGGTGTGATCGTAAAAGGCAATAAAATAACACAAAGTTTGCATAAAGAACGAAGTTGATCGAATTATTAGTTGCTGAGATATCTGTAATCTTTTTTTCCACATTCTTCGATTTTTCATGACCCTGTATTTCATTCAAATTTCAATTCAAAGATATATTTAACTGGAAATGAGACGCTTAACCCGACGCAATAAACTGTTAGTTAATAAAATTATTATTTTTGGAGTTATAAGGATGTTTCTTTTTCGCAATTCAATATTACTTGAGTAGTTAGGCGTGTTGCATAATTTATCGAAAGAGATTCATCAGCAGCTCTTTAATACAGCATTACTATGCACAATAAAAATATAAATACACGTTTAAATTTTGTTTTGGAATTGCAATCCATTTTATAAATAGTTTTCAAATGTATTATTTTCATACATTGTATATGCATATATATGATGGGTAAGTATCCCGGTGGCCCCCAACGACTAGTTTATTATATACCATTGGTTATAATATATTTATTAAATTATATATTCACCTTCCCCTTACTTTCCTTCAGGCAAATGTAACCTGTGTGACTAAAACCAGACTTATATCTACTCACTAATACTGGGTAAAGAGATAAGTGATAAATAAGGTTATACTTGGCGCAGTACAATATAAGTAGATAAAACAACGTTATTAACATCAGAACATTCTAATGTTCAATCAAAGAACATTATAAAATTCTGGAGTTAATAACGTTGTTTTATCTACTTATTATCGAATAACTAACTGTTTCACTATGATATGCCTCTAAAGTCATCATCATACCATATTGCATAACAGAAATAGTAAGTTAAGAGACTTCTGCAACTGCTTTACCTCTTCTCTCCTTCTTTTTCTGGGAATGGTTGAAATTAATTGCATTCCGACGAACTACTCTAAAGAAGTTATACAAACAGCCAGCCATAGGGAATAAATAGTCAAATATTTAAGATCACGAAAACCAGCGTAAGAAATACTTAAAAATAACCAAGGCAAGTTTAGTTTCTTTCACCAGGTGCTATTAAATGAAATGAATAGGCTGCCAATCGGACGAGACTAATGGTAGTATACTAAAAGAAAAGCAACAGGCTTCGCTTAAAATCCATTTCCTGAAGCAAGAATTTTAAGAGCTTCTTGTTTACTTATCGCGCTCCTGGTATGATGAAAGGGTTCTAAAACTTTGCGTCTGCTGAAGGAAAAGGATGTTAACCATAAAGAGTTAATCAAATATTTCTTTTCCTCTGTTAAATTCGCTTAAGTGCGATGCTTCTCTTTGAACCATAATTTTCAAAGAAAACTTCAGCAACGTTTAATGAATATAAACGGATATAAAAATGTCTTAAAGAATATAATGTTAAGCATACGTTAAAATTACTCTATGTTAAAGTAAGAAAGGTAAGGAAATCTTTATGTTAAAATAAAAAACCTAGAGAAATTTCACTTTTCAATCTAAGTGAAACAGAAAAGGATGGCATACTTTTGAAAAATATTTATTTACAGTAACATTTAAGATCAAAGAATGATCATTTATGAACATTTTATTTAATAAATAAGAACATTACAAAATCGTATATGAACTTTCGTTAAAAACATATATGTATCATTTAGCTTGTTTGCAGCTGGATAACGAATGCACATATTTAATAAACTTAATACTGGAAGGAAATTTGTAATATTTTCAGAAAAATATATTTTTTCTTGAACTCTATATAACACAGAATAATTGCGTTTAATGATAAAAGTCGGAAATTGTACGTGAAAATATCAAATAGAGTGCGTTCTTACTATAACTAGCTTTATAAATATTCAGATCTTGGTGCAATAGCTGCTGCACTTATGCAAAAATGCACGAATACATAATTTATTACGAATATATAAATTAAATTCAGTAATATGAAAATAATATACTCCATCTTAAACATGGCGTAATGACTATGGAAACTTAGAAGCATTATGCATCATTGGATATCATTGAATTAATTACGTATCGCAGGATTTAATAAATAAATCTTCTATTAAGGCGGTCTGGAACACAAAAAGCTTCACTTTTTTAGCACTTTTCAACAAAGTTGAAAAGTGCTTATGCATTCGGTTTGTCTGTCCGTATGGCCACGCTCTAACTCTCGTAAATATACTCGGATTTTCATGAAATTTTTGGACGCTAATGACGTTTTCTCGAGCACGAGCCCTATTGAAAATGAAGTTTCTGTCATCATTAGTTTATTTACAGGGACAGTCAAAAGTTTTCCATTACATTACGGCCTATGGGAAAAATCGTTTCAAATTAATTTTAAAGGTGTTACACCCTGTCAAACATCTTCAAATTTATATGCATCTCAGAAGTGTACTAAAATATGCATTTTGTTAAGTATGCAGCGAAAAGAATAGTTATTATTCATTTACAGGGCCACACAAAAGAATTCCAATACATAATAATAAAGGGGGGAATTGTTTGCGATATATTATAATTATGATAAACGATTTCATATATAATCAAATTGATATATATTGCTGAGGACTAATGAGTTATTTTTATGCATAATACATAGTGCATAGTATTTACAGGGACACACAAAAGATTTCAAATGGTATATTCCACCCGAGGTCCTGAATATTATGGAAGATGGCTGTTAGATGAATGAAATGCATTTTTTAAATTATGATACACACTTTTAATTTTCACTAGATGTATGCATATTATATGATTTATATAAATGCTAATTTGACAGAATTTAGATATACAGGGTTACACAAAAGATCTTGGAAAAGTTACTACATTACTTAAAGGTGTTTTTAAATTTGTTATGCCGTTTTTACGTTGAACTGCATTTACTTTATTAAGAAATGTTATAGAATATAGATTAAATGATATACAGGGTCAAGCAAAGAACTGGATATATGGTCGCCTTTGGATGATAATTTCTAGAAATTTGATTTAAGTACTTTAAAGAGTTTTTTTTTTTAACTAAACTTTAGCAAAGTACTTTCGTGCATAAAAGGTACCATGTATTTTACAGGGCTAAAGTATTCAAGTAAGTTCCCATCTATTAGTATAAATTGATGAATGGGAATTTTCAAACAGTTAGGCGTTTCTTCATAAACTAAATTTTACCCCTTATATAATCTATATATTAACCGACAGATCAAATACAGAGCTTTTCAAAAGTATTGGAATACATATTTGGACATGGACAATAATGCGTAATTTCCCTGGATAAAGAAGTTTTGTTAAAGATTTCCAGAAGTGTTGGAAAGTGCTTCATAATCTATGCTTAAAGCATGATTTTTCTTACTTGTTATTTATTTATTTACTGCATCAAAAACCAAATATTGAATGGTAAACAAAATATTGAAAGGTATTCCTTGTGTAACATTTTTCTAATAAAATAATATGCATTATTTGAGGCAAGTTTTTAAAATATAAAAAGGTAAACAATTTTATGAAGAAAATTTTTTTCGCAAATAAGATACAAAGTAGTTTGAATTTCCACCAACAAAAATGTCAGTTTAAGAAAAAAAAAAAAAAAAAAAAAGTAATCATTTTTAATGAAAATGTTAAAAAAATGAAGTTTCAGCAATTCATAACGAGGCTTAAAAGTTGTAAAGTGTCAAAGCTCGAAATGAATTACAAAGGAAAAAAAATTATGAAGAGGCAGAATCGAACTCGGGCCATCCGGGTAGCAGGTGAACTATCTGTGAATGTGATCGGTATTGAAAATGAAGCTTGTAACAGTTACAGTTCACTTTCAGGGTTTTTTTTTAAGCCCGTTACATTTCGCTAAAAATTGTTACCATAAAAATTGTTTGCGATGATTTTCAATAATGTTCCACAATTTTGAAATCATTGAAATTTATATATATATCACTAAAGTACACGACAAGATGCCTTCCATACGATATGGCATGGATAGTATTCATGGTTCATTTATAGGGACTCTCAAAAGAATTCCATTACATTACGGTTAAGGGGGGAAAATTGTATGCGGTATATTTTATTCATGTTACACTATTTCAAATATATTGTTACATCATGTTACACTATTTCAAACATATATATATTATGCTTAAATTCTGCAAATTGCATAAAGGGCTGCACAAAACATCTGAAATATATTTCTGTTAATTGATGAAAATAGCTGAAGAATATGTTTAACAATGCTATGAGTTTTCTGAATGAACGAAATTTTATCGTACTATATATCATATGTTAAATCTACATTTCCTAAATTCTACATTTACAATTACTTGGGCTGCGCAAAAAAAATCATTTTTTTTTCTTTTAATGAAAATGCGTTTTGAAGTGCGTTATACGTTTCACAAACTCTCTCTTTAGACATCTTTTTTCACGTTGTTAAACTGTTAACTTTTACTATAGATTTCTGAATATGTTAGAAAGCGTTTCGTAATCTTTGCTTAACGCATGATTTTACGTTTTTGTTTTGCTATAATACAGAAGGTATGTATATATTAACTAGTCGGATGTGACAATCCCAAAATTTTCTTCCATCTCATACACGTTTATACTTCCAGAAAAAAGAATCATAGTAGCCTCATACGTTAGATAATTCATACCAAAATCTAAGCTGCAACAACTTATTTCATGTTCTAACTGAATCTGAAATTTGATTAAAATCTGTGCATTAGTATATGAGATCGAATCTTTGCAGAAATCGGAAAAAAAATATATAGAAGCGCCACCTGTTGAATGATTTACTCTAAAAATTAAAGGATACTCATTAATATCAAAAAATAATAATTGAATCTGAACTTTGATGAAAATTCGTGCATTAGTTTCTCAGATTGAGCTATTGCGATAATCATGAATAAGCCGTATAGCAGCGCCACCTGCTGAGCGACTTACTCTAAAAACTAAAGAATGCTATTTTATATCAGGGATTAACTGAATCTGAAGTGTGATTAAAAATCGCGCTTCAGATCCTGTGATAGAGATATTGTAATAATTATGAATAATGTCGTACAGTAGGTTTTTGTAGGAATCGTGAAAAAGGCAACATAGCAGTACTGCTTGTTGAACGATGTACACCAAAAACTAATCATATTCATTTCATATCAAGATCTAACTGAATTTAAAATTTTATGAAATTCCGTGCATTAATTCTTGAGATAGAGCGCCCGCAAAATTTATGTCACATACAGACAGACAGACATTTTGTAAAAACATTTTTTTTTCTTTTTTTGAATCTCTGAGCCTTAACACACGTAAATCCATCGAAAAGCGGAATTCGAAAATTTTCACGAATACAATTCGTTCTTCTTGTAAAAATAGAAGAAAGTAAAAATGTGGGGATTCAAAAAACTTTTGAACGTGGTTGTGTATTGCATTTTAAATTAACTAACGGAAATTATCAGAGAAACTTTCGAGATTAATATTGAAACACGGAAATCAATTTCATCTACATCTCCTCTTATCGAAAGCCCAGTTCTTTCAGAAGCAGATGAAAGTAAGCTTTCGAACATCTGTGCCTTGTCAGTGGCGAAACACTAATATTGCGTTACCACGAAGACAAGAGAAAACGCTCTGACACTTTGTATAAGAAATAATCAATCATATTTTGCTTTTCTAGAAGGCAGGAAAGGGAATATTGCAACACAAAGATTTTTTTAAATATTTAATTAAAAGTCATTTTATCTCCCAATGTATGAAGCAGAAAACTTTTTATTTCCGAATAATTTATAATTTTTTAAGGAAGTAGAGACATACATTATTCAATTTTACACATATTTAATTAACCCCGAGAAAGCTTGGACATTGCTTGAGTTCACACGGTACAAAACTGATAATTGACTGCCGTAAATTCAAAAGCGTAATATCACAGAAAATTACATAAGATATTGAGAATTTAGATATTCAAGCAAGTCTTGGTGTATATTTCGTTTCTTATATTTCGTAATTTATCGCAAATTTATGTTTCTAATTATGCAAATTCTTTAAATTGTCTGTTATCGCCATTAACGTGCGATGTAGAAATTTTATCGTACTATATATTATATAATAAATTTACATTTCCAATTATAGGTGTTGCACATTTTTTCTACTATAACATGAGTTGTTGAAAATTCGTTTTCAAGTGTATTATGCGTTTTGAAATTCTTTATTTAGACACGATTTTCATATTCTTAATTTCTGAAGTTTAATTATAAATTTGTGAATGTGTTGGAAAGTGTTTCGTAATCTATGCTTAATGCATAATTTTACGTTTTTATTTCGTTATAATACAGAATGTGCATTACATGTATAAAAAATGTGGGGATTATCCAGACTTTTGAACAAGGTTGTATATTGCATTTTAAATTAACTAACGGAAATTACCAGAGAAATTTTCGTGATGAACTGAAACTCGGAAATCAATTTCACCTACATCTCCTCTTATACTCATTGAAAGCCCAATTCTTTTGGAAGCAAACGAAAGTAAATGTTCGAACGCCTGTGCCTTGTCAGTGGTGAAACACTAATATTGCGTTACCACGAAAGACAAGTGAAAACACTTTGACACTTTGTTTAAGAATTAATAAATCATATTTTGCTTCCTGGAAAGGAGAGAAGAGTATGATAACATCAAGCATTTTTGGAATGTTTAATTCAAAATTATTTTATCCATTATATAAACTAGAAAATTTTAAATTTTGGAACAATTTATCATTTTAAGAAAGTAGACATGTATATTACTCAATTTTACTGATATTTAATTATCCCTGAGAAAGCTTGGACAATCTTGAATTCACAGGATACAAAATTGATAAATGACTGTCGATAAATCAAAAGCGTAATATTACTAGAAAATTGCTTAAGATGTTGAGAAATTAGATATTCAAGCAAGTCTTGGTGTGATTTTCATTTCTTCAATTTCGTAATTTATCTTAAATTCATGTTTCTAATTATGAAAATTGTTTAAATTGTCTGTTATCGCCAATCACGTGCGATATTGAAATTTTATAATACTGTATATTATATAATAAATCGACATTTCCAATTGTAGGGAAAAAAATGATTTTTTTTCTTTTAATGTGAGTTGTTGAAAATTTGTTTTGAAGTGTAAATATGCACATTACAAATACTTTATTTAGGCATATTTTTCGCATCATTAAGCAGTGAAGTTTTATTATAGATTTCTGAATGTGTTGGAAAGTGTTTCATAATCTGTGCTTAACGCAGAATTTTTCGTTCTTGTTTCGTCAGAATACAGAATGTGCATTACATATATAAAAAATGTGGGGATTCGCCAAACTTTTGAATTTAAAACGTAAAAATACACGAAACTGTTTAAATATTACTTAAAAAGTGCATACTAAAAACTTAAAAATTTATTAAAAGTACTTTTTTACTTTAAATGTATTTTCAAGTTTTATATGTTTTAGTATGCACATTTAAGTAATATATGTAATAAAACGACGACGATGTTCTATAATAGTGTATAATCACTAATAGAATACCATGTTGGTTGTAGAATACTACTATTCACTAAGATTCAATAGTGGGATGAGCAGTCGTTCTGGTAAGTGGATAAGCCATGGATTTGTTCTCGTAGGAGTTTCTCCAATAACAATGCAAGAAAATCAGTGTTTTAGTTCTTTATTATTTAGAGCACGAACTTAAGTTACTCCACAGATCACCGTTCCATACATCTATCACTATGGCCTTCGCTCACTAAGCTGCAACATTCCGGCGTTCTACAATCTCGGAAAAAATGACATTTCTAATTCAGCGGAGAAATAAAACGCGCGTCTTGATAGTTTAAAGAAAAGGTGCATTCTACTCTCCTGAAAAAACCAAATGAAAAAATCATTTTCACGACAAAACTAGCGCCCTCCTACTCCGCGTCAATCATTTTAAAAATCCAATCAGGATGGACTCGAGCCTCTAACGGACAAAATGATCAATTCTAATTGGCCGTAATAGGCGGTCTACTGGCAAGAACTATATTTTTTTCTCGGAACACTAAGCCCTTTAGCAACGCGTAGTAACACTTGTCACGCGATGTTAAAAAATAAAAAATAAAATTAAAATCGCAGGAATATGCCAGAAAGTAAAAAGCTTACGAAATACTTCCCGCCTTTTTGAGAAGCAAGAAATAATTTATTAATAACTAAAGTAAGAAAAGAATTTTAGCTGTTACAAGACGAAACTAAGATTGAAATATGTTCCACAAATTTAGAATTGGAGCTAAGAGAGAATAAAAAAAAATGGCGCAATTTTTTTTTTTTTTTTTTTTTTTTTATTACAAATCCCCCCTCCCAGAAAGACGGGTGAAAAAGTAGGTCTGAGACCTGCAATTTCACAGAAAGGGAGATGATGCAGACTTAGCTCACGAAGTTGTTGATATAAGTAATAATAATTAGATACTGAATAAAAAAAAAAAATTTAAATTAATTTCTCTTTTTTATATAAATATAGAATTCAAATTTAAAAACACCAAGGTGATGCGTGGAATAACTTCAAATTTAAATACAATAAAATAGGCTTCAATACAAATACAAGATATAATCTTGTTTAAAGTACACATCAAAAAGTAATTTGAAAATATAAGCAATTACCCATAGTAATAACATAAAAATGAAACATAAAAATGAAAAACAATAACGTTAAATTCTTTTTTAACAATGTCAAATCTAGAAATCAATTTTTAAAAGTTTATTTCAAAAATCCTCTTAAAGTCATATTTGGAATGGCATAGTTCATTACCTCATTTTAAGGATGTCTAATTCATTTAACTGTCCAAATTCATCAGCTAACATTATAATATTAGTTCAGTTTTTGTGTGAGTAAGTCCTTGAACATTCATAACAGTTCCATTTTGGAATCTTTGTGAAAATACTTTTATAATTGTATTTTTAATTAATAACACATTTTATAATATAGTAATAATAAAATTTAACAATGTAAATAATAAACAATATAATTAAGAAACATAATAAGGAAAAATATCAATAATAATAAATATCATAAATGTAAGTAAATCTCATAATGGGTATAAGTAAATCGCTTAATAAGTAATAATAAATATCACAAAAGACATTCTTTAAATACTTAATCTCGTTTATCTCATCTCATATTTTTGGGATGAAATATAGAGAGAAGTGGAATAAAATAAAAAATGCAATCAACTATGAAATCATTTACTTAATCTGGTAATCCGAGTACAGGATTAAGTAGGAATATGTACAAAAAAAATTAAAATATAATATGATAAATTAAAATAAAATAAAGATAAATAAAAATTTTGTTCATGTTTGAGAATGCACGTGACCTTTAAACTACTAAGATTCTTTAAAAAAAATATTAATAAATGATAAAAATAAAAAACAAGATCTATTCATGTCAAATAATTACGCAATAAATATTCTCTCGGTGTGATAAAACATTGCAAGATGCAAGTAGGAAAGAGAAAAAGAAACAAAATTATATTATAATTGACATGTAATTGGACTGGAATGCAGAAGCAAAGAAAGAGAGAAAGAAAAAAAAATATATTAAAATAAAGTGATAAAAATTTTGTTACTTGGCAAATAATTAATTTAATAATTGATAGATTAAATTTAATATTACAAATAGGTTCAGTTGAAAGAAAAAAAAAATATTCTAAGTAGAGTAATTCAGTACAGAATAAGAAATTTCCACTTTGTTCGTCTACGCCGGCATAAATAAACAAATATAAAAATTTCCAGACAAGTGACACTCTCGCTGCAGTCAAGAGATATCATTGCCATTCTGTGAGAATTACAGGATATTATCTGAATTAAAATATGAAAAGAAAATTACTGTTTAAGAGAAAAAATTATAAAATGATAAACTAGAGATATAGTTTAAGCTACAGTTTTTACCTGAGTTTGTTGTTGTTGATTAGGGGGTTGTTGCTCATGACTTAATTTAAATTTATCAGGGGAATAATAAGGCCTTAATTTAGATACATGTACTATTTCTGAACTTTTGAACTGGTTTTGCCTATCAATTTCAAAATTTACTTCGGATAATTTGTTAAGAATTTTATAAGGGCCACTAAATACTTGTGACAACTTTCTAGTATTAGGGTACTGAAATTCTTCATAGATAACTAGATCTCCTATTTTAAATTTTGGTTCGATATAATCTTTATCATAATATCTTTTATTTTTTAAATGAAATTCATCAGTTCTTGTTTTAGCAATTTTAAGTGCTTCATGAACAGGGGGATAATAATTTTGTTGTAAGGGGGAGTCATAGGGTAATTGGCCAAAAAGCAAGTACGCAGGTGGAAATTTGGTAATAGAATGGGGTGTATTATTATATTCATTAATTACCTCAGTTAAAAGCTTAGTCCAGGGAATTTTAGAGGTAGTGGAGTTTACTTTACATTTTAATCTAGTTACTATTGTCTGATTTACTCTTTCACATTTCCCATTCGTTTGTGGATGATGGGCAGTGGTCAAACGTTGTTTAATATTATGATTTCGCAGGAATTTTTTGAATCTTGAAGAAGTAAAAGCAGCATTCCTGTCACTAAGTATTTTTTGAGGGGACTGTACACTTGAAATCTTACTAAAACAGAATAATTGTTGAGGGATTTTGATATTGAAAATTTGTTTCAGACAATTTGTATAAGTTTCTGTAGTGACACTTTTGGAAGGAAATGCCCAAACATATCTTGTGGCATGGTCTATTATAATATGGAGATATTTTTTTGTAGAATTATAATAATTGAACCCTCCTACAAAATCAACAGACAGACAGTCTAAAGGTTGATCTGTAGTGGGCATAGCTTGTAATAAGCCAAATTTTTTCTGTCTAGGTTTTTTATTTTTCTGGCAAATATCACAGTATTTAACAAAGTTAGTAATGTCTTGGGTCATATCTGGCCAATAATAGTTAGGAGAAATTAAATTTTGCATTTTTTGAACACCAGGGTGACCAAACTGTTCATGAGCAACATTAAGCAATTTTTTTCTTAGGGAAATGAGAACTACCACTTTACGAAAACCTTTTCTTTTAACTATAATCAGTCCATTGTCATTAATATAATTTGATCCACACACATTTTCTTTTTCTTGCATCTCAATAATCTCTTTAACGTCAAGAAGAAAAGTAAGGGGCTTACAAAAATGAGAAATAGGGTTTCGGGACAACATGTCGGCTTCGACATTTGTAGATCCCTTTAAGTACTCTAATTTGTAATCGAACATACTTAACTTCAATGACCACCTAAATAATCGACCTCTTAAATGTTTGACATTTTTTAACCAAACAAGAGATGCATGATCAGTATGGATGGTAAATTGCACACCGTGAAAGTAATGATAAAATTTATCTAAAGTATCAATGATAGCAAGACACTCTAGTTCGGTAATGAAATAATTTTTCTCATAACTTCTCAATCCTCTAGAAAAATAAGCAATTGGATGTAAAAAGTTATTATGGTCGGGTTGTTTAAGAACTGCACCTACCGCGATCTGAGAAGCGTCAACAAACATGTGTAGGGGTAATTTTGGGTCATAAATCTTTAAAATTGGTTTAGCAATGAGGGCATCTTTTAATTTTTGAAAAGAGTTTTGACATTCAGTATTCCATTCCCAAATAGTATCTTTCTTGAGTAATTTATTTAGGGGGTGTCTAATTTCAGCATATTTGTCAATAAATTTATGATACACATTTATAGAACCAAGAAATCTTTGTAATTCTTTAGTGTTAGTAGGAGGTTTTAATTTTTTAATCGTTTCTATATTAGTATTAGCTGGAGTTAAAGTTCCATTTTGGATTTCATACCCTAGAAAATTGATTTGTTTTTGAGCAAAAGTACATTTAGATAATTTTAATTTAATATTTTCTATTCGGCATAAATCAAAAATTTGGATGAGATGCTGTATATGTTCATCTATTGATTTAGAAAAAATAATTATATCATCAAAATAATAACAAGCAAAGTCTATTTTATATTTTGTAAGAATTCTTCTAATTGTCCTGTTGAAAATTGGGGGGCCTACCTTTACACCAAAGGGGAGAACATTCCATTCCCAGAGCCCACAATTAGTAGTAAAGGCTAACTTTTCGGAATCGGCTGGGTGAATAGGTATGTGCCAATAGCCTGAGGCTAAATCTAGTGTAGAGAAATATTGGGCACCACTTAATTTGTCTAAAATTTCATCTATTCGGGGTAAAGGTTCAGCGTCATTTTTCATGATAGAATTTAATTTTCGGTAGTCAACACACATTCGGGTTTTTTTACCTTCATCTCGTTTATTTACTAACGTAACTGGAGAAGAGTATGGGCTATAACTTTCCTTAATTAACCCAGCAGCTAATAATGATTGGATTTGCTGAGATATTTCTTTTTCATCAGCAGTGGATGTACGATAAGGCCTCAAAGATATTGGTAGGTCAGATTTAAGATAAATACGCTGAGGTTCAATATTAATTCTCCCTACATCATATTTATTTTTTGCAAAAATATCTAAATAATCCCTTAAAAGTTCCCTTACATTTTTATTTTGAATAGCATTCAGATCCCCCAATAGATTATAATCATCATTATTAGTTCGCGACAAGGATTGAGGAGTTATGGTATTTCCATAATCGGGTTGCACAGTAGTATCATTTTTTATAATATCAAAATGAAGCAATTCTAAGTTATCACTGGATATGTTGACATATGGGTTTAACGAAATATTGTCTTGTAACACCTGGCTTTTTGCGCAATCAATTTTCAATTTAAATTTGGCACAATCAGGTAAACCTAAAATAGCATAGTCCAAATCAAGTTTACTTACTAAAAAATTAACATATCTCTTTATATTACCAAATTTAATACATAATCGACAAGATTTATTAATTGTAAGAGTTCCTTGTGCCTGTCTGATAGTAATAGGGGTAACATTATGTAAATTACCATTTAAATATCGAACAAATTTGAGGGGTAAAATTGAGACAGTTGATCCACTATCAACCACACAATACACTTTGTTATTGCCCACATATCCAGGGATAAATAATTGTCAAATATTATTAGTAGGGGGTGGTTGAATATGAGCAGGAGTTTCAGTTTGAAAGGAATTTGTGTTAAATATACAACTCCTTTCCCAATGATATGCATTTTCTATGCCTCTGTTTAAACATATTCTGCACGGACGACTTGGGTAGTTATTCTGGTAATGAGTCGTAGGCATTCTAGGAGTGAAAAACCTAGGATTAAAATTTTGGAATGGATTGTTTAGAGTAGGTCGAGTCCAATGTCTGGGCTGAGGATTGGGATTGTGCATAGGTCTAGTTTGTTGAAAATTTCTATTGCTGTTATTAGAGGTATGATTTGGAATCGCTGCTAATTGTTTAGCAATGCGAAACCATTCACGAGTATTGGAAGGAGGGTTAACCATCAAACAATTTTGATACTCCGGCTGAAGTCCATCTGTTAATCCCTGTATAATTAAATTTTCCCCAAGCTGAAGTTGCCTTCCAATCTCAACTTTCTTTCTAAAATAAGAATCCAAATCACTTAGATCATTTAACTTTAAGGAAGTAAATTCAGAAAATTTTGGAACTCTAACTTGAATGAATTTTTCACTTAAAATCTCGACAATTTCTTCATAAGTAGCACAATCCAAACAATCATTGATATAAGTTTTTAGCGCTTCCCCCTTTAAATATTTTGAAATATTTTGATGTTTCCACTCATTATCTTTCTTTTCTACCGAACATTCTCGATCAAAATGTT
Organism: Maratus speculifer; assembly: GCA_964019185.1. NCBI lineage: Eukaryota > Metazoa > Arthropoda > Arachnida > Araneae > Salticidae > Maratus > Maratus speculifer. Next base: position 337,240,757 of record OZ025290.1, on the reverse strand, counting down.
TAAACCATTTAAATATATCCATGCCCAACCCAAATTCAAAAGGGACAATATCAAGTTTATTTTCTGACATTTTTTCTTCTTTTACTAATCCTGATCTTAATAGCATATAAGAAGGATAATTCATATGGAAAATATTTAAATGCTATACTTCAATTATTAAAATTCAATTACTATACTTCAAATACCTCAATAAATAATAATAAAAATAAATAAATAATAAATAAATAAGTAATAAAATAATAAATATCGGGTTTCCATACATGGGAAATAACAAATAATTTTAAAAACAAAAATACTTTTCTTTACGTATGGAAAATAAATTTTGCAACAGAGTATTTTTTTAACAACAAATTAATCCATCTTTCGATTTTAAAAAACACCTTTAAAACTAAATAAAATTTCTATGAGCATAAAATTTCAATTATAAATTAAGAACACATTTATTTTTTAATATTTGTAATAAAAGAGAGAGAAAAAAAAATCAAGAATTTAAACAAAGAAATTATCATTAAATTTCTTAATCAATAAAACAATAAAATAATAAATAATAACTTACAGACATGTTCGATGTGGCCTTGTTCAAATACCTAATTTTTTATTAAACTAAACAAAAAATAAAGCACTTCGTAGATACGACTCACAGGTGCAAATTTCAATTATCTTGTATTACTGATGGAATATACCGTAGTTTCGCAACCACACAGCAGGTGTTCATTTATTATGAAATGAAAATTTATCAAAATATTTATGCACTTTTACCTAGAAAATACAGTAAATAAATAAATAAAAGAAAATGATGTTGAATTGATTTCATGCAGGTGATCTTTTGTAATTTTTATTTTGCATATCTCACAGTTTGGTTGCATATCTCTCAGTTGAAAAGTTTCTCACTAGAATGCGAGGTATATTTCACATTTAAAATATTTGTAGATGTAGATACCACACATAATTACAAACAAAACTTTATAAGACGATCTTTTTTCAGCTGAAAGGTTTATCATTTATGCATATGAAGATGTTTTTCCATGCAGGCCATCTCGTCGTAACAGGGGTGGAAGTAGACGCAGATGAGGTTAAAGATGCGTGCAGCTAACATCTCAAAAACTCTGACTGTTAGTAACACACATTGAGTCTTATTGCAGGAAACAAAATTACAATATTAGTATTAACACACAGCAGCTGATCCCATCCATCTTCAGTCTTGGACATACCATTTAGATGGAAGATATCATAGTTATTATTTTTTTTTTCTGTATTAAATGTTAAGATGAAAACAATACCAGGAAAAATGTAGGAACAACTGTAAGTGTATGAAGAGCATGCAGCTTATTCTCAAAAGTTTTACGCCGGTTCATTTTTCATCCTGCCGGCTAAAATGTAATAAAACGACGACGATGTTCTATAATAGTGTATAATCACTAATAGAATACCATGTTGGTTGTAGAATACTACTATTCACTAAGATTCAATAGTGGGATGAGCAGTCGTTCTGGTAAGTGGATAAGCCATGGATTTGTTCTCGTAGGAGTTTCTCCAATAACAATGCAAGAAAATCAGTGTTTTAGTTCTTTATTATTTAGAGCACGAACTTAAGTTACTCCACAGATCACCGTTCCATACATCTATCACTATGGCCTTCGCTCACTAAGCTGCAACATTCCGGCGTTCTACAATCTCGGAAAAAATGACATTTCTAATTCAGCGGAGAAATAAAACGCGCGTCTTGATAGTTTAAAGAAAAGGTGCATTCTACTCTCCTGAAAAAACCAAATGAAAAAATCATTTTCACGACAAAACTAGCGCCCTCCTACTCCGCGTCAATCATTTTAAAAATCCAATCAGGATGGACTCGAGCCTCTAACGGACAAAATGATCAATTCTAATTGGCCGTAATAGGCGGTCTACTGGCAAGAACTATATCTTTTTCTCGGAACACTAAGCCCTTTAGCAACGCGTAGTAACACTTGTCACGCGATGTTAAAAAATAAAAAATAAAATTAAAATCGCAGGAATATGCCAGAAAGTAAAAAGCTTACGAAATACTTCCCGCCTTTTTGAGAAGCAAGAAATAATTTATTAATAACTAAAGTAAGAAAAGAATTTTAGCTGTTACAAGACGAAACTAAGATTGAAATATGTTCCACAAATTTAGAATTGAAGCTAAGAGAGAATAAAAAAAAAATGGCGCATTTTTTTTTTTTTTTTTTTTTTTTTTTTATTTTATTACATATATATACAATTTCATGTATTTTTACGTTTTAAATTAGTAAACAATGTGAATTCTGCACTGATTTTGTTCTTAACTCCAATTGTACCAGTCTTTTGGACAAGATTGTATATTGCAGTTTAAATTAAGTAACGGAAATTATCAGAGAAACTTTCGAGATTAATATTGAAACACGGAAATCAATTTCACCTACATCTCCTCTTATCGAAAGCCCAATTCTTTTAGAAGCAGACGAAAGTAAACGTTCGAACACCTGTGCCTTGTCAATGGTGAAACACTAATACACTATATTGCCATTGATTATGGGACACTTGCGATTTTAGACATTTTACTAAATATCTAGAAAAATACATGAGGAATCATCTCGAAACTCTTAGTTTATAAATATAATAGTATAAGTCATACATCTCCGTGAAGATTTTTTCCCGAAACTCCAAAGGGGACCGTCAACAAATTAAAAAAGAATGAATATCTTTTGAATAACCCTGTCAAAACTAATGTAGTAAAAGCGCTCAAACTCTAGATTGTGATTGAATGCCTTATTGTAATAAGCCTTGTTCATTTTTATGCAAATAGCATGCATACTCGCAGAGTAATTAAGGTTTTTATAAAAATGATCTCAAATTTTTCCAAGTTTTTTCCTTATAATTTTCAGAGTTCTTAATATAAAATATTATTTTTTTCAGAAAATATGACAAACAACATTGCACACAGTACCCTGTAATCAGAATTAAAAAATAATGAAAATTGTATAAAAAATGAGTTGGTTTACTAAATAATTTTTTACTGCGCATGCGTCAACGATATCAAAATTTCATTTGCATATTATGTTAGCTAAATGTATAGAACAACTTTTGAGAAAGTCACAAAATCATAACTTGAAAATTCTGACAATAATCGTCAATTGAATAAGTCGAAAATCCGTTATTCTCAAAATGAAGCAAAAACAAGAGGGGTTGTATCCATATATTCATTGATTAGTGTCAATATAGAATACACAATATGGGATGTACTACTGCATTTGGATAAAATCCCTCATTTTTTTGCTTCATTTTGGAAACAACGGATTTTGTCCTTTTTCTATAGACGATTACTTTCAGAATTTTCAAGCTATGATTTTGAGACTTTTACAAAAGTTGCTCTATACATTTAGCTAACATAATATGCAAATGAAATTTTGATATCTTTGACGCATGCGCAGTAAAAAATTATATAGTAAACCTACTCATTTTCCATACAATTTTTATTATTTTTTAATTCTGATTACAGGGTACTGTGTGCAATGTTGTTTGTCATATTTTCTGAAAAAAATATTATTTTATATTAAGAACTCTGAAAATTATAATGAAAAAACTTGGAAAAATTTGGGACCATTTTTGTAAAAACCTTAATTACTCTGCGAGTATGCATGCTATTTGCATAAAAATGAACACAGTGTATTACAATAAGGCATTCAATCATAATCTAGAGTTTGAGCGCTTTTGCTACATTAGTTTTGACAGGGTTATTCAAAAGATATTCATTCTTTTTTAATTTGTTGACGGTCCCCTATGGCGTTTCGGTAAAAAATCTTCACGGAGATGTATGACGTATACTATTATATTTATACACTAAGAGTTTCGAGATGATTCCTCATGTATTTTTCTAGATATTTAGTAAAATGTCTAAAATCGCAAGTGTCCCATAATCAATGGCAATATAGTGTATTGCGATACCATGAAAGACAAGTGAAAACGCTCTGACGTTTTGTATAAGAATTAATAAATCATATTTTGCTTTCTAGAAGGGAGGGAAGAGAATATTATAACACAAAGCATTTTTTGAATACTTAATTAAAAGTTATTTCACCTCGCAATGTATGAATTAGAGAATTTTAAATTTCGGAATAATTTATCATTTTTAAGAAAGCAGAGACATATATTATTCAATTTTACTCATATTTAATTATACCCGAGAAAGCTTGGACAATCTTGAGTTCACAGGATACAAAAATGATAAATGACTGCCGCAAAATCAAAAGCGTAATATTACTAGAAAATTGCATAAGATATTGACAATTTAGATATTTAAGCAAGTCTTGGCGTAATTTTCATTTATTTAACTCCGTAATTTATCTTAAATTTATGTCTCATATTATGCAAATTGTTTAAATTGACTGTTATCGCCAATCACGTGCGATATAGAAATTTTATCGTACTATATATTATATAATAAATCTACATTTCCAACCCTAGGGGCTGCGCAAAAAATAATTTTTTTTTATGTGAGTTGTTGCAAATTTGTTTTGAAGTGTATTATGCGTTTTACAAATTCTTTATTTAGACAGCTTTTCACATCATTAAACTGTGAAGTTTTAATATAGATTTCTGAATGTGTTGGAATGTGTTTCCTAATTTATGCTTAACGCAGAATTTTTCGTTCTTGTTATGTCACAATACAGAATATGTATTACATACATGAAAAATATGGGGATTCACCAGACTTTTGAATTTAAAACGCAAAAATACATGAAACTGTATATATATTACTTAAAATGTGTATAATAAAACATATAACAACTTTAAAATACATTTAAAGTACTTTTTTACTTTAAAAGTATTTTTAAGTTTTTATATGTTTTATTATACACCTCTTAAATAACATACAATTTCATGTATTTTTACGTTTTAAACAGTAAACAGATGAATTCTGCACTAATTGTGTTCTTAACTCCAATTGTACCAGACTTTTGGACAAGATTGTATATTGCAGTTTAAATTAAGTAACGGAAATTACGAAAGAAACTTTCGACATAAATATTGAACTCGGAAATCGATTTCACCTACATCTGCTCTTATTGAAGGCCCAGTTCTTTTAGAAGCAGACGAAAGTAAATGTTCGAACACCTGTGCCTTGTCAGTGGTGAAACACTAATATTGCGTTACCACGGAAGACAAGTGAAAAGGATCTGATACTTTGTATAAGAATTAATAAATCATATTTTGCATTTTAGAAGTCTGGAAAGAGTATAACACCACCAAGCATTTTTGGAATATTTAATTAAAAGATATTTTACCTACCAATGTATAAACTAGAAAAATTTAAATTTCAGAATAATTCATCCCTTTTAAGAAAGTAGAAACATACGTTATTCAACTTTACTGACATTTAATTATCCCTGAGAAAGCTTGAACATTGCTTGAATTCACAGAGAAAAAATTGATAAATGATTGCCGTAAAATCAAAAGAGTAATATCCCTAGAAAATTGCATAAGATATTGACAATTTAGATATTCTAACGAGTCTTGATGTAATTAGCATTTTTTAGCTCACAGGCTATCATAGCCTGAGAGCTTATGTGCCCGTCCGTTCTGTATGTATGTTCGTATGTACGTAACGCGATAACTCATGATAAAAATATCCGATCCACTTGAAATTTTGTATGTAGGTATATCCTGACAAGGCGCTTCCCTGATTAGTTTTTGGAGTTCATTCGATATGTATAAGAGGGGGAACGGGGGGCTCATGCCCCCCGTTAGTTGATATAGATGGGATTTTCATGCAGAATTAAGTTTTCAAAATTTAGATTAGGATCATTCTGATGAGGCGATTCCGTGACTGTTATTAGGTGTTCATTGATTAAGTATAAATAGGGGGAACAGGGGTTCTAATGCCCCCCCCCCGTTAGTTGATATAAATGGGATTTTCATGCAGAATTAAGTTTTCGTTCAAAATTTAGATTAGGATCATTCTGATGAGGCGATTCAGTGACTGTTATTAGTTGTTCATTGAATAAGTATAAATAGGGGGAACAGGGGTTCTAATGCCCCCCCCCCCGTTAGTTGATATAAATGGGATTTTAATGCAGAATTAAGTTTTCGTTCAAAATTTAGATTAGGATCATTCTGATGAGGCGATTCCGTGACTGTTATTAGGTGTTCATTGAATAAGTATAAATAGGGGGAACAGGGGTTCTAATGCCCCCCCCCGTTAGTTGATATAAATGGGATTTTCATGCAGAATTAATTTTCGTTCAAAATTTAGATTAGGATCATTCTGATGAGGCGATTCCGTGACTGTTATTAGGTGTTCATTGAATAAGTATAAATAAGGGGAACAGGGGTTCTAATGCCCCCCCCCTTAATTTATATAAATGGGTTTTTCAAGCAGAATTGTCAGATTTCGTTCAAATCTCTGAATAGTTTTGGAAGTTTAATGGTTAAGTATAAAAGAGGGGGATAACTCCTTTTAAATTATATAAATGCTAAATGGGTTTTTATTAAGAATTATCTCATTTGCTCTGAATTTTGGATATAGATTTTTTATATGATAAAGCATGTCTTTGATAGTATAGGAATTTCAATGATTAAGTATAAAAAAAGAGGAAAGGGGAGAGCTGTTTCCCCTTCTTAATTTTTTTTCGAACGGAATTAACCCTTGAAAATATAAGGCTTTAATGTACAATTAGTATTTGTAGCCTGTGAGCTCAATGCCATCAGTTTAACTGGGCAGTATTCTTTATTTAACTTAATAATTTAACGTGAATTTATGTTTCTAATTATGCAATTTTTTTAAGTTGTCGGATGTCACTAATCACGTGCAAAATAGAAATTAAATTCGAAGGATACAAAATTGATAAGTAATTGCATTAGAATTAAAAGAACAATATATGTTCAGGAAAATTATAAATATTATTTTTTTTTTAATCAAATTGATTACTACAAAATGAATTGTCGTTAGAAAATGAACTAAAATATTGGACATTTGGAAATTTATACTGTAACTAAATTTTTTAAACTAGTTATAGAGAATGTGTACTTTTAATTAGATAAATTCTGTAGCAAAACTGATGAACGACTGCAAAAAAATGAAAAAGCGTATAATAGATATTAAGAGGAGTCACAGTATAATTATTATTATACTATTATCTTTTCCTACTGATCGTGAATCTAGAATTCGTACTATATATTCTTAATTTCTTGGTTCTGACATATTACACGTGTTACAGAAATTGAGTCCAAAAGATACAATGTGGTAAATGACTATTACAAAATTATTTGGATATATTTAATTGAGTGTTTAGTTATGTATTTTAATGTTAATAAATGTTTGGAGTATTTTTATTATTAATGCTATAAAGTTTTTAATATGTTTGTTTTGCTTTTCATCTTTTGGTAAAACTTTTATTATATTTTAATTTAAATTTTCTACATCATGATGGAGAAAAATTTGCTAATCAGCTGTTCAAACCATTAATCAAGGTAATTTGCGCATATTGTAAGCTATTTTTTTTTAATGATTCTCCAATTTAACTCACATGACAATTCATTATAAATATCTTCTTCCTGAAACATAACAAAAATCAGCTGTTTCTTTCCGAATTATCTTTCGTACTAATCTTGACATTTCGCTAAGTCTTTGTGACGCGAGGCTCGGAACGGAGGATCAGCACATCCGAGTTTTCACTCGAGAAGAGAATAATTATTTTATATCACGTGCATAGGTGCGTTATTTTCGAAGTGGGACGTAATGAGGAAGAGAAATTGCTCGTCATTCTACAGATGAAAAGAAAAGAAAAAGTGAAGTATTCTTCTCTCCAATGCGTTACGAAAGCCGGTGACGTCCCAGCTGAATAGAAAAAAAATGGGAAAAGAACACTTGTAGTGTGAAATAAGTCGGAATGTATGTGGACAAAAATAGAGGCATCGTTAGCCAAGTGGGTCTGAAGAATAAATTACTTTTGTAAGTAGTTCAATGAACTGATAGAGACTGCATCAAGAAATTCATCTTAAAGCAAACTATTTTTACTTACCCATCATACGTAGTATAGGGTAAGTCTTGCAATCGTTTTGAAAATCGAAAAATTTTTTTTGACGGATTTACACGTTTTAGATAGTGGAGATTCCGAAAAACATATTTTTAGAAAAAAAAATTTGCCGTCCGTCTGTCTGTCTGTCTGTCTGTCTGTCTGTAAACGCTCTATCTCCCGAACAAATTGAGATAGAGACTTGAAATTTTGTATGTAGTTAGTATGTAAGAATGGGACGAACCCTATTTTATATCAGCAACCTCGATTATCCGGAACTATTTTTTTCGGACTCTCGAAAAATTCGTTCTGATGAAAGGTATATAAAAATTTTCGAATTTTTTTGTTCTAAGGAATGGATGTAAAAGGCAATAAAATAACACACATTTTGCATATAGAACGAAGTCGATCGGATTATTAGTTGCCGAGATATTTGTAATTCTGTTTTCCGCATTCTTTGATTTTTCATGACCCTGTATTTCAATCAAATTTCAATTCAAAGATATATTTTAATTGGAAATGAGACGCTTCATCCGACGCAGTAAATTGTTAGTTAATATGATTATTATTTTTAGAGTTATAAAGATGTTTCTTTTACGCAATCCGGTATTTCTTGAGTATTTTGGCGTTTTATATAATTTGTCGAATTTGGCTCACCAGCAATTCATTAATAAAGTATGACTATGTATATTAACAATATTTAAATTTTGTTTATGAATTCCAATGCATTGTATAAATAGTTTCACATGTTTTATTTTCATATACGTATCCATGATGGGTAAGTATTACGGTGGCCCCCAACGACTAGTTTTAAATTTATGTAATCATAATTATTGATTATTTTTTATTATTATTATTATCGGAACTCAGATGCTATTTTTTCTGTTTTTAAATACAGTGTTGGCAAAATGTATGCAAAAATCTTTGAAAAATATTTAAAATGAATGAAAGTTGGTACGGAAGTATGCGTTTCACTAAAGACAATGTCGAGATACGAGATTTTTTTTAGCAGTGAAATTGGTTTTGTTTAAAAAGGTCATCGATTGCTTGTGAAGACGATTTTAAAGTCACATATTCTGCATCAAATTAATAAATTATCAGCGTATTTCTCCCTCAAAATGGGCTTGATGATTCCTAAAGTTTTATTCAAAAATCAGTAATTTATGTGCAAAATTACTTAAAATTCAACATTGCCTACCCTGTGCGTAAAAAAAAAAAAATATATTTCGCTTCCTTTTTAAAACGTTCTAAGATGTAGACTACATTGTAGTAGTTACTTTTTTTTAATAGATGCTTTCCTTTTTCACTTTCATCACGGTCCATCTTTTCATGCTTCGTCGCTTTTGAAATAGATGACTGTTTTAACATTGGAGTTTTTTGCATTATCTTGAGAGCCTTTGAAAATTTTCTTTATTTAGTCTGGCATTTAAACTAAAACAGATTCATTTATCAGACAGATGAATGTCAGCCTGCCTAAGCTGTCTATAATCGGCATGTCCGAATTTTCTTAATCTAATCAGACAGATACATGTAGATAGATTCATTTAGACACACAGGTTAAATGTGTAAGTACTTCCCTCTTGTATTTTCACCATATTCTATATATTCATGCTTTGTCGCTTTTTAAATAAATGACTGTTTTAAAATTGGAGTTTGTAATATTATCTTGTGATCCTGTCTAAATTTTCTTCATTTAGACAGGCATTTAGACAAAAAGATTCATTTATCAAACAGATGAATGTCAGCCTACCTAAGCTGTCTATAATAGGCATGTCCAAATTTCCTTCATCTAGACAGGCAGATTCATTTAGACACACAGACATGTATGTGTAGGTACTTCTTTCTCGCATTTTCATCATAATCTATCATTGCATGCTTCGTCGCTTTTAGAATAAATGACTGTTTTAAAATTGGAGTTTTTTGCATTATCTTGTAAGCCTGTCTAAATTTTCTTCATTTAGATAAGCATTTAGACTAACAGATTCATTTAGTCAGATAGATAAATGTCAGTCTGTCTAAGCTGTCTATAATCGGCATGTCGAAGTTCTCTTCATTTAGAACGATTTCAGACAGACTCATTTAGACACAGACTAAATGTGAGGTAATTTACTCTCCCTCTTTCATCAAAGTATATCTTTGGATGCTTGGTCGCTTTTGAAAATGACTGTTCTAAAATTGGAGTTTTTTGCATTATCATGAGCCTGTCTAAATTTTCTTCATTCCGCACTTTTCAGTTTGCTTTATACTCTCTGAATAAATTTACTTTACAGCGATAAAACAATTCTATTTTCTGGATTTGTCAGGGTTAGAAAAGTTTCTCTCTTTGAATATTAAAAATTTTAAAAAGTAATTTTTGTCTTATTTAAATAATAGGTTTAGTGATTACATGCAGCAAAATTTCCTTTATAGAAATAATGGTTTTCAAAAGCAAGAACTCGTAGGATACCTACGTATGAAATAAAATGGTAATAAAAGAACGACAACTATGTGGATAAGGTAATAGTAAATTATCTGGTCTCTCGAACCTCTTTTTTTCCAGAAAAATGTAACTAACGCTGTCACCGTTGCTAATAATGAATATTTTGTGACTTAGGGTATTTCTCGACTAGTATTTAGAAAACTAACTGCCCACAAAAATATGAAAATTGGTACTATTATTGAAAAATGTTTGATAAACACATTGATGCATACAGTTTTCAAGAATATTTTAAGGGATATCTAATTCTAAAGTTGGCCAAAATTATTCCGCTAAAAAAGTTTTATAGGAACAAAAAATATACACAGGAATTTAATCATTTTTTTCTAAAAATATACAGTAGAAGATCCAAAGCGAAACGATAATATTGCAAACACTTTAAATTAAATAATATATTTACGTGAGACATTTCATATTTGTAAATTATCTTTTAAACAATTGTATAGCCAATTCTAAAGCAGCGAAAATAAAAATATTTTCTTTCTAGCAGTAAAAGTATTTCCACGTGAATATCAAAAAGAGTAAGAAAATAAATTCAATTGTGTGCGTTAAAAGCAGCAAGAAAAAGAAATTACGTCATATCTAAAATGACCAAGACGCGTTTCAAAAAACATCAAGAGGCAAAGACTCTGTGCATTTCACTGTTTAACTGATCTTATATAGTCAAACAATTAAATAGGCAGTAGATGTTTAATATTAGCTGATTTTACCTTAAAATTCCCCAATCAAAAGGAAATGAATGAAAACCCGTTTAAGGAAGATCCACATAAAAAAAATATATACATAGTTCAATGTTTCATAAACGTTTCAAAACTAACCAAATTAGCGTTTTTTAGAGTTTGGGGTGTCTTAATGGTGTCTGACGAGCGAAGCTTCTAGGGAACAGGGCAAAAGCCCTTAGTTTCGCAGAAATAAATCACCAAAGTAAACTGCCAAATTAAAAAAATTAGGAAGTCACTATTCTAAAATTTTAAGCATAAAAATATTAATAAAATTAGAGTTAAAATAACAATCATGTATTTATGAATCAAACATAAATATTTTTTATTTTTTACCTAATAAATTAGTAAAACGCTATTAAAAAAATATGTAAAAAACATAGAATTAAAAATGTCTTGATGACATGACAAACACGTTTTAACGCATCAGATGTCAATTGAATGTAACCCTAGAATCATCAATATGTTTTTTTATCTGTAGTTTGGTAATTCTTTTTATCACGAAAAGTGCTCGACAGGATATTAAAGCACATGGATTGTTATTAGACTCAGATTTGTATTTGGAGAGTAAAAATAGTTAATACGTACAAGATATAATTTTCTTCTTTTTGTAGTCGGAGTTTTTGAAAAGCGCTCATAATCACTTCTCCGTTTATGATATTCAAATGCAACATGTAATGCTATGATATTCATAAGCTCATTTCATAATGAGCGAATGTTGCTTATGGGAAAATAAGAATGAGAAAATCGCAATATCCGATTTTCCTCAAATTATAAAACATCAAAATAAAAGTGGATCTGAATAAAGTTGATATTTTGGATTATTTTTTAGCCGAAATATAGCTGCACAAAGCTGACTTTATGGATAGCATTTTTTCTCTGAACTTTTTAATTTTTAATATGTGTTCACCAAATATGGTTAATAACGATACAATTTTTTTCTGCTTCACGCATGTACAGTGCCACTTTGCATAAAACCATAGGTTTAGAGCTATACTCACAACTAAAATTTACACAATAATTATAAAAATATATAAAAATATTTTTCAAAAAACATTTGACAAAAACACCAATCTCAACAATCCTAAAAATACTTCAAGAGTATACATTAACACCACAATTTCATTTGCTTACAAGTTTTAGTAATATTTTTGATTTTTTAACAAGTTTCTAAAATTTTTACATTTTGAACCGATGTTGAAGTTATTTAATATTTCTATTTATCTAGGCTTTTTTATCATAATTATTAATTAAAGCTTTACTGAAACAAACTTCCAGATAAAGCTGAATTATATCAGAACATTGGGAACAATCAGGAGCCTTACAGGTAATTCCACAATCTATAGAACCTTCTGCAACGATATGGAATCTCATAGATAATACTAAAATGTAATAGAAAATTTTGGTACCATCTACAAAATCTATACATATAATAAAACAGTAGGACCCGGTGTGTCTGTACATTGAAGATAATTGACAAAAATGGAGTCAGGGCGATAAAAGAAAACCAATGAAACACAAAAAAAAATTTTTTGAATTTTTTGTCTGTCTGTCTGTCTGTCTGTCTGTCTGTCTGTTTGTTCGAGGTTATCTTCGTAACTACTGAATGGATTTTTATGCGGTTTTCACTAATGAAGAATGCACACTCCCGGGCAGTGTATAGGCTTTGTTTCATCAAAATCGGACAACAGACAAAAAAGTAACAAAAAGAAACAAAAGAAACTATTAGGTGCGCTGCTCACGTTTTTTAGTACATAACGTTTTTTAGTACATATAAAATCCAATAGATGTCACTGTGCGATTTTAAAACGCGCTATCGTTATGTTTTCGCCAGTCTACTTAAGTATGAGAAAGTTTCAAGCTGGCTGTCGTTCCATGTGGTTTAGTCGGTAGAACGTCAGTGCGCCATACTGATGGCCCGGGTTCGATTCCCAGCATGGAATTTTTTTTCACTATGTTGGCATTAACGCCTATAAGCAATTAAAAGAATCTGAAATATTGTATTCAAGGCGAATTTTCTCTCTGGGAAAATTTCCTTGCATTAATATGTCAGTGTAATTTTTTTTTCGATTTAATTTTTTTTTTCGAAACTTTGTTTTTCTTAAAAAATTACAGTAAATATTTGATATTTCCCAACGTTTTTTGAATGATCGACTTGCTTTTTTTTTTTAATGTATGTCTGAACCTTATCTAACTACTTCTTCAAGATTTCTTTAGATAAACCGACCAGCGTAGCGGGCGAAAGCCGCTAGTTCCATATAAATCCAGAATTTAAGAGGAAATTACAGAGTAAACCATGTCCTTTTAGTTAAATTTGGGATTTAACAAATTTCTATGCAACTATCCGCTTTATATATAATCTTTTAAGCAACTTCAAATCAATATTTGGCCTAAATTTAAAAAAGAAAAGAAATATGAATTCACAGTTCAGTTGTGAACAGGCTAACAAAGAGAAATTTACCAAGTTGTGCAGGTGCCAATAATGAGGCAGGACACGATTCTTCTCACGCTTTATTTGCATTTTAGAATATCTAGAAAATCTTTGCGTTAAACCAAACAAAACTAGTCTAATGTAAAATGGAACTGCAAATAATTTTCAAAACCACATTTTAGGTGCATTCTTAAATATGTAAATACGTAGCACCTATAGTTGTTCTTCAATTCGCCCGTCTGTCCATCTGTCCACTTATAACAACACAAAAACTACCAAACCGAAACGTTTGAAATTTAAAATATATAATTATTACATAATTTTGTCGAGTTTGTAATTTTTTCAAATTTTATGAAAATCAATTACAGGGACAATCCGTTGCGTTACGGTCAATGGGAAAAATAGTTTTAAGTACATTTAATGATGTTATACTCTTTCGAATATAATATAATTCATATGAATCTATGAAATATATACTAAAATATACATTCTGTACAAACTTTCATGTAAATAATATTTTTTATTAATATACAGGACCACACAAATGTATTCTATGATACAATGGCATAGGGGGAAACATTTTTTGGTGTGCACTTTAATTATATTAAACTACTTCGCATTTCATGAAATTGATATTCGTTGCTGAGGTTTACCACAAGTTTGAGGTTTACTAGAAGCTTTTGGAAACAATGAGGGTATAGCAGTGGGTTTCTGTGTGGTAAACTGTACAATCTCAAAAGTTAGATATAGAACACGTCAACAATGACATTGAGTGGTAGGAAATGATTGTTAAGGGGCTACTAAGTCAAATAATAGACCCGTTCGCTAATGCTTATCTTACGGAAGAAAGTTATAAAAATATCTCGGTTACATTTCATTTATTTTTTATTTTATTTTTTATTTTATTTTTTATTTATTTTTTATTTTTATTTTTATTTTTATTTTTATTTTTATTTATTTATTTATTTTTTGCATTGGATAGCTGAGATTGATCTGAATGCTGGCCGTTTTTTACTTTTTCGATTTTGGTTGCACATATTTTTTATAAGGGTGCTTTCGCTTTCCAAACCGGTTCCGAAAATGAAAGATTCTTCATAAAAAATAATTTGTAAACAAAATCAAAAAAGTAAAAATAGCCTGCATACAGATCGATTTCAGTTATCAAATGTAAAAAACACACGTTATCAAACCAAGAAAAAAAGCATTTAAAAATAATAAAATGCAACAGAGATAGCTTTATAAATTTCTTCCATAGCATTAGTATTAGCGAACGGGTCTTTTCATTTGAATGAAGTAGCCTTTTAACAACATATCGTTTCATAGTCCATGATGGTAATGCTTTTCTGACAAGAAACAGCAAATATGTGACACTTGCTCTAGCCAGTTACATAATATTCAAAAGATAATTAATCCTCCTGTAATTGTTGGAACATCAGCACATATTTATTCCATTTTAATTGATGATATAAATCTATTGAGCACACTTTTTATTGCTATATTATGCTCTGCACTTAGATAGGTACTTTTTCTTTGCATAAAATAGTTTTTTTTTAGGTTGCTGCAGCGTTTGCCAGATAATGTTTCCTAGAACTTTCTTCTTTTGAAAATATTAATAATTTTATAATATATCTATTTGTAATATTTTTAGAATTTTTTAAATTGATGTCTTTGTAAAGAAAATTCTAATTACTGTATAATTATTAGTTTTAATTTTACTTGCTTGTTCAGCATATATTATCATGTGTATTTCAAGTAAAAAATAAATTTAGGTAAACCGTACATCTATGCAATCACGTTTGTTGAAAAGTTATCACATTAAAAGAAAAAATGGCAGAAGAGTAATTTCAAAAATGTCATCCGAACAATAATTCCCATCTTTACACTGATTAGTACTTATATTCTATTGATTATATAATTTATTTAGTTTTACAAACCTAGAAATTTTTTTTCTATCTGATATCTTTTTTCTTTCTATCTTTTCTATCTGTATTAATTATTTGCATAAGTATATATTTATGTTCTAGGTATCTCAATATAAATTCTACTATTTTATAAGTACAAAATTCATGTCTCATATTTTATTAACTTGAAATTCAATAACAGAAAATGCCATATTACTTTTCATTATATACTAAAAACGTTATAGATTTAATCGATTTGCTGTTTCCAATGGACAGCATAAGAAGAATTTTCATCGAGTAAATATTTTCTAAATTATTGCTATATATTTGAATAATAACATCGCAAATCTCCTGGAAATTTCGTAATGGCTCTCCGAGACTTATTTATCAATGAAGCCTTTAAAGTTTATAACATTTCTCAGGAGAAGTATGTTGTGTATTTGGCAGTACATTAATTAAATAAATTTAGCAGTTACCGAAATAAAATAATAATTTTGTATAAGGCTCCGAAAGTACATTAAAATAATATTGGGCTTATTCAGAGATTTTTATAATGTTTCGTGAAAAAATATATATATATTTATTTTTCATTTTATTTCATTTTATTTTATTTTATTTTTATTTTTATTTATTTATTTATTTATTTGGAAACAATAGAAATGCAAATCAGTTACCTATAGTATATTATTATAATGATTAGAATATCTATAAAAATATTTATGATACTATGAATCGGTCGGAAAAGGTGTTTCAAATGTTTGTTGCAAAATAATCAATATTTATACAGTTGATTTTGTGTGGTTGGGTTGTATATACGGTGAATTTTGTGTGGTCTAACGAATTATTTTTGCTTTGAGAGGATATCGTCCATTTTGCCGAAATAAATTATTTTTTTTTTTTAATCTAACTCGTTGAATATTAAAAACAAAAATGCTCCTTCTAAGACAAACCAACAGTAAAGTCCATTTTCAACTGAGAGAAACAGGAAAATATACTGTTAAATCTTCGTAATTAATGTTTTGACCTTTACCAAGCCATTGCAAGTGGTCAGGCGGAGTTTGTTATAAAACATTTGCCCTGTATTGGCAAATAACTGAGATTCAAATACTGACGAAAACAAGGCTATAATAAAAAGTATGTTAAATACTCACATATGCCTTACCGGCATGTGTGAGAGAGAGACGGCTTGTTGGTGTCGTCTCGTAACTTAAATGATTGAGCTTTGAAGCACTATTTAAAGGATCCAGTTTTATTCCCTGTTTGGATTTTTTCACTGTCGTTGACTTCTAGTTAGTAATATGATATTTTACGTATTTAATATTTATCAATATCATGTAAATATTTTTTAAATTATGGCTAGATGTTTGAATAATAACACTTCAAATCGCCTGTAAATTTCGTAATGGCTCTCCGAGACTTATTTATCAATGAAGCTTTTAAAGTTTATAACATTTCTGAGGGGAAGTATGTTGTGTATTTGGCAGTACATTAATTAAATAAATTTAGCAGTTACCGAAATAAAATAATAATTTTGCATAAGGCTCCGAAAGTACATTAAAATAATATTGGGCTTATTAAGAGATTTTTATCATGTTTCGTGAAAATATATATACATTTATTTTTCATTTTATTTCATTTTATTTTATTTTTATTTTTATTTTTATTTATTTATTTATTTATTTGGAAACAATAGAAATGCAAATCAGTTACTTATAGTATATTATTAAAATGATTAGAATATGTATAAAAATATTTATGATACTATGAATCGGTCGGAAAAGGTGTTTCAAATGTTTGTTGCAAAATAATCAAGTTGTATCTAGTCTAAATAATCAAGTCTAAATAAGTTGATTTTGTGTGGTTGGGTTGTATATACGGTGAATTTTGTGTGGTTTAACGAATTCTTTTTGCTTTGAGAAGATATCGTCCATTTTGCCGAAATAAATTATTATTATTTTTTAAAACTAACTCGTTGAATATTAAAAACAAAAATGCTCCTTCTAAGACAAACCAACGGTAAAGTTCATTTTCAACTGAAAAAAAAAAACGGGAAAATATACTGTTAAATACCAAGCCATTGCAAGTGGTCAGGTGGAGTATGTGATAAAACATTTGCCCTGCATTGGCAAAAAAACCGAGATTCAAAAACTGACGAAAACAAGGCTATAATAAAAAGTATGTTAAATACTCACCTATGCCTTACCGGCATACGTGAGTGAGAGATGGCTTGTTGGTGTCGTCTCGTAACTTAAATGATTGAGCATTGAAGCATTATTTAAAGGATCCGGTTTTATTCCCTGTTTGGACTTTTTCACTGTCTTGCGTCTAGTTAGTAATATGATATTTCACGTATTTAATATTTATCAATATCGAGTAAATATTTTCTAAATTATAGCTAGATGTCTGAATAATAACACTGCAAATCGCCTGTAAATTTCGTAATGGCTCTCCCAGACTTATTTATCAATGAAGCCTTTAAAGTTTATAGCATTTCTCAGGAAAAGTATGTTATGTATTTCGCGGAACATTAATTGAAATAAATTTAGCATTTCCCAAAAAAATTTACAATTTTGCATAAGGCTCCGAAAGTATATATTAATATTGGACTGATTAACATATTTTCATCATGCTTCTTGAAAATATACATACATTTATTTCTTATTTTATTTTTATTTATTTATTTAGTTTTGGAAATAAGAGAAATGCAAATCAATTTCTGATAGTATATTATTAGAGTGTTTAGAAAATATCTATAAAATTAAAAGTGTTTATAAAGTCCCGGACAAATATTGACGTTTAATAACTTATAAAATAATAAAGATAGATTAAAATTAATAACATAAATGGTTAGATAGACTCAAAAAGTTTCATGACCCTTGTCAATGAACTTCCACGTGTGACCCTTTCGTCGCACGGAGAATATCAAGTCGATATTCAATTTCACGCCAGGTAGCGGCAATTATGTCGGCATCCACAGAGGCTATTGCGATGCCACCTAGATCACCTGATATAATGCCGGTGGACTTTTTCCTTTGGGAATTTGTAAAGGACAATGTTTACAGGAGGAGAGTGTAGAACATTGATGACTTAAAAGCCAGAATTACAACCGCAATAGCCTCTGTGGATGCCGACATGTTTGCCGCTACCTAGCGTGAAATTGAATATCGACTTGATATTCTCCGTGTGGCGATGGGGGCACACGTGGAAGTTCATTGACAAGGGTCATGAAACTTTTTGAATCTATCTAACCATTTATGTTATTAATTTTAATCTATCTTTATTATTTTATGAGTTATTAAACATCAAAATGGGTCCGGGATTTTATAAACATCCTGTATTTATGATACTATGAATCGGTGGGAAAAGATATTTCAGATGTACGGTACGCTGCAAAAAATCAGTATTTATACGTTTTATTTTGGGTGAAATATCTCTATTTTAACGAAATGTTTTTGCTTTAAGTGGATATCGTTCATTTTAACGAAAAAAATGGATATATTTTAAAATGTAACTCGTTGAATACAGTGAAACTCGTTTAAGATACGCCCGCTTAAAATACGATCCCGCTTAATATATGAATTATCTTCGGTCCCTTGAAAACTGCCTATTAAACCTGTGTAATATTACCCGATTAATATACGTACGCATAAGATACGATCCCGCTTAATATACGAAGAAATTTGGTCCCTTGGTGTTAAAAAACCCGCTTAATATACGAAATGGTGCTTATGTAATCCGTTTATCATGTGTCCTTAAGACAGACTATGTAAAATCATATTTACTTTTCCTAAGATGCCTTTTTTTTTTACCTTTTTCCTCTCTAAAATGTATTTTTTTCCACTGCTTTTGTACGCTGAATTCTGATTGGCTCTCTCTTTTTCAACAAAATATAAAAACAACTACCAATTTTACTTTTTTTACCATCACACTCCTCCTTACAGAGCAGTGGATGGATTCGAAATTTTATTGGTTGATCTGTCTCCTGATTGGATGAGAAAGTTGTTGGAGAAACCAGTCTATATTTTTATGCTTTTTATTTTTTGAACCGTTTATCTAGCTGCTTTTTATTATTATATTATTTTTATTACTATAAATCGCCCTCAGGAGTGCCTTTTTTATTAATTTCTTTTTGTCACTTGTTTTTTCGCGACACTTTACAAAATGTTAATATCATAGAATAAGATCAGTATCAAGAAGAATGTAAAGATTGGGACTGATTTGTCAAAAATAACGGTAAAGTTGTGACAAGTGAAGTTCGTTCTATTGCGGATATAATCGCGGGAGCCAAAAGTTCCGATGAACCTAGTTCTTCAGAAAAAGTTGAAGACGATGCAAATGAAGAAACAGATGTACCAATCATACCATCATTCATATCTGTAATGATCTCGTTCAGCTTACTTTGACTGTATGCCTCTTTGATGGATGCTGGGCCTTCCGTTGATCATTTTTTCTACCACATCAACAAGGCAGAAAACTTCCTAATAAAATCTCGCCCTGAGTTGCACCAAACCAAGGACTTTTTCTCAAGAAACTAAAACTATATCACGATTTTTATAATGTATCGAATAATTATTTTTACATGGTACATGCATACATTTAGTTTGTCTTTCAAAAAATTGTTATGAAAACTTATTATTCTTCCTCTTTAAGTATGTAATGTATCTTACTGTTTTCTAAAAATTAACAAAATTTTCATTTTATTGTCTTTTTTTTTTTTTTTTTTTTTTTTTGGCAGAGAGTACTACATAAAGGCATTTTAATTTTTTTACTGTATAAACAGATATTTAATAAAATTTTGGATAAAAATAAAATTATTCTTTATTTCAATATCTTAAATTCAAATTTTCTAGAATACCTAAAAATTGTTAAAAAAACAGGTAAAATAAGAGTTATAAATGGTTAAAATACGTTAAGAACAACGTGCACTGTTTTTATATGTTTCATTATTAGAGAATTTATGAAATCCGGATAAGATACGATCCCGCTTAAAATACGAAATGCTCTCGGTCCCTTGATTCGCATCTTAAACAAGTTTCACTGTATTAAAAACAAGAAAGTTCTTTCAAAAACAAATTAAAGGGAAAGTTCCTTTTCAATTGAGAGAAAACAGAAAATATCTTGTTACATCTTTTTAATTAATGTTTTGATCTACACCGGGTCATTGCACGTGATCAAGT
This sequence comes from Maratus speculifer, assembly GCA_964019185.1. Classification (NCBI taxonomy): domain Eukaryota; kingdom Metazoa; phylum Arthropoda; class Arachnida; order Araneae; family Salticidae; genus Maratus; species Maratus speculifer. The sequence continues at coordinate 337,220,041 of OZ025290.1, read as the reverse complement.
GGAGTATGTGATAAAACATTAGCCCTGTAATGGCAAGTAACCAAGATTCAGATACTGACGAAAACAAAGCTATGATAAAAAGCTATAATCGAAATTCTGAAAAATCGATGTGAAACGCTCCCATATGCCTTATTGGCATATGCCAGTGAAAAATGCCTTGTTGGTGTCGTCCTCATAACTTAAATGGTAGAGCATTGGAGTATTATTTAAAGGATCTTTATTTTATTCCTTGTTTGAACTTTTATTCACTGTGTGATTTACATCGAGTTAGCTATATGATATTTCACTTATTTAATATTTATCAATCTATTTCTTTATATGGCTATTTAATTATGTTTTTTAAAATTCTTAAGAAAGTATCTTAAGAAATTTTTCTTAATAAAGTATGTAAGCCTGAATATAAATATAGGAATGGATAAGGAAAACACAGCATGCAGATTTTCATTTATAAAAATACCTAATTATATCCAATTTAAAGCCTATTAATGAGAAAATACTATTGTAGAATTCTATTATTTTATCTAGCATAAAACTATCAGTTATTATTTCTTAACAGAATAATAAATTCATTAAATATATGTCAATTATCACATCTTAATATAGAATAGGTTCTTACTAGGCATGTGACAATTTTGGTCAAATTGCCGCGGAGATATTATTTTCAGAGTGGCTTTCAGAGAAAAGATTTATGCTGTTTTTCATACAAGAAAAACCATGAAAACAGAAAAGGAAAAGAGAAAAAACTAGTCGTTGGGGGCCACCGTAATACTTACCCATCATGAATATGTATATGAAAATAAAACATGTGAAAACTATTTATACAATGCATTGCAATTCATAAACAAAATTTATATATTGTTAATATACATAGTAATGTTACATTAAAGAACTGTTGATTACCAATTTCGACAAATTATACAAAACGCCAAACTACTCAAGTAGTACCGAACTGCGTAAAAGAAACATCCTTATAACTCCAAAAATAATAACTCTATTAACTAACAATTAACTGCATCGGATTAAGCGTCTCATTTCCAATTAAAATATACCTTTGAATTGAAATTTGAATGAAATACAGGGTCATGAAAAATCGAAGAATGTGGAAAACATGATTACAAATAAAATAGCAGATAAAGCCTTTGTGCACAAATGTTTAAGAATAGAGAGCCAACGAATATAAATGCACAAATAAAGTATGAGAAGGTAGCAAATAGCTATTTCGAATCTACTAACGAGATTCTTCATCAGTGCAAAACTCAGCGAGCTAAAAGTAGCAAAACTGAGCGAAGAGACAGAGAGACGCAGGCTTATATACCCGCTATGGGAACAATCCCGCCTAAAGGAAAGCAACCAATGAGAAGAAAGCAGCCAAAACCAACTGATAGTTGGTTTTGGCTGTTTTCTTCTCATTGGTTGCTTTCCTTTAGGCGGGATTGTTCCCATAGCGGGTATATAAGCCTGCGTCTCTCTGTCTCTTCGCTCAGTTTTGCTACTTTTAGCTCGCTGAGTTTTGCACTGATGAAGAATCTCGTTAGTAGATTCGAAATAGCTATTTGCTACCTTCTCATACTTTATTTGTGCATTTATACACTATATTGCCATTGATTATGGGACACTTGCGATTTTAGACATTTTACTAAATATCTAGAAAAATACATGAGGAATCATCTCGAAACTCTTAGTGTATAAATATAATAGTATACGTCATACATCTCCGTGAAGATTTTTTACCGAAACCCCATAGGGGACCGTCAACAAATTAAAAAAGAATGAATATCTTTTGAATAACCCTGTCAAAACTAATGTAGCAAAAGCGCTCAAACTCTAGATTATGATTGAATGCCTTATTGTAATACATTGTGTTCATTTTTATGCAAATAGCATGCATACTCGCAGAGTAATTAAGGTTTTTATAAAAATTGCCCCAAATTTTTCTAAGTTTTTCCCTTATAATTTTCAGAGTTCTTAATATAAAATAATATTTTTTTCAGAAAATATGACAAACAACATTGTACACAGTACCCTGTAATCAGAATTAAAAAATAATAAAAATTGTATGAAAAATGAGTAAGTTTACTAAATAATTTTTTACTGCGCATGCGTCAAAGATATCAAAATTTCATTTGCATATTATGTTAGCTAAATGTATAGAGCAACTTTTGTAAAAGTCTCAAAATTATAGCTTGAAAATTCTGAAAGTAATCGTCTATAGAAAAAGGACAAAATCCGTTGTTTCCAAAATGAAGCAAAAAAATGAGGGATTTTATCCAAAAGTAGTCGTAACATCCCGTATTGTGTATTCTATATTGACACTAATCAATGAATATATGGATACAACCCCTCTTGTTTTTGCTTCATTTTGAGAATAATGGATTTTCAACTTATTCAATTGACGATTATTTTCAGAATTTTCAAGTTATGATTTTGTGACTTTCACAAAAGTTGCTCTATACATTTAGCTAACATAATATGCAAATGAAATTTTGATATCTTTGACGCATGCGCAGTAAAAAATTATTTAGTAAACCTACTCATTTTTCCTACAATTTTTATTATTTTTTAATTCTGATTACAGGGTACTGTGTACAATGTTGTTTGTCATATTTTCTGAAAAAAATATTATTTTATATTAAGAACTCTGAAAATTATAAGGGAAAAACTTAGAAAAATTTGGGGCCATTTTTATAAAATCCTTAATTACTCTGCGAGTATGCATGCTATTTGCATAAAAATGAACACAATGTATTACAATAAGGCATTCAATCATAATCCAGAGTTTGAGCGCTTTTGCTACATTAGTTTTGACAGGGTTACTCAAAAGATATTCATTCTTTTTTAATTTGTTGACGGTCCCCTATGGAGTTTCGGTAAAAAATCTTCACGGAGATGTATGACGTATACTGTTATATTTATACACTAAGAGTTTCTAGATGATTCCTCATGTATTTTTCTAGATATTTAGTAAAATGTCTAAAATCGCAAGTGTCCCATAATCAATGGCAATATAGTGTATTCGTTGGCTCTCTATGATTACAAATATCTCAGCAACTAATAATCCGATTGACTTCGTTCTATATGCAAAATGTGTGTTGTTTTATTGCCTTTTACGTCCATTCCTTAGAACAAAAAAATTCGAAAATTTTTATATACCTTTCACCAGAACGAATTTTTCGAGAATCCGAAAAAAATAGTTCCGGATAATCGAGGTTGCTGATATTAAATAGGGTTCGTCCCATTCTTACATACTAACTACATACAAAATTTCAAGTCTCTATCTCAATTCGTTCGGGAGATAGAGCGTTTACAGACAGACAGACAGACAGACGGATGGCAAAATTTTTTTTCTAAAAATATTTTTTTCGGAATCTCCACTATCTAAAACGTGTAAATCCGTCAAAAAAAATTTTCGATTTTCAAAACGATTGCAAGACTTACCCTATACTATGTATGATGGGTAAGTAAAAAGTGGATCTATATCTTGACAATGTTATTTAATTAAAACCATTTTCTATGGGTTGTTTTTATTATTATTGTTGAAAAATATATGCATATTTAAATTTTTTACTAACATTTCAATTACAGAGAAATATTAATCTATTTCTTTGCGTGCTTATACAATTATCCATTATTTAAAACATTTATGCATTATTTTTTAAACAGTCATTTAAGCCTAAAAAGAAAGTGCGAATGGTTAGGAATACTATAAGGTTATATAGACTAACACATGCAGAAATTTGAATTTAATGCACAAGCAAGTGCTTTTAACACATTTGTGCCGGAATTTTCGTTTTCTAAAATGTGTTTGAAAAATCAGTTTAAAATATTGCAAAATGAACTAGAAAAATAAATAAAAGAATTACGCTATAAAACTTTTCTATTTCTTTGATAAAATGCACTGCACTAAATAATGAAATATGCATAACATTTGTAATACTATAATATGCATAATTAATGAAAAAGCACCGTAAACTCTGGCGATAAATAAATTAAAACACTTTGTAATATCATCATAAAATGTAAAATAAAGAAGGACGCGTTTCGAGCTACAACAATAACAGCTCGTCATCAGCTAATACAACACGTGTCCGTAAGGGCACAGAGTCAAGATAAAGTGAAAAAAATAGGGAGGAGATTACAAAGAGTGCGACAGGTGACGTTAGCTGAAAGAGGACAGGTGGAAGGGAAAAAGTGTTGCCAAATTAATAAAAAAAGAGAAAAAGGTGGAAAAACAATAAAAATAATAGCGAAAATAAAAATAAATAGATAATTAAGTAAAGTAAAAAATAAATAAATAAATGAAAAAATAAATAAATAAAAAATAAATTGAATAAAAAATAAAATTAAATAAAAATTAAATAATAATAGTAATACTAATAAATAAAATAAATAAATAAATAAGTAAAAATTAATAAATAGTATATATATATATCAAAAATCTACAAGAGTAATTTCCATGCAGGAGAAAGGGAGGGGGATGATGAGAGATCATTGACAAGAGTATTAGAATTTTTACAAATAAAATAAGCTTCGTGAACATCTAAGTGAGAAGAAGAGGCAGGATTAGAAATAATTCTGGCCATGGAAAAATTGAAATAATGACCGGGATGTCAACAGTGAGACGCAATCGAAGATTTGGATAATTTCTGATTTTTAATATATCTCTGATGCTCGTCCAATCTTTTCTTCAACGCTCTTCTGGTCTGACCAATATAACCTATATTGCAAGAACAAGGAATAAAATAAATATTCCACCGGTTCTCAATAGGAATAGGATCTTTCAAAGACGAGAATTTAATTTTATTCATAGGTTTGAAGATAACTTTAAAATTGAAGTGAGAAAGGATTTTAGCAATTTTCAAACAGAGAGAAGAATAAAAAGGTAAAACTATAGAGTTAATATTAGAAGAATTTTTAGAATCAGTTAGAAGACGTCTCAGAATCAGTTAGACACGTCTTCTAACTGATTCTAATAATTCTTCTAATATTAACTCTATAGTTCTCACCTTTTTATTCTTCTCTCTGTTTCAAAATTGCTAAAATCCTTTCTCGTTTCAATTTTAAAGTTATCTTCAAACCTATGAATAAAATTAAATTCTAAAAAAATTAATTAAAATTAAATTGAAAGATCCTATTCCTATTGAGAACCGGTGGGGTATTTATCTTATTTCTTGTTCTTGCAATTTGGGTTATATTGGTCAGACCAGAAGAGCGTTGAAGAAAAGATTGGACGGGCATCGAAGATATATTAAAAATCAGGAATTATCCAAGTCTTCCATTGCGTCTCACTGTTGGTCTTCCGGTCATTATTTCAATTTTTCCAGGGCCAGAATTATTTCTAATCCTGCCTCTCTTTCTCACTTTGATGTTCACGAAGCTTATTTTATTTGTAAAAATTCCAATACTCTTGTAAATGATCTTTCATCATCCCCTTCCCTTTCTCCTTCGTGGAAATTAATCTTGTAGATTTTTTTAAATATATATATATTTATAAATACTATTTATTAATTTTTTCTTGTTTAATTTTATATTTTTATTAATTGTTACTTATTTATTTGTTTTATTTATTTATTAATTTTTAATTATTTACTTATTTTATTTATTATTATTACTATTATTATTTATTTTGTATTCTTTTTTATTTATTTATTTTTATTTTTTACTTTACTTAATTATTTATTTTATTTTATTTTATTTTCGTTATTATTTTCATCTTTTCATCTTTTTCTCTTTTTTATTAATTTGGCAACATTTTTTCCCTTCCACCTGTCCTCTTTCAGCTAGCGCCACCTATCGCACACTTTGTAATCTCCTCCCTCTTTCTTTCACTTTATCTCGACTCTGTGCCTTTACGGACACGTGTTGGTTTAGCTGATAACGAGCTGTTATTGTTGTATCTCGAAACTCGTCCTACTTTATTTTACATTTTATGTGGATATTACGAAGTGTTTTAATTTATTTAATATGCGAAATTGTCTGTTTTATCAAAATTTACATAACACAGGCTTTTTAACTGTATATTATGTACTATAATTAGAATTTTTATGAACTACTGAAAATTATATTTATTTCTTTACTGAGACTACCAACATTATAATTAGTAGTAACAATAAAATAAGAATAATAGTATTTGAAACTTAAAAATAATTTGTTTTATAATCATCTTCTAAAGGATTTAGCATAAATTATTGTCCCCTAAATGGTTTATGAAAATATATACCCAATCGTGACTTGTGTCCTATATTTTGAAAGTTACAAAAATTCATAAAAATTAAACTTGAATATGTAATTTCATGATTAAAAAAATTCATATTACCAAAAACTTTACAGGCAAAAATTATAACTTCTTTATCTGGATTCTTGGTTAAAAAAACACAAACTTGCTTTTTTTACTCTTCGCCAGGTTGGAAATAGAAAAATTTATAAACTCCCAAAAAAGCCTTCATTTAAGGTATGTGCCTATCTTTGGGGTAATTAAAAAAAAAAAAAAAAGGATTTTTTATCAAATACATATGATTTTAGTTAAAACAGGGAATAAAACTATGGATTTATGTGACATTTTAACGAAATTTTAATTAACTTTTCAAATTTAGGCAATATTTAGTCAAATTTTAATAAAGAATTACGTCATCCTTCAAAAAATCCTTCAAGAATAGCATGTAGAATAATGAAGCTAGCTTTTTCTTTTTTATATTTCCGAGAAAATTTTTTTTTAATTTTGCACATAGATTTAACATTAGAGAATGAGGTTTGCGGTCTGACTTACAACAAAATCTGAAACGTAAATCATTATAAAAATCAAATCTAAATTATGTTAAACTTTACCTTATTATTTATTTTATAAAAAAGAAAGATATTTAAGCATTAAGTTTACATCAAATATTGCCACAGTTTTGCTTAAACAATGTACAATATACAAAGAGCTCAATATGATATACAATTTCCTTTTCTTCTGAAAAGAAGATTTTTGATTAAATATTATAACAATAACTTTAACTATTAATAATCAGTTAATAACTAAAGTAAAATTCATGATATTTTCGTTAAATATTTAATATGAATATCACCAAATTTAGAATATCGCGAAAGCTCTGAGAAGATTATTTTCCTTCCTTTGTCAGCCATCGGAGACAAAGACGAAAATAGAATTATGCTTGTCAACACAGTCAGGCTAAGGAAATCCTATTTTTTGACAAATGCGAGGGTCTTTGTATGCTGAAATTCGTGACTTCATTAGAACGGAAAGCACAACAGTTGCTTTCATCAAAGTAGAAAGATTTTAGCTAAATAAAGGATGCCGCTTTTATTATTCCACCGCACATGGAATGCCTCGGAATTTATAGTTTGCTCCTTTCATCGTTTTCCAAATAATTTCGGTCATAAAATAAGAATATAATTTCGTTTCAACAACAATTAAAATAAGACATGGTTTCTTTTTCCGCATACTTCAGATATTTTTACAAACTTACATTTTTAGAAATGATAAATACCAAATTATATAGCAATTTAACCCCTTCGCGACAGGAGCCTTTTACGAAATTTTTAATGTTTTGTCACCAGTTTTTGAAAACAGAAATTTGTGTTTTTTTTAAATCGAGAAAATGCTCCGATTAATTAAGGCTAATTTTACAGTAAAATTTTGCTGGTGGGAATAAACAAGGATTCCTAAGCCTTTTTGCGGCACGTGTACGTGGCGCTCGTACCCAAGGGGTTAAGAACAAGAAACAAAAACCATGCGTCAAGTATGGATAATAAATCCAGATTACTCTAACGAAATTCGAAAAATTTTATCTAAAAACAATTTGGAAAATACATAATACATTTCAAAATTCAAACTTGGTGTTTATCATTTGAAATCATAAAAATGTAGCGCGGTAGAATTTATACACAAGAAGTAATATGCAACAAGTTTAAAATGATATTTAATAGAATTTAAAAACGCATGCACCATATTCTTTTTTGTAGTGCACCTCAGATAGTATATCCCTTTCAGTATGATTCAAATAGAGTAACTTCATTAAAATATATTGAAAGGATTTTTCCTACTAGACAAAAATGAACTGAATTCTTTCGAGTGGCCCTGTAAACGTACTATAAATGTTACACGCTTGGTTTTAAATGCAGAACTTGTCATTGCAAAGATCAATAAAAATCAATTACATGGCTACAAAAGTATATTTTCGCAAGTTAGAGTTCGGACAGAAAGATAGACTCCTAGGCAAATCCAATTCATTACCACTTTTCAACTATGTTTGAATGTGTAAACAACAATGCCAAAAAATGGTAAAAAGATAAATTTCGAAATTTTTACATTTTTTGTACGAATGAACGTATAGCTTTAAACAAACAAACAAACTATTCTTTCTTGAAAGATAACTCCATCAAGGTATATCTTTTATAAGTATCCTTTTTAGTAAAGTTTTATTTTATAATAAAGATAAATTTTGAAGAAATTTATAAATCTTCTATGAATTATCAGATAAACCACACATGTCGTAGCCTATGTTTTTCGCCTCTGAATGTAAAGCAAATTCTTTAAACATTATGGGCATTATACACTGTTAAAAAATTGCAGCATTCTGTCCACTCATTCTACTGTCTTTAACAAAACTGTAATTTAACTACATTCTAACTATAAAATGGCAATAATATAGTCAGAATAGCGTTAAATTACTGTTGTATACCCGCTTTCTATTAAAATGGACAAACAACATCAGAGAATTCTGTAAACGTGTTACTGTGTAGATGATCATAATAATTATCATTAAAAGAGAAATTCTCCACTTTTGTGCATAAGTCAAGTCTGCTTTAATTTTATCAAAATAGGGATGGGCGGAATTTACTGAGCTGCGTTTTTAAAGAATATGCTTTTAGAAAAATGATACCGATTTACGTGAAAACGTTTTTGTAACTAATATTTTTTTTTATTAAAAAGCTATACAGCATTTTTGCTTTCCGCGATGTAAAATAAAATAAACTTTTAAATTTTTATTTTTAACTTGTCTTTAAAAACTACATTTAAAACGATTACTTCTTAAAGTATGCATTTAAATGTAAAAATATACTTTTAAATGTTTAAATATGAGTTTAAATGTATGGTTCTTTGAATAACGCTGCAGTCGAATTTATCGGCAGCTCTTTTTCAAAAGACATAAACTTTTACTAAAACAAATGTTAAAGAATTTTTAACTCATTCAAAATAAAAGTTTTAGCATTTTTTAGGTGAGCAAAAAACAGGATTACGCTCATTTCCTGCTTCTCGGCGAATCTTTTTAATACTACTTTTATAAGCCCCAGCAATTTGAATTACTTTGACTGAATTTTTGTAAAATGAGCTATCAGAACAATTAATTTTATATTTTCTGTTTCTTGATCACAAAATTTAATGACATTATGTAGGATCTTCTTACTATCACACTTGAAAGATTTATTTCCTCTCGAATTAGCCAATCTAACACTGGAATTTTAATTTGAATATAAACAAGATATTAATAGAACTTTAATATTTGATCGGTAGTAAAAAATAACAAACAAGTCAGCACAAAATCTTTACAAGTGAACGCCGAAGTAGAGCTTCGAAAAATATCCATCTCAGTTTAATACCCCTTTAGATAGTGTCCCAGAGTGTAATTTCGATACCTGAATTTAATTTTTCATAAACTTTGGAATACAGTATGTCGAATCGTTATTATTTCAAGGTCACCCATATTCATCGCCACATCTCTCATAATAATAAATGAAAATCAAGCAATTTTTAAGAAAGAAAGTTTATGACTTAGTATATATATATATATATATATGGAAGGGATGTTTGTTATTTCAAAGAGCATAACGATATAAATATAAACAAGCTCCGTTTCAATATTGAACTACTACGAGCACATGAGAGGAGTAATTGTTTAATAGTGTTCGTGTGTGTGCATGTGAATGCGAGAGAAAGATACTCTTAGAAAAAGTCTTCGTTTAACCCTTTGAATAACGGTGAACACGTGGCATACCACCTAATTTTAATTCAAAACTAACAATCTGCACCAGAAATATTTTAATAAAATTTTGCTTTTACAATGAAAGTGCAAAAAGCAGATATTTTCACTTTCAAAAAAAATTTGTCCGTAAAATATGGTGTTAGTCAATTATTTCATCATTTTATGAACAAAACTTTCCTGCCCCACAAAGAGTTAACACATTGTATGCGGGGTTACATTTACATTTTTTGCGGTCTGTCACTTGAACGCGAGTCAAATAGAAGTACGTTTATAATTCACAAGTGATGGAGAGCTTTCATTATTATCCACTATTCTATATTTACCTATTTAAAAAAATTTCTATTTTAAACAATAATCATAGAGCTTATATTTGAGTATCAAATAAAATAAAAAAAATCTTTTTAATAAACGAAGTAGATTTTGATATATTATGCTTTTACTAAGTGGCTAAATTCACACGAAATCCCGAGAAAACGCCCTCTACACGCATATGTCCGAAATGAAACATACCCGCATGTCAATCAGTTAAAAAAAACACATAACTAATAAATTTTACTGTTGTTGCTTTTGTACATAATTTTCTGAATAAGAAGCACTCGGCCCTTATAAAGTACTGAAAAAATTAATAGCATTCAATATTTTACTTCCAGTTTGAGAACGATCTACATTATTTAAAACAACAATACTTATAATAAAGACAGCTTTTGAAATTAGGAGAAAAGAGAAAAAAGAACCGCACAAGCTAAAGCAAAGAACTGTTATCCTCTCTTGAAAGAATAATATTTCTTGTAATAACAACAACTTCAAAAATAAAGGAAACAAAGAAATCTTGAAAAACTGCATAAACTACGTAAAATATAAAGACTTTTGTCGCCCATTGAAAGTTTGCAAAAGTGCTGAATAACTGGAAAAAAATTTCTAAAGTTTAGAAACAGCGAGTACAATGAAGATTCTAGTGTTTTTCTCCATAAAATTGAATATTTGACATTTATAATTATCATGGATGAAATGATTATTCAGTAATTGGAGTTTGCATTCATTAGGAAATTTCAATACTTGTAAGCTTTAAAATGATTCTTATACTATTATTTTACGAATGCATATAAAAAATTCCGAAGTTTTCCGAAAAAGAGAAGTTTTTTATTGTTGTTGTTGTTTGTTCACAGTGTAAAAAAAGTTTTTTAGAAAACGAAACATAAAAATTTTGGGTTCAAGACAAAACAAAAAAAAGTTTTCGTTAATAATAAGGTGGTCTGGGGTAATAACGCCAGGCGGAGTAATAACGCCAAGTGCTAATATTTTGCATAATTATGAAATAATCTGGTAAATGACACCCATGTGCTCTGCGCAGAAGGGTTTTGAGTCATATAAATCGCAAAAAACAACTTCAAGTTAATTTGTTTCATTTTTAGGTCTTATTGTTTTTACAAGCAACTAAAATTAACGCTTGATCTAAAATTTGCGAGATACGTTTTTTGGTGTGAACACTATTTTTTTTTATCCGGAAATACTTTGTTAATTACATAAATTTGTAGTACATTTCATGGACTTTCAGAATATTGTTGAAGATTTTGGATATCTTCTCGAGATAATTTGTAATTTAAAATGTACAGCGCAATAACTATAACGGGGTAATAACGCCAATCCTTGGCATTAATACCCCGGTTGATTCCCTACAGTGGCCGAGCTACATCCTAAATACTGATTCAAATAAACACAGTTAAAACTGTGCAATGTTTCTAATAATTCTATTCAAGCGGTCCTTTTTAAGCAAAAAGAAGCTCACGGTCTGATATTCTTTTGCCTCATCCCCCCCCCCCCCCCCCCACAGACACATACCACACCTTTATTTTTCTTACACTTTCACAAAAATTTGAACATTTTCAATAGCTTAGAATGCAATTTGTCAATTTCTAAGTTTGTAGAGTTTGTATTTTTAGAATTGGGCAATCTACCTGCAATTATTCCATCTTATTTCATTGTTTTGTTTGCATGGCGTTATTACCCATATAGGTGGGTAATAACGCCAAATAGCATTGGTCAAGAAATCACGCCATTACATTTTATGAATACATATTTGTTAAATTATTTTTTTTTTTATATAGATAGTCAATGAGTTGCTGTATCGAATCATATATTTGTTTGAAAAATACAAACTAAAACTGAGCCGTGAAAATTGGTAGAACCTTAACGTGGCGTTATTACCCCAGGGTACCTTATTTATAGATATCACCTATCACTTTCCATCAAAATAAAAAAATGCACGGTTTCATATCATTTTACTCAAAAGGAAAATTTTTATAAAATCTGTTCGTCATAAAAAATATGATTGAGTTGTTTTATAATGTATGTTTTCGTTGATTTTAAATTAAAAATTCTATCTGCATGCGACATTGTTTTACGCAAATATTCTTTCGTATAGTTAAAAAAAACTTTCTAAATCTGAACCCTTATTTTTTGTTTATTTGTTTGTTCTTTTTGAGTTAGAGGGGGGGGGGGGGTCTTTTTTACACTAAAAATGGTTTTCATAGCTTATATCCGATTTGCAATACTTAGGCATAACATATATGTTCCCATTCTGAAGTTAGAAAAGATGAGAAGGGCTTTAGGTGAGCATCCTCGAACGATAAATAAACTCGATAAATGATTACAGCAAAGTAAGGTACGCCCGAATTCTGACTTTTAATTAAAATAAATTATAAAAAATTAAATAAAAATATAATCATCTCAAAAGGAAAAAAACGGATTTTCGATCTCAAATTTTTTTTAATTGAAAATGGATTTAATTAAATTCTGAAATTTTATTCACAATAATTATTTTTTAAAATCTTAAATGATATTACTTTACTGTGTTTTTCTTTATATTCTGTAACCCTCGTGTTCAGAGTTGGATCTTCTATTCTTTCTAAACTTCTGCAATAATTTTATTTTTGAAATTAAAAGAAGCACTAATAAAAACTAATTTTATTCTGCTGCTGCGATTTTCAGAAACATTTCCGAGTGATTTTTAGAGTATAATTAATTAGCTTTCTTAGCCCGGAATACTTTCGTATGTTATCTACGCTTATGTAATTTTTTTTATATTCAAAAAATAGGTTGTACAGCATTAACATTAACATTATATTTCATATTTTGTTGTTCTTGTATATATAAATTCAATTACATAACTGAAAATGCTTAGTTAAGAATTGATAACATCTAATAAAAGATATTCCGGTCTGAATAAAAAGATTAAACTCTATAAAAATTAAAATGACGTTTAAAATCTGACATTTAATAAACTAAAATATACAATAATATTACAATGAAAGTTAATTGCTGTAGACATTTTAAGCATTGTACAAGCTTATGTCAGTATAAATATCAATCGAAAACCAAATCACGTGTTTACACATTTTATGTACGATATGTATATTTGAGGTAATAAATTACTATCAGTTTTTTATATCAGGACACTTTAGTTTTTGGAACTGGTTCCAAAAATGAAACTGTCCTCATATAAGAAAAACTCTGATTAAAATCGAAAATGTACAAATGTACAACAATGGGTATCGACTTCAGGTATCATATGCAAAAAAATCTCCTACGTAAAATTATTAAAATGCGAGCGAGAAATCTGTAAAGATTTCTCCCATAAACTTAACATTAGCGTTCGAGCTCCCCCACAAGTCATAGCATCAAAACTAACCTATTTTCTGGACTGCGCCCACTGATACAATTAAGCAACGCATCGCTTAAACTACATGCCACATACCAAAATTTCAGATAACTTCATTGAGGTCTTCATTCTAGTCATACTTTCATGTACTTTTGTTCGATCCTTTATGGATTGAAAAATAACTTGATAAAATACTAAAATTTCATTCACGAAATTCGATAATCATAAAAAAATCACTAGATGAAATTATGTTACTATAGCGAAAGTTTTTGTTGATTTCCAAATTAAATTATTCGCCCACGTGCGAGGAAGTCTTTTGTAATTATTGATTTTTCTACTCGAAATGAAGTACGATAATTTAAGCAAAAATTGAAAAAGGAAGTAACAGCATAGGTAAGCTTTAGTATATTTTATATTTTTCTAAATATAAGCATTTTAATGACAATATTTTCAAATAATTTCATAATATATAACTTAAAAAAAATATGTGAAAGATTTTCTTTTAATTTTTCATTCGAGTAGAGTTTAATCAAAATAATTTCGCTTTATATTAAAAGTATCGCACTATAATCTTTTTTTACTATCGAATATTTTAAGTTATTTTTCAGTTAAAATTGTCAGAACAGACTTTAAGAAACATTGTTTCCTAATAATAGAAGCAGCATTTTTCAACGAAATGTTTTGCCTCTTTTTATAATTTTTTTTCTTGTTCATGAATAAAATTTGCTAAAATTTGTGATTAAATTTTTAAGGGATAGAAAATAAATACATAAATATTTCGTGATAAAACAAGTCTGTTTGTGTCGCACGTAGTGTGGATTCGTTGCATATCGATAAAAATCATAAAAAAGTAAATTCTTTAAAAACTCTGCTTAGAACTAAATTATTATTACAATGTAAGTTTTATTTATTACGCGTATGTGAATGGTGGGTGTGTATTGAATATTTGTTCTCAAATAAGACACCTTTAAAATATAATTTGAGTTTGTTGTATAACGTAGTACATTATAAAAAATAATATAATTTAAAACTCTGCTTAATTTAATTTAAAACTCAGCTTAGAACTGAATATTATTAGAATATAAGCTTTATTTATTACATGTATGTGAATTGGTGGGCATGTATTCAATGTTTGTATCCCAATGGAAGAACCTTTAAAATTAAGAAGAAAGTGCGTAACAGTTTGAAATTTATTTTTCAGCATTTTATACTAATAGAAGAAAACATACTTTAATACTTTTTGTTCAGCCCTGTAGTTTACTTAATACCCGTTATTTAGCTAAAATGAAATTCAAACTAAAGCACTCTTAAAAGTACTGAAATCATATTTTCAGAAATTATCCTCCATAAACGACCATGTATCCAATTCTTTGCATGGCCTAATACAGGGCTATCCAACGTGGGTGCCATTGCGCCTTTTTGAAGGTTGCCTGTTATTAGTGTTTAGAAGTAAAATTCTTTTAACGGAATAATTTTTTAAAAAAATGTGAGTATTTGAATCAGAGATACTTTCAAAACATTTTATCTATGAAAGGACTAGGTAATATCTCTGTCTGGAACCACCCATACTGATTGGTTGCTATCATGACTGTCTTTGTTTTTGTACTGTTTATAAACTCACGCCTTCAAAAATGTAAAAGTGTATTTTCACATCTTAAAAAAAAACCTAGCAATTTCTCTGATTTAAATTTAAGTGTTATTAATACAGGCGTGATTAAATTTCTGGTACTTTACCTTACAAACATTTTTGAGGTAGATCTCTCATAGAAAGATGCATAATTTAAAATTTGATCTATTTTACTTCAAAATCATGGCAACATTTTGCCTACCTCTGTAAGATTCATTTGCATTACGCTAACATGTGCATACATACTAATACAGCCCTGGGACAGCCCTGATCTAGTATATCATTTTATCAATTGCTACAAACATTTCTTAGTAAATTAAAAGCAGCATTGATTTGTTCTTGAAGCATCTGTATATATACATGAAAGGTATTAAAAAAATTAAAATCTCATTTTAAATCTAAAATTTAAATTATTTCCCAACTAAATATTTTCTAACTAGTACAGTGTAATTCTGAATCTGGCCCTTTTAAGATCTTCATTCAACAAGTTAAGCTGATAAAAAACTTTAAGATTCAAAATTTAAACATCAACTCAGTCCGTAGTTGGTTATGGTTAAGTTCTGGAAAAGGGCAGGCTACAGGAATCGTTACACGTCTTCACACATTTCTTCAACCAATTATATTATGTTTGTTCCCATTATACCCCTCGCCTCCTGTTAAGAAATATTACAAATATTGTTCAAAAAGTTAGAGCACGTACGAGAAGAAGGCAGATTTTTGTAGATTTTGAAATGCTCTACAGAACTGATGATCATGTAAACTATTCTAATAATATAGCTCACAGGGCCCTTCCGAACATGATCGATTATGATTGTGTCCAGATGCTCTTTATAAATAACTTTGGTCTGCAACGAGGTACTGGCTATTTATATCTACCGACAAAACCGTTCAAATTATTTATCTGTTAAAATCTGTACTAATAACATTATCCATCACAAAATGCATCCGTAAATACCATGTTCGACATATACATACACACCTATATATATATATATACATATATGTATATGTTACAGGCCAAACCCGATTTTAGGCCAAACTAGATTGGCCTAGGCCGAACTAGTTTATCCTATCGCCCATCGGATAGACTAGTTTTTCCTAGGCCAAACCGGTCTATCCTAACACCCATCGGATAAACTAGTTTTTCCTAGGCCAAACCGGTCTATCCTATCGTCCATCGGATAAACTAGTTTTTCCTAGGCCAAACTAGTCTATCCTAAGGCCCATAGGACAATCTAGTTTTTCCTAGGCCAAACTAGTTTGGCCTAACTCTTATAGGATAAACTAGTTTAGCCTGCTGTTTATTGGTCTGAACTAGTTTCTCCTAGGCCGATCTAGTTTATTCTAGGCCAATTTAATTTGGCGTGATTTTATTGAATTCAATGACCGCCACAGCGCCAACATTCTAGTTTGTCCTAGGCTGATCTAGTTTATCCTAGGCCAATGTAATTTTACGTGTTTTTAGCTCACAGGAGTCAAAGCCTGAGAAATAATAGAACTCGCAAGTTCTGTATGTATGTATGCATGTATGTACGTATTTACGTGCGTACGTACGTAACGCGATAACTCGTGATAGAAATATCCGATTTGCTTCAAATTTTGGATGTACGTTCATTGATATAAGGTACTTTTCTGATTAATTTTGGGAATTCATTGGATAAGAATAAAGGGGAGCGAACGGGAGGCTAATCCCCCACCGTTAATTTAGGGAAATGGATTGTCATGCAGAATTATCAGTTTTCATTTAAAATTTTAGATATAGGATCATTCTGACAAGGCGCCTCCATGATTAGTTGTGGATGTTTATTTTTAAGTGTAAAAAAAGTTCAATGTAGATTACCCCCCATAATTTAGATAAATGATTTTTGACGGATTTGCTTCAAATTTGTATATAGGTTCTTTCTGATAAGGGGATTCCCTAAATAGTTTTGGGGGTTTAATGGTTAAATATGAAAGGAAAAATGAAGAATTACCCTCTTACCTAGAAAAAACTAGTTTATCCTATGGGCATTTAGATAAACTAGTTTGGCATAGGAAAAACTAGTTTATCCAATTTGCGTTAGGATAAAATAATTTAGCATAGGCTAATCTAATTTGGCTGGAAATCGGGTTTGGCCGGTAAAAAACATATCTATCACTAGAATAAGTATAAATGTGTGTTAAGAGTCATTGCTTATAACATCAATACAGAAATTTAACATGGCCACCGAAAAGGCATGATGCATTGGACATGGTGTTTGCTTATTTTTTTTTCTGCAGACTGGTGTCAACAGAGATCAGACTTGCATTTATTATTATTATTATTATTATTATTATTATTGCATATTCGGGCCAGATCGGAGCTGAACATAATTTGGAATCGAACCGCGTTTTCCATTTTTGAGAAATTAATTACCTGTCGACATATAAGCTATTCTTGTTTTTTTTTTTTTTTTTTTTTTTTTTTTTTTTTTTTTTTTTTGCCTGGTCATCGGTTAGAAAGAAAAAAAAAAAGCTATTCTTGTCACGGCGTCAAAAAAATTTTTTTTTGTGAATTCGTAACCGGAAATTCGATTCAAAACGTATCTTTAGTATTTTTTCAAAGATACATCGCTTTTATGAAAAAATGGTTTACGCGATTCGATTACATATTATCCGAATCTGTTAACCTTATGCATTTCCGAAAAGGAAGTAGTTCATAAATGTGTTAGGATGTAGCTCTTTAGGATTTGAGAAAAGCCTAAAATAATAAAGAAAAATATATATTCACAAATCTACTCACACAGAAATATATTCACAAATTTACTTTTTACTGAACGGATTCAAAAGTTATGATATTTATGACTCTCATTTTTTTTCTTTTGTTCTAAACTACATTGATTATTTAATGAATCCCTATTTGAATATTGAAACGTCTAAGAATCTAGATAATCATTAATACATTGTGTATTTTCCATTCTGCGAACACATCATAATTTAAAATTTCAAAAATACATTGTAAATTTATCCAATAAGTATATAAGCAGTAATTTTTAAAGGAATCTTAATTGTATGTGAAGTAAAACCTGATTTTTTTGCAGAAATCGAGTAAGGCCAGATCGAGCAGGGCTGAGTCTTTTTTCACTGATTTTTGTACAGACAGAGCTCTGCCTGTACAAAAGTAAATAATATTGAAGTAAATAATAATAATTTGCTTGAATAAGCAAACACCATGTCCAGTCCATCATGTCTCTACTGTGAACATGTTAAATTTCTATATTAATGTTATAAGCAATGACTCTTGACACACATTTATACTTATTCTAGTGAAATATATGTTTTTTACCGCCAAACCCGTTTTCGAGCTAAATTAGATTAGCCTTGGCCAAATTATTTTATCCTAATGCCAATTGGATAAACTAGTTTTTTCTACACCAAACTTGTTTCTCTAAATGTCCATAGGATAAACTAATTTTTTTCTAGGTAAGAGGGTAATCGTTCATGTTTCCCTTCATACTTAACCATTAAACCCCTAAAACTATTCAGGGAATCGCGTTATCAGAAAGAACCTAAATCCAAAATTTGAAGCAAATCCGTAAATTCTGCATCAAAAACCATTTATCTAATTTATGGGGGGGGGGTTACCTACATTGTCCTATTCTTTACACTTAAACAATAAACATACACAACTAATCACGGAGGCGCCTTGTCAGAATGTTCCTATATCTAAAATTTTAAATGAAAACTGATAATTCTGCATGAAAAATCCATTTCTCTAAATTAACAATAGGGGATTAGCCACCCGTTTGCCCCCTTTTATTCTTATCAAATGAATTCCACAAACTAATCAGAAAAGTACCTTATCAGAATGAACCTACACCCAAAATTTGAAGCAAATCGGATATTTCTATCACGAATTATCGCGTTACGTATATACACACATTCGTACATACATACGTGCATTCATACATACAGAACCTGCGAGCCCATTATTTCTCAGGCTTTGACGCCTGTGAGCTAAAAACACGTAAAATTAAATTGGCCTAGGATAAACTAGATCAGCCTAGGACAAACTAGAATGTTGGCGCTGTGGCGGTCATTGAATTCAATAAAATTACGCCAAATTGAATTGGCCTAGGTTAAACTAGATCGGCCTAGGAGAAACTAGTTCAGACCAATAAACAGCAGGCTAAACTAGTATATCCTATAAGAGTTAGGCCATACTAGTTTGTCCTAGGAAAAACTAGATTGTCCTATGGGCCTTAGGATAGACTAGTTTGGCCTAGGAAAAACTAGTTTATCCGATGGACGTTAGGATAGACCGGTTTGGCCTAGGAAAAACTAGTTTATCCGATGGGCGTTAGGATAGACTGGTTTGGCCTAGAAAAAACTAGTCTATCCGATGAGTGTTAGGATAAACTAGTTTGGCCTAGGCCAATCTAGTTTGTCCTAAAATCGGGTTTGGCCTGTAACATATATATATATTCTTTTTTGTACGATTTGCTTCAATATAGCATTGGTTGATCAAAATTCCAAAAAGAAAAAATGTTTTGTATTTCTATAAATTAAATTAAACTTTCTCTTAAGTTAAAAACAATGTTTAATGACACAAAATTTAGATAAGCAGTTTATCTTGTAATTCAATCATCATCTACACGACAACATAATAAAATAAGTACATGTCCGTGCATATAAATGAGTCTAAAATTAGCATAAAGACAACTGCCCTCAGGAAATAAGAAATATAACAATAAGAATTAAGGAACGCAAAAAGAAAATTTGTTATGTGTAACTCAATTTATTTTGCTGTATGCTTTTTTGTGTCCTGAATAAGGGACATCATTTAATATTTTTTTTTTGTATAATGCATGTTTATTATGTATGCCATTTTCTTTGATATAAGAAAAATTTCAATGTAAAAAAATGGCTAAATCAAAATGGCTAATTGTAATTATTGTAAATTCAAATGCTAATTTTTTAATTATTGCACACATGTATATAGGTTTGAAATTAGTCATCTATATCTTAAAAGATATGATGTGGTTTTCAGAGGACTTTTTATATATATCCTTGGATAACATATCTTTGGAGAAAAACATAATTTGGTGTCTAGTTAAAAGGTTTATATTTTGGCATTTTTTTAAGAAAAAGAAAAGAGTTAAAAGAAGAACATTTTTAAAAACAGAATGATAAACAAATATCTAATCATCTTTTTTTTATTAAATCTTGCAGAGTTTCCCCCAGAGGGTTTCAGGGGGGCGCTCCGCCCTTCCTGCCCTTTAGTTTAAAAACTAGCGACCCTCTTGTCGTTCATTCCAAAAAAAAAATGGCGTTTTTCTCGCCCCACATTTCAAAAAACGCAGCCCTCCAGCGATGATCCGAACGCGCTATAGCGGGTAAATTATGCAAAAAAATGGCGACGAAATGCAAAAAACAGCCTCATACTCGTCCCGTGGGACGAGAAATTTCGTCAAAAAATCGCTAAAAAAACAGCAAGTTTCGTTAAAAATCACGAAATAACGACAAATTTCCGGCAAATTTCGCAAAAAAATGGCTAATTTCATCTCAAAATTTCACAAAACGGCAGATTTCCTCAAAAGATCGTTCTAAAACGACAAATTTCTTCGAAAAGTCGCGATAAAACAGAAAATTCTGTGAAAAATTCCGTTTTCGCGATATTTTCACGAGATTTGTTTTTGATTTTCGTTTTTTCGCGATTTTTTAGCAAAATATGTAGTTTCTATGATCTTTTAACAAAAACTGCTGTTTTTGCGATCTTTCAATAAAATTTGCCGTCTTTTCATGATTTTTTCACAAAATTTGACGTTTTTTTGTGATTTTTTTTAGCAAAATATGCTGTTATTTGCGATCTTTTAACAAAATCTCCTATTTTTTGGGATTTTTTAACAAAATCTGCTATTTTTCGTGATCTTTTAGCAATATTTGCCGTTTTTTTCGCGATCTTTTAACAAAATTTACTTTTTTTTTTTTTTTTTTTTTCAATTTTTTGATGAAATTTCTGTTTTTTCACGACTTTTTGAACCACTAGATTCTAGATTCAACTCTATAAAAATGCCCTTAAAAATGAAAACTGCCCTAAAAAATGTAAAAAGTGCCCTGAAAAATGTTAAAAGTGCCCTTTTCAGAACAGTAGCGCCCTGCCCTTTTTTAAACCTGTGGGAAATTCTTAATCTTGTATAGAAAAAATAAATGATTTAGAAATTTAAATTTATCATAAAAATCATCAATGTTGTAAACTATTCATGAACGAAAATTATTAAAATATAAATGTAGTATTCAATAATATAAAATTACTTTATAAATGTAATACAAAAATATATCGGTATAAAACGCTTTCTGCAAGCCTAAATCTTTCACAATCATGAGAGTAAGATTATTCACTACAGTAATTCTTTGATTATTCGTCAGGTACAGAATCGTCGTAGCGGCAAATAATGGTATATAAGGATTATAGAAACTTACCCCAGCTTCATCTTATAACAAATGCTGCCGTTTGACAACGAAAATTAACACAATGAAAATTAACACAGCGAAAATTAAAAGTTAACACAATGTTCTTTATCATGCAGATACGAAATTAAAATTAGAACTTGCGTTTACTGTTACAGGCTTCTAAGCTCTCAAAAATTAAGTAAATTATATAAAATGAAATGAAATAAAAGAAAAAGAAAACTTATACCAAATGATGGAGTTCGACAACCAAGATTAAATATTAACACAATGTTTTTCATCATACAGACACGAAATTAAAATTATAAATTGCTCATACTTTTACAGGCTTCCAAGTTCTCAAATTTATTAAATTGCATAAAATAAAAATTGTTATGAGTGCTGGGAGAGGAATCCTTTGACAACCAGTTGGAATAAAGTATTGGAACATCGCCGTAAATGGAATTGCTGAAATTTTATTGGTTTCGAAGTTTTTGCGATTTCGCATTACTTTTGACAGTTTGCAGTTTATCAGCATTGCTTTCAAGCTTATCCGCATCTTTTTAATGTATCAATACGATATAGCGTAGCAAAACTAGTTACACTTTCGCTTTTATACGGGTGATTCTCAAAATAGGGGACAATTTATGTCTTTCGGCATACAAAAAAAATTGAGAGGTTTTCTGTCATGTTTTTATATTTAGATATGTTTGTCTTAATATTATTCATTATTTGCACTCAAGAATTACTCACTTTTTAGTTAAAAACACCTTAAAATAACAGAATAAATGTTCAAAATGTCATTAGCATGGATGTCCACAGCAGCTGTGCCTTTTGTATACTAGCATTTTTCAAGAGTTAATATCATGTTTATAAAATAAAACAAATGTTATTCTTTCTTTAAATTAATCAAGGAGAGGATTTATCCAATAAATTTCTTTTTAAAAATAAAATTATAGTACATAAAAAAAGAATTAAAGTTTGTCCTCCATATTCCATTTTCAAAACAAGGTCATACTAGAACAGCTGGTTATTAATCAAAATTTCATTTTCACATATGACAATAGTTTGAAAATATAAAGTTTCTCCATGGCAACAAGTAGCAAGCAATTTTATCACAGCCTGAAAATAGAAGCATGTATTGTATTTTAAGAATAGAAGTTGAATATTAGGGGAGTACATCAATTGTATGTCATTAGAATGGATAATAATTTTCATGTTTATTTTATAGCCAAAATTTTTATTTTACTTATTTGCATAGAATTTTTGTGTTTTAAAAAGCCAGAGAAATGACTATTTCATTGTTATTATATTATGGCTCATAATCTTATTTAAATTAAAATTTGTCATTAGCATGGACAAATATCGATGTCATTAGCATGGATTTTCTGTCCATGCTAAAGACTCCTATGTGCATAACCAGCATGTAACCAGTGCTTGTATTGTATCCTTTATAAAGTTTAATTTTACATATAAATTTAGGTATTACATTTATTATCCCTAAAATATGCATTAAATCTGTCAGAAAATCACTAAGACAGCTTCTTACATTGTTAGTGACAGAATGTTGCTCATGTAAGCAAAGTTTGCTCTTTGGTAATGTTTTTATTCTCCTTTTATGTATATATGTAAAAATGGAAACCATTTGCTGTAAAGGAAGGCTAATAAAAATAGAAAAAATTATTTAAACAGGATGAAAATAAAAATTTCTTAATATATTTATTCCATGTAATTTGTTTTGTCATTAGCATGGCTCAAAAATACTAATTATTTTTTTTAAAGTTAATTTTTAAATATTTAGCTCTGCTGACTACATATAAAGTATACCTAATACTATATTAACAACACCTATTTTTTCAGAAATTTTGCTAACAGAATTTTTTTTAAGATTTCACTTTTGAAATTGTCCCCTATTTTGAGAATCACCCATACAAGCGTCCGATCATTTTTTGGGGAGTTCTCAATATGAAAGTTTCCTGGTGTGTTCAAAGAGTCATCTTCTACTTTACAAACATTGAATGAACGAACCAAATAACAATAAAATGGTTTATGATCTTTTTCCGTTTGTGCAATTATAATTAGTAACTTGACATATACTGAGGTCCAAAAGGAAGGGGGGAGGAATAGAGCCGGTACAAATTACCGTGACCAGATTTTCCTAGGGGTGGAACCATGTTTTGACCCTGGTTTATTAAATAAAATAGCAAAAAGTAGATTCATTCTTCCTTTCATGAAAATAATTTCAAGTTAAAATAGTTAAGAAATAATAAAATTAAACAGATTGAAAGTGCTGGAATTTCTTGATAGCCTAGTCAGAAAACCCGAGCTGCATTTATGTATACATAAAATATTTTACAGTTTAGTGTTTTACGTTAAAAACTGAAGCTTATGTTAAATATTTATTAATTTTAAGGGTATAGTACACCTTTAACAGTTACAGAAAACGCGAAATTTGTCCAGCGTGATAAATATCATTTAAAGGTAACGACCGTAGAATCACGAAAATCTATCATAAACTGTAATAATGTAAAGGAAAAAATAATAAAACAGCAAAATAATATATAGATCTTTTTTTAAGAGTATTATCCAAGAGATTCATTTTCTAATGCAGGGCTAAAACGGAATCATGCTTTAAATGGAAAATTTTCACGATACCGCTAAAAATAATATATCATTTCATTAGACTTGCAAGAAGAAAAATCATGTTAAACCCATCTAAAACGTCTTTTGCACTACAGATTGTTTGTGTTCCCCTTTAACAAGTTTTATAATATCATATTTATAAGCAGGGGGCTCGAATTCGAATTACTACCGGAGCCCGTTATACCTATCTATGGATCTGCGTACACAAGGAGATTTACTGTATTTCGAAACATGCAAGTTTTTAAATGCTTTTAAAAATGTTAGAACCTTCATCATTTCAGAAAATATTTATCGTCAAGTATTGAAAAAAAAAATGAAATGAATAAAATATTCTAAACAACGTGCAATAGCTTTTTCTTTAAACTTTTAAAGAAACCTGGAAACTATAGTTTTCCAACAATTGGAAAACTGAATGTTCTTTAGATTTTACGGGTGTTTCTAAAGTGTAGCGTAGATCGTCGCATCGATTTCTGAAACGAAGACGCTTTTTCCTTTCATTCATCTTGGCAACTCACCAAGACTATACCGAGAACTGAAAATTCCCCTTGCTTATTACAATTCATAGGGCAAGGGTAAAAAGAGGGATTATCGAAAATAGTTTTACGAAAGACGGGTTCGGATTGAGTTCTATTACAAATGCAAAGTGGTTGACACTGAAACTTAAATTAGTATTTAATGTGTTTAACTCATTTTTTTTTAAATCGAATATCTCGCTATTTGATTGTGTTTTCTTATTATGGAAGAAACATTTGTTTTTCAATTTTTTCCCATTCTAAACAGAAATTAAGTCCATTAACCGCTTTAGGGGCAAGTAATTGTGTTTCTCTAATGTTGAAAAAGCCAAAACGTATCGAATCTTTAATAAAAGACAAGAGAATACACACTAAATATTAAATGTATCATTATTTTTTAAATAATATGTTATTTCTGTAATATAACATGATTTTATTGTAAATTTCACAATTATTCTAATAATTTTCACACCTCTGTAGGCATACACTTCTCTTTAAGCGTTGATAATTAGTCATACTGATCGATACAATGTTTAATGTACATAAAGTTTACGAGACTATATAAAAAAATCTTTCTAACTAACGGTTGTAAAAATATATAATATGAAAAACTATATGAAAAATTCCTAAAACAGAATTAATTCTTTCATTTATAATCTCATAATGTAAGTCATTTTTCATCTTTTTATCTAAATGTAAACACGGTTTTGGACAATGCTTGTCACTTTCTATTATGATAATACCAAGTTGGGAGAAATTAAATTACTGAAACAGCACAGAGAGTTTTAAAAAGTAAAATAGGAACCGAGAAATGACAACGGTTTCTTAAAATAAAACTTTATTTATGGGTTTAATTTACTATTTTTTTAACAAAAAGAAAAACGAAAAAATCCAAATGGCTGTTACTTTCATATTCTCGGCTCCATGACATTTAACTAAAACTTCATGCAGTAACAAATAAAAAAAAGTAGCGATGCTCCGTTTAAACGAATCCGAAAAAAATCTCCTACAGAAAAATATTCTAAAGATATTTCCTATTTTGCATGGCAGGATTTTATCGTTACGTCTTACTATTACGTATATATAATTTAATAGAGGAAGTTCAGGTGCAATGCAGTATCATTTAAACTTTTATTTATGTCAATATAAAAATTTTGAAATACATGAACAGTTGCTAAAGAACAAATTTTGACTATTTCTTAACATATTTTTAAAGCGTTTACAGTGTAAGAAAAATATATACATCAATGTTTAGCTTTTAAAAATAAGTTATCTTTTTTTAACGGCAACTACAACCAGTTAGGAAATAATGAATATTAAAATCGAAAAAAAAACATGATTAAAAAAATAATCAAAATTATTTAACCACTTCGTGATGGGTGCCTTTTACGAAATTTTCAATGTTTTGTCACTGGTTTTTAAAAACGGAAATTTGAGTCATTAAATAAAGAAAATGCTTCGATTAAATAAGGGAAATTTTACAGTGACATTTTACTGGTGGGGATAAACAAAGATTCTTAAACCTTTCTGCGGCACATATACTGTCATATTAATTTTTAAACACGATTATTCAATCGGTAAATTAATTATAGCAGAAGTAATTTTTCCATTTTTCAATTTGGGTGAAAAAAGTCCGGGTCAGGTTTCGAACCAGGGATATATTGGCTGAAGCCGCCAATGCCCTACCAACTGAGCTATCCCGGACACGAACACTGGAGGACTATTTCACCCAATTAACCTCAACGATCACTTTATCTGGTCTGATACTCTGGATCGCTCAACAGAATAAATCGAAGGTCAATATATGGAACTGCAGAAAATCGCTGCATACGAAATTACATTGCACATGATTTTTCTTTTTTTTTTATTATTATTATTATTTTCCCTGTTTTTTAAGAATGTTTGTTTTATCATTCAGTTTCTCTTTTTTCACATTCTCTAAGCGTCGATATTCTTCAAAAATGCATTAACTTTCAGCTAAAATATGTATCAAGACTTTGTGATTATTTAAAAACGCATTTCGAAAGTTAAATGAAAATGTTGACATGCTTATTAAAATGGTAATATAATCATTATAATTTGACTAAAATAAAAATTCCTAACTGAAATTTCATTAATATGCGTTATTTGTCAATGAAAAGATCTTAAAATGGAGTTTCAATTTTAAATTAACATTTAAACCCGCAGATTTGCATATTCAGCATCGATTAAAACTGCTAGGAAACCCATGATAATGAATTTATTTTGAAACAACTTCGAAATAAAATAACGAATAAAAATATTGTTTTAAAACTAACTTGTTACAAAATTTTTTGGACACGGTTCAAATATTATTTCTTTGTGAAACAGAAATAAAACCAAACTTACCCGTATTTTTTTTTTTTTTTTTTTTTTTTTTTTTTTTTTTCTAGCCTTAAAAAAGAATAGCTTACTGCGGATTGTTTTTTTTTTCTTTATTTATACGGATAAGTCCCTTTAAATCACAGTACTTTTTTTTCTGCAAGCCATTGTTTCTTCCTAGCTTAGCAAACTTTCACACTAGGAAATAGGAGTTTACGAAATAGGAACTACAACTCGTCTTTTTATTTTTTAAACACTAAGTAGCCAATATTTTCTAATTAAATATTTAGCATAATCAGAAAATTTTCCACAAAATTTTCTATAATCTCTTATAGATTTTCGAATTCATGTTCAAACTTCATGTTTCGACATAACTGTTTTTTTCCTTTTTCACCCAGTTCTTTTCCTATAAAAGTGTAGACGCTTTCTAAGAAAGTTTATTATACAGTTCGTATACAAAACATTTAACATTTTTTGCAATCTCATCTTCATATTTAATTATTTCTTTTTTTTAAAAATGGTAACTTAACTAAACATTAAGTTAATTTATATATTGACATTTTAAGAAAAAAATTATTTAATTTTCAAAAATAATTATCAATTACTAAAATAAAAAAAAAGTTTCACTTATAAGGTGAGAGTCCAAGATTGGAGTCACCGAATATGATGATTTGTATATTAATACAGTATAATTAGTATATATATGTATACGAGAGCCATAAGGTGCTACACCCAGGGGGTCTCGAGAAAGTAAGTCGCAAAGTTTACACTAACGTTTATAATCGGATAAATTTCCTTTGTTGGCACGCAGCTCAATAGCATGTTCGTCAGCGTACCGGATTTGAGATTTTTCTTTGTCAATTCAAATGCCGTTCGGAGGGTTTTTTTTTTTTTATTATTTTATTAATTATTTTTGAACTACAACTTTAACCTCTTCAGTCCCTGAGTACCCAAATGGGTACATCAGTTTTGTCCCATTTTATTAATGATACTCAAATATAAATGAAATTTCGATATAAGAATAATATGTTTCGAATTCTAAGATTCGAGCTAATGAAAATAAAACAAAAATCTCGCTCTGAAGTCAAACGAGAGAAGAAATAATTCAGTAATAATTAAAAATATTGTAATAATCGCCAGTAGTGAATAGGTTAAAGAAAATATAAATTTACGAAAACTATAAATTAAGTGTACATTTTCTAGCATATAAATGCTTTTTTAACTACGAAATTTCTCATGCTTAAATATAAAATGAAATTAAAAAAATAGGCATATTTATAATGTTTATAGACGAGAATTTTAATTTTATTTATTTATTTATTTATTTTTATTTATTTATTTTTATTTTTATTTTTTTTTTATTTTTTGCTATAAAATCGCTTACGGCTATTTTAATGAATATTTAATCTTTTGAACAGAATACGTGAACAAATATATTATTTTCATTTTCTTTACTTATGCAAATAATTTAAATAATTCATGGTTTATTAAAAATATATAATATTGTCTACATATATGCTCTATATATTACAAAGTATACATATTTTTAAAGTCTGGAATTCTTGAATTTTAATTAGAATAAGTGTCTACGTCAGCAGTTCCCATCTATGGGTCGAGGAGCAATAAATGTTTGTAAAAGAAGTATATCCTTTATTTCATCTGTTTGAAAAAAAATACCTTAACCTCCTGACTGCCGCCGGCTGATTTTTTCACACACTAAGCTTCAGGTTTCACTGCAACACAAGCAATATTTAAATTAGTATAATTCCACAAATAAAACCCAGTTCTGAAAAATTAAGTTAGGATTGACGCTATCAAAGATTATACACCGATACTAATAACATATTTTGTATAAGGTTGGAAAAAACATCTTTTTTAAATATTTTTAATAAATTACAGAGAAAACAACATTACAATATTACCCTTTGGATGGGCAGTCAGGGGGTTAAATACAATATTATACAACCGCAAAAATCATGAACGTTATTAATTTAAATTAAAACTTGTTGTTTTTTGTGTTTTACTGTGTTAACTGTGTTACTGTTTTTTTTTTAATAGGCAATAAATATTATGTTATGATCTCGTTGTGATGTTTGTCAGTAATTGCACAAGCATTATGGCAACCCTGAAAAAATCGTCTGGATAAGCATAAGATCAGAATATCGAGAAACTATTAAATCGTCTTTGATGGGACTCAACGCGACATACTTGCGTAAACTTCCTTTTTCTGCTTTTCTATTTTTACAAGTACAGAAACAAACCGCGTGCACAGATTTAACTTTTATATAAATGCCCTCATCGGTAAACACCACTGCCAAAAGTTTCAATGGCTCTAAAGTTGTTTCGATAACTTTTTGTAATAATTAAACGTATTTTTTATTATAGGGGGAACTGGGGCACATTGATACAGCTTTTTTCTAAGAATTTTTTTGGTGTCCAGAAAGTAGAAATTTCAAGTTTTTTTTTTTTTCCATGTGGTGACAGCAAAACTTGTATAGTGTGTTATAAAAGTGTACAATCGTTGTTTTATATTTGATTTTTGCATGTAATTTTTAAAAAAAATCAAAAAAGTCATTTGAATCAATGTGCCCCATCCCCGGGGCAGATTGATACACCTCATAAGACACTTTGATACGTCTGGGAAAACGGAGACAAAAAAACACCAATGCATATTTTTCATAGAAAAATAGTTAGCAAACCATTTTATATTCATTTATAGAAATTAAAATCGCCCACAATTTATTTGTAAGCAATATTAAAGCAATCAAAATGAAATGTATAGTGACCTGATGTTCTGGCTCTTCTTTGTCTGATTGTTGGCTGTGGTAACTTTGTTATATCTGGCACTTCAACCCCAGCATTATCTTCTTTCTTAGGAAATGTAAAAAAATTACCAGGTTTTCTGTTTATAAATCGGTTTATAAACAGAAAATAAAGAATAATTATATTAAAAATTCTGTTTATAATATAATTATCCTGTGCTGTTCTGCAGCTTGTTTCTCTTACTTAATATTTCTCATGTCGAAGTACTTTTTTCTCTAGAGAATCGATATAAATTTGAGATTTTCCAGGCAGCCGTCCTTTTCTTTTGTTAATTCTACTATCACTAGATGTTGGGTGAATTCGTACGTCTTCTGTTTGCAAAAATACTATAAAATATTCTAATATAAAGAAATTAAAGCTATTTCACTTCAATAAAAACTAATATTAGAAATTTTTGGCGAAAAATGGTTGGATTAAGGAGTTATGGTTAAAAAAATAATAAAAGGTAATGAAAAAATGAACTAGAAAAGGATTTAGGTTGTATCAATGTGCCCCAACATAGATTGTATCAATGTGCCCCATACAGCCATTTTGAATAAAATGAGTCTCAAATCCAACACTTCATAATTTATCTAACAATAAAAAATGAGAAACTGATAAAGAATAGCTTTACTTGCTCGGGAGAGTATTCTTTTCGGTTGAAAATACTGGAACACTTGTATAATACCATTTCAGTTTTACAACTCAAATTTACTTTTGACCTACAGAAACAATAAATCACCCTTCCCATTTCATCAAATTACTGAATCATTCCAGGACTTTCTGTATGTAGTTGAGTACACTAGTATCACTTTTTGAAGCTGTTGTGAAACTTCCTGTAATGACCCTGTGTGCAGTACAGGGGTTGTATCAATGTGCCCCAGTTCACCCTAATTGTTGTTTTGATTTTTATTCAACTTGCATACATTGGCATTATCAATTCTCGTGTTTGTTTATAATGAATCTTTCGTACGAGAATTTGATTTTTACTTTATTCTATCTCTAATAGTAGAAAGTATTCTAATCTAAATTTTTTCTACTTCCAATTTTCGACGGATTTACATGTTTTAGGAGGTCAGAGATTCTAAAAAACATGTTTTTTGCAAAATGTCTGTCTGTCCGTACGTCCCCATTCTACCATGATAAAGTGTATGAAGATATGCGTAGAATTGAACCAAATTTTTTGTGAATGTTTTTGTCTGTAGCAAGCAGGTCCTTTGTCAGTTTTGAAATATTCCGCCTGAAGGGAGCGATGCAAAGCGATTTTTGTGCCATTTACAATATTGTACCGACTAAAAGTGTATGAAGTTATGTATCGAATTGAACCAAATTTTTTGTGTAAGTGTATGGCTATGGCTAGTTTGTCCTCTCCGAATTTGAAAAAAACTCGCCGGAAAAGGGCGCTGCGATAGACATTTTTGTGCTGTTTTCAGCATTGTATCGCCTAAAAGTGTGTAAAGTTATGCATTGAACCATGCATGAAGAATTGAACCAAATTTTTTGTGTAAGTGTTTAGCTATGGCTAGTTGGCAACCATGTTGATTCTAACCAAAAAGCATGTACGTATATTTATTTATTTATTTTAAAGAATTGTATTATTATTAAATATTTCAGAAATAGATTAATCCAAATTATAAGTAAACATTATGTTTGGACTTTTATTAGATATCACATACAATACTTTTGTGCTTAAATAATTTATTTCCTGTTTGACATTAGTTGATTCTATTTTCTATAATCAAAAAATCGCAAATAGCTGATTGAAAATGAATGAAAATTTGTGTACTTATTTATATAATATGAAACCAAAAATATAATAAAATTGTAATACTTGAATTACATGTTACTACTGCTTTTACTTTGTGTGCATATATGTGTGCGCACTATAAAAAAGTATAGGAAACGTTTTATTGCTTTTCTCTCTGCGTGTGTGTGAATATTGATGAGACATTTTCAGTGGGATTCTAATATTGAAAAAATTTGCGAATTAAATCAGAAATATATTTTCAATAAAATGCAAATGCTCCAAAAATACTAAAATTAGCATTGCAAATGCTTTCAGAATATTTTGAATATTTCTACAGCTTTGTCATGATAGTGATGGAAAATATTTTAAGGATAGCATAAAATCGTTCAAATATGTAATAGTCACTGAAGGCGAGTTTCGTGCATGTAAAAGTATTTAAATCATACGACAGTCGAAATTTCTTTAATATCTAACAAACACAAAATATGTTCATTTTATTGTGGAACTTCGATTATCCGGCATATGATTGAGTAGATTGATTTACATTTCAGTATTTTTTATATTACACTGATTCTGAGTTTGATACACTAGGTAAAATTGTTCAATGAGAAAAAATAGACACCCTATTTAACAAGTTGGAAATTGCACGTGAAGCGTAGCAAATGAGGTGCGTTCATATGATAACGGAATTTTTAAAATATCACTGTCATATAACAATCTCATAAAATTATAACTAATGAACTACAATTAAAATGCGCACCAAATAATGTTCTCCCTATACCCTTATGTAATGGAATACTTTTGTGTGGCCTTGTAAATCAATAACAAATGTTCTTTGTATCACAGATTATGCAAAATGTATATTATAATATGTACTTTGTAGATGCATATCAATTTTATTATGTTCGAATGAGTGTAACACCATTAAAATTCATTTGGAACATTTTTTTTTCCCATTGACCGTAATGTAACGGAATATTTTTAATGTTCCTGTAATTGAACTATGCATCCGATTTTGATAAAATTTGAAAAAACGCGACAAAATTATGTAATAATTATGTTTTTTAAATTTCAAGTGATTAAAATGCATTTGAAACTTTTTTCCCCATTGACCTTAATGTAATGGAGTACTTTTGATTGTCCTTGTAATTGATCTGTGGATTCGATTTTCATAAAATTTGAAATGACTCAACAAAATTATGTAATAATTATATATTTTAAATTTCAAACGATTCGGTTGGGTAGTTTTTGCGTTTTTATATGCGGACGGACGGATGGACGGACTGAACGACAACTATAGGTGCTACGTATTTACATAATTAGGAACGCACCTAAAATGTATTTATTATTTTATTTGATGAAACTAAATATTTTACCAAAGATACGCATTAAAAACAACTTTCTGGAATTTTGAGTTTTTTACTCGCCGAACTAGAGATACGATTTAAGATAAGCACCTCAAGTCAAGAGTGATTATTCCCATACAAAGTTATGGCTGACAAACGTGAATTGAAAGTTTGGAAACATATTCATCAAAACCTTCTTCCTGTTAACATACTTTTAAATTTTTAATAGAAATATGAATGTTGTGCATGTAAATTTTGAGACGTTAAAGATGACGTTACGTTTAGATTGCATGTGGGGATAGACTTTATGGTTGTGAGTAAGCGGAATCATTTATATTGAGTTTTCATTTCGTAATACCTAACATAAGAGCCCCAATTAATAACTTCATCATAATTAGTTACCTTCATTATATGTTACTGAATACATATACAATTAAATTTTAATTTTTCAATAATTTGAATAGTTGCAGCTTATGGACATAATATTTTGGTAAATTCGGCCTGGGAATGAAAGTGCCTGGAAACAGGACCTAATCGCTTGACCGCCGACTAGCGGTTGACCACTTTAGCTGTTTCCCTACAGAAATATTCTATATACTGTTACTCTCGGTTTCAGATCAGATCGAATAAACATGAAATATGGCGTCTCCATACGGCAGCTTATTCCTGCTGATTTATAACAAATTTTAAAACAATTAATAGTATTAAATTTTTAACCAAAAAAGAAACAAAAGGTTATGTTTATTATATTACATATCGACCAAAAAAGAAACAAAAAGTTATGTTTATTGTATTACATAAAAAATTATGTTTATTAAAAAATAGATAAAGTAATAGAAAATGACTTAAAGATTACTACTTATTTTCTTAGAATAGCATCACATTTTTAGTCATGGTGTAGGAGAAAAATCGAGCTTAAAATCTCTTTGCTTTTTCTGTGTTTTGTACTGTGATAAAGATATTTGTACTTTAGTAAAAAAAGGGTATAACATTTGTACAAAATTCGGTAAAAGAACATAAAAAGGGCTTAACATTGCAATCCTTACAAATAGTTGCATGGAAAAATATAAAACAACTAGAATAAAATTCATATCTAATCGGATTTCAGAATACAAAAAGAGGTAAAATGTAAAGGAACAGGGTAACGAGCACACAGCTTACAGAAGAGTAATATTTCAAAGAATTAACACCGAAGGTTAAGAAAATCGATGCGATGAATTTTTGCAGCGCACCACTTATTCAGATGTCAGATAGTTTGATAAAGGATAATCTTCTAAGCCTATTATTATAAGGTTATATTTATTTTTAACAACATACTAGATTAAAATAATAAAAAAAATATGATGAGGATGAAAAAAATTTTGGAAAAGAAGATTGCCGAATTTGGGTCATAAAACCTTTAAGAGAAAATAAGTAGATGTACTTGTAAAAAGACACTCAATTAGCCATTTGTAAAATGTTAAAAGCTAAAACTTGTAAAATTGTCGTGATTAGCGTCATAACTATTTTAATTCTCTATTATACCATGTTTTTATTGTTTTAGACAATTTTTTTTCGTAAAAATGTTCTTACAGTTTTAGGCTCTTTGATTATTTTCTATGTGTTATTAAAGCTTTTAGAAAAACATAAATTTGATCACATAAATCAAGTAAAAAATTAAATTCTGGTTGTAAAATGGCATATTGGCTTCTGCTTGCTGATTTCTATGCTTGTTTATTTCTTAAATACATTGAATAAAAAAAACATCTTTCTACAAACTCTGGTATCGAACAGAAGATTTTCTTACTATTGTTTATAAAACTTACAGCTGAATTTGCGACATTGAATGCAAAGAATTATGTACAACATGGACGTTCTCTACTTCAGTAGGCGAACTATACTTATTAACAAACTCAAATAGCTATTACATGGCAAAAATAGTGCGATTTTCGGATCTTAAGGAACTATATTCTCCTAGCACTCTATGTTTAGCACTCTATGTTTAGTTTTAGGACAGTTACAATCAGCTGATTTATTTTCCATCCGCCAATCAAATCTTGCCAGTTGATCTCCAGTCGCAGCTATCCGTCACAGCTGCCGTTCAACATTTGTTTGATCTCCAATGGTCGATTTGAGACGTCATATGAAATTGCCCTTTTATAATGACATACCATATAAAAGCCATATAAACCGATTCATTGCTGCAACAAAGTCCAAATTTAGTAAATTATGCAGGATTTTTAAGCTATTGCATAGCTTTTATCGCGGGCTTTGAGCGCGGCGACCGAATCCAAAAATTACGTAACGAGGAAAATCCTAACACATCCGTAACGAAAAAACCTAACACTCGGCTAACGTCGTTTCAGTTCGGCAGACTTCGGCATGGTATCATTCGGTAGACTTCGGCAGACATTGACGCGGTATTTTTCAGATATTTAGAGGATATCAAGTCTCAAACTTATATTTCTTATTTCAGTTACTATAAATCTATAGTTTCAAATATAAAAATTCCTGATAGAATGTGTGTAGAAAAGAATCGTCTTAAGATAAAACAAGGTACGATAATGTAGCTTTTGGTGATTGGAGACCCGCCCAATGGTGAGGATAGAAAAATTTAAAATGCTTATAACTCGCGATCTAATTTTCGTAGCGCGGCCAAATTTTGTATTGTAATTTATTATGAGACAGTGTTAATTTTTGGTGACAGGAGAGCCCCACGGTGAGGGTCGAAAAAGTTTAAATGCTTATAACTCGCGGTCTAATTTTCGTAGCGCGGCCAAATTTTGTTTGATAATTTATTATGAGACAGTGTTAATTTTTAGTGACAGGAAACCCCCACGGTGAGGGTCGAAAAAGTTAAAATGCTTATAACTCGCGGTCTAATTTTCGTAGCGCGGCCAAATTTTGTTTGGTAATTTATTATGAGACAGTGATAATGTTTGGTGACAGGAAATCCCCCCCGGTGAGGGTCGAAAAATTTAAAGTGCTTATAACTCGCGATCTAATTTTCGTAGCGCGGCCAAATTTTGTTTGGTAATTTATTATGAGACAGTGATAATGTTTGGTGACAGGAAATCCCCCATGGTGAGGGTCGAAAAATTTAAAGTGCTTATAACTGGCGATCTAATTTTCGTATCGCGGCCAAATTTTGTTTGGTAATTTATTATGAGAGAGTGTTAATTTTTGGTGACAGGAGACCCCCCACGGTGAGGGTCGAAAAATTTAAAATGCTTATAACTCGAGATCTAATTTTCGTAGCGGGGCCAAATTTTGTTTGGAAATTTATTATGAGACAGTGTTTCTTTTGGTGACAGGAGACCCCCACGGTGAGGATCGAAAAATTTAAAATGCTTATAACTCGCGATCTAACTTTCTTATCGAGGGCCATATTTTGTTTGGCAATTTATTATGAGACAGTTTTAATTTTTGGTGACAGGAGACCCTCCTTCTTCACGGTGAGGGTCGAAAAATTTAAAATGCTTATAACTCGCGATCTAATTTTCGTAGCGCGGCCAAATTTTGTATTGTAATTTATTATGAGACAGTGTTAATTTTTGGTGACAGAAGACCCCCACGGTGAGGGTAGAAAAAGTTTAAATGCTTATAACTCGCGGTCTAATTTTCGTAGCGCGGCCAAATTTTGTTTGATAATTTATTATGAGACAGTGTTAATTTTTAGTGACAGGAGACCCCCCACGGTGAGGGTCGAAAAATTTAAAATGCTTATAACTCGCGGTCTAATTTTCGTAGCACGGCCAATTTTTTTTTTTTTTTTTTTTGATAATTTATTATGAGACAGTGTTAATTTTTGGTGACAGGAGACCCCCACGGTGAGGGTCGAAAAAGTTAAAATGCTTATAACTCGCGGTCTAATTTTCGTAGCGCGGCCAAATTTTGTTTGGTAATTTATTATGAGAGAGTGTTAATTTTTGGTGACAGGAGACCCCCTTCCCCCACGGTGAGGGTCGAAAATTTTAAAATGTTTATAACTCGCGATCAATTTTCATAGCGCGGCCAAATTTTGTTTGGTAATTTATTATGAGACAGTGTTAATTTTTGGTGACAGGCGTTCATCCATGGTCAGGGTCGAAAAATTTAAAATATAACTCGCGATCTAATTTTCGTAGTGCGGCCAAATTTTGTTTGGTAATTTATTATGAGACAGTGTTAATTTTTGGTGACAAGAGACCTCCACGGTGAGGTTCGGAAAATTTAAAATGCTTATAACAAGCGATCTAATTTTCGTAGCGCGGCCAAATTTTGTTTGGTAATTTATTAAGGTATTGCATAGCTTTTACCGCGGGCTTTGAGCGCGGCGAAAGAATCTAGAAATTCCGTAACGAGAAAAAAAACCACTCCGAGAAAAATACCCAGAAAAATAACACTCCGGCTAACGTCGCTTCAGTTTGCAGACTTCGGCACGGTATCCTTCGGTAGACTTCGGCAGACATTGACGCTGTATTTTTCAGATATTTTGAGAATATCAAGTCTCAAACTTATGTTTTTTATTTCAGCTATCATAAACGTATAGTTTCAATGATAAAAATTCCTGATTAACCTACATGTATTCTAAGATAATAAAAATATTTTAAATGGTTTTTCTTTTATTGAACTAATTCTCATTAGTTCAATAAAAGAAAAAAAAATTATTATCGGTCATCACGCTCAAAAAGTGTAACTTGAATTAATATCAAAGGCAAAAAAAAAACTGCATAAATAAAAAGTAAATAAATAATTATAATTGCATAGGTTGATAAAAAATGCTATGCAATAGCTTTACCGCGGCAGTCCCCGAGTGCCACACGTATTTTTTTTTTTTTTTTTTCAATCAGTATAACACAAGACTACAGATTTCTTTCGTCACTTGGCAAAAATTCCTATATCTTAAATGCTATCTGTGATCCACGCACATGATGAAACCTGGATATTGCATCAATAAACTATTATCTATTTTGTTTTCTTATTTTTTTTTGACTTGGAAAATGTTTTCCTTAGACAGTAATAAAAGAATATGAAAGATTTTTCTCTGAAAAAGAGCAGACGTTTTTGAAATTGAGATCATCATATTGGCTGAAAAATAGCAATACAATGTCGAATAAAACGGTCAATGTATCGTAGATTAAAGTTCCCTTTTTGTATTAACACTAGAACCGCCATTAGGGGTCAAAATGACCCCTGCCAGTTTGATAATAATTGATTCCAACCATAATTTTCTTCATAAGATATGTTAAATGTATGCAGCACAAAAATAAACTAATTAAATAAGTTAAACAGTTTAGAATTAAAATTCTGGTGAAAAAGAATTTTTGTAAAACTTGAGTAAAATACCCGGCGGTTTAAGTGTTAAAGTATGTTCTTTATTTTATAATAAATAAACAGCCAGAAGAAATTCGCAGTAAACCCCATAATTATTCAAATTTTTACATAAAAATAATCCTCGTGAAAGTACTTTTTGAAACAAAAGATGAAATACTTAAAGCAAAAACTGCGATCATTGAGGTTTTTATGTAATGAGGGGAATAAATATAGAGTTTTCCATGATACATTTCTGGTTGTTTACTTATTATAAAATAAAATAAATATTTGTTATGCATTTTTTTTTTTTTTTTTTTTTTTTTTTTTTTTTTTTATTGAAGATTTTACAGTTACAAAATCAATTTATATTTTCATTTAATCTGAAATATTGGCAATAGCATATATATTATAACATATATATATTCAATTTTAATTTTGGACTTTTTGGACTTACCTGCACTACATTAAAAAAAAGCAAAGCAAAATGACGTACACGAAAATATCTATGACTATAAAATGTCGTTCGCAAAATCTTTCTAGAATTGAATGTATTATTAAAGCTGTTCTAAAATGCTCTACTCAACAAGCGCAAAACGTTTTGAAGCATTTGAAAAATATTTTTTAACGAAAAGTTAAAAACAATTAAAAGACCTAACTGTAGAAGTGATTTAGAATTGAACTATGTTTTCCAATTTATGATAAATAATTCCTATTGCGTTACAAGCTATTTTGATTACGGACAGAGACGTTTTCCATTCTTTCTAGAGTGGTTATTCTTCTTTCGCGCGGAAGTCCGGTTCAAAACACCCACTTTGACAATTTTTTCTGAAAGATATATTGCATGCCCCCTTCAAGAAAAAAAAAACACGAAAAAAAACTGGTTGATTAGATTGTTTCTGAACATCAACACTTACTTTTTCATGTATTTCCGAATACAAATAAATTAAAATTAATATCACAAAGTTGCTTTTATATAAAATATATTCTTTCATTTCTGTTTAAATAACCGCTAGCTTGTGGAGCACTAAGGTTAAAACAAGCAAAATAACTGTAAATATAGTTTTTACTTATATTCTAAACATTTAGTTAATTTAGCTGAAATTTTCTTCATCTACATATTAAGTTACTCAATGAGAAAAAAATATAGAAAACAATAATAATTTAATTCATAATAACTTAATCATAAATCACTCAATACTAATAAAAATTTAATTAATATTAATTAATTAATAATTTAGCTACTAAAAATATTTTCTTTGAAACGTAATTTTACATATTATTATAAACAATCACAAGGAAGCATTACATATTTCTCTTTTCCTATAATTATCTTAAAATTTCTCTACCAAAATTATGTTGTTTACCTTGCTCTCGAAATTTACTCAGCGGTGTAATATTCAATTAAACTTTTCAATGATGATTATGTTTTCGACCCGAAGCACAGTAGGGCGTTTTGACGATCTAGGTGGACAAAATTATTTCGTTCTAGTTTAATTAGTTTTTGCTGATTTTTCGAATGTATCTCTAATTAAATAGTGATAAATATTTGGTTTATTTAACAATCTCTCAAAATAAATAAATAATGAATTATAAAAAAATGCGTTAAACATACTTATGTTTTACCCCTCGTACGTAGTATAGGGTAAGTCTTGCAATCATTTTTAAAAACGAAAAAAAAAAATTGAGGGATTTACATGTTGTTACGGGTGATTTCGAAAAACATATTTTTATTTTTAGAAAGTTGCTGTCCGTCCGTCTATGTGTCTGTCTGTCTGTGTGTCTGTCTGTGTATCTGTAAACGCTCTATTTCCCGAAAAAACTGAGATAGAGATTTTAAATTTTTTATGTAATTAGTATGTAAGTATGTATGTAAGAATTAATAATTATTATATATATTAAGTGTAAATTAGTATGTAAGAATGGAACGAAGTCCATTTAATATCAGTAAACTCGATTATCCCGGAACCATTTTTTTCAGACTCTCGAAAAATTTGTTCTGATGGAAAGTATATAAAAATGTTTGAATTTTTTTAAGGAATGGGCGTAAAAGGCAAAAAAATTTGTGCATAAAGAACGAAGTCAATTGGATTATTAGTTGACGATATATTTGTAAGCCTGTTTTCCACATTCTTCGATGTTTCATGAGCCTGTATTTCATTCAAATTTCAATTCAAAGATATATTTTAATTGGAAATGAGACGCTTAATCCGATGCAATAAACTGTTAATTAATGTAATTATTATTTTTGGAGTTACAGGGATGTTTCTTTTAAGCAATGTGGTACTACTTGAGTAGTTTGGCGTTTTTATATAATTTGTCGAAATTGGTTCATAAACAAATCATTAATAGAACATTACTATATATATTTAAAATTTTTAGATTTTGTTTTGGAATTGCGATGCATTTTATAAATAGTTTACAAAAGTTTGATTTCCTTATATTATATTCATATCCATGATAGGTAAGTATTGCAGTGGCCCCCAACGACTAGTTTTACAAATAGATAATAACAATTTAATGCACACATATAAGTTAACATTCGTTTCTTTTTTATTTTTGTCTAATCAGAATTGCTCTAAAAATTTGTGTACTAATCCTGAAAAATAATTAAAATAAAATTCCATAAAAAAAAACCTTGTTTTGTGTGATTTTGTAAAAAATATAAATGCTACCCAAATTATTTTCGATTGAAAAAATACTGTGTGAATAAGTAACCTATATAAATTTTATTCAATTTCAAATAAATTTTCTGCTTACAGACGGTAATTCTCCGAATTTTTTTATGTTGCCTCGCAAAAGAAATATAATTGCTACGTGTTTTATTTTCAATTAAAAAATAATATTATGTACATCGTTAACTTATTGTAATTTTCTGGATATTTCATTAAAATTTCTGCTTACTGGCAACAATCTTTCCTCGATCTTTTATGTGGCCCTGTAAAGAATTCGTAATTTCTACGTTTGTCAAATAATAATTTGATCAAATTGTCATCAGAAAAATACATGTTAGCAATGTTTCAGACCAATCAGATGATTGAAAATGGTTTAAAACAGTTTTGAACTGATTTTTTGTGTGGCCCTGTAAAAAAATCATAACTGCTACATTCCATAAGCTATAATAATATTTCATTGGCAACATAGCTACATATACCAATAAAGTTCCAACTCTATCAAATAACTGGAAGGTGTTTAAAATTAACTTGCAAAATGTAAACTAAACTTTTGTGTAGCCCTATATAAAAAGCGTAACTTCTACGCTAGAAATAAAGAATTGTTACAACACTGATGCGAAATATTGTACACTACCTTTTTGTATTAGTACTGATACAATTGAAATAAAGTGTTTTTTAAATTTCAAAATTGGTAAAATGCTTCATGATTGTTAACAAAAATAAATATTTCCTCAATATGAGAATATTTCAGGCCTCGAAATTAACATAATACCTTTAGTTATACCTTAGTATAACTTGCCTTTTCTTGTCAGTATTCCTTTATCAGTAACTAAGCGAACAGCTGCCACACTATATGGCCAAAGGTGACCAAGAGTAAAATTTGCTTTTTGCTTCATTTTGGGAATAACGGATTTTGAGTTTATGCTAGTGACGATCGCTTTCAAAATTTTCAAACTATGGTTTTGAAGCTTTTACAGAAGTTGCTCAATGCATTTAGCTAACACAATTTCTAAAGGGAATTTTGATAGCGTTTACGTATGCATAGTGGAGCATTATTCAGTAAACTTGTTCATTTTTCATAGAATTTTTATTATTTTTTAATTCCGATTAGAGGATATAATGTGCAATTTTGTTTGTCATATTTTCAGAAAAGAACATTATTTTATATTAAGCACTCTGTAAATTATAAGAAAAAAACTTGGGAAATTTTGAAACTGTTTTTATAAAAACATTAATTTTTTTACGAGTTTACATGCTATCCGTATAAAAATGAACACAGTTTATTACAATAAGCCATTTAATCATAAACTACTGTTTGAAAGCTTTTGCTACATTAGTTTTGACAGGGTTATCCAAAAGTTTTCGTTCTTTTTGAATTTGTTCACGGTCCACTATTGGAGTTTCCAGAAAAATCTTCACGTAATGTAATACCTGTACTATTATGTTTACACATTTACAGTTTCAGGATAATTCCTCATGTATTTTCTAGATATTTAACAAAATGTCTAAAATCGCAAGTGGCCGGTCACCTTTGTCCATATTGTGTATAAGGCGAATTTGAAAAACCACAACCAACGCTGTATCAACAAGCGAGACAGAGAATATTCGAGTTAATCTGAGAAGGGGTCACAGAAATTTTCTGTCAGTTTAACAATGCAGGAGTAAGAAGTGAAATATTGTATTTATAAGATATTTTCGATGGCTTTTTCGGAAAATATTAAGGTGAAATGTTCTTATCTAACATATTTTTGAATATTTTATCATTGGCTAAACATGATCGAATTTTGCATAGTAATAATAATAACAATAATAATAATAATAATAATAATAATAAATTTTATTATTCATTCACCACGTTTTTTATCAAGAAGCATACAGATAGTTAATGGGTTACAAGGGTTTGAAACTTTCAAAAAATCCATTTGTTTCTTATGTTTTTATGTAGTGGTACAATATGTCTAGAATTTATTTCCAAAATTTCAATTCTATCGGAGTAAAAGTCAAGGAGAGAGAGCTTTTGGAATTATTTCTCATTAGGCTTGACCGACTGGAAGCGAAGAAGGTATATCGGTTTTTTCTGAAACTGTATTTTTGAAGGAAGTGGACACGATTTCTCAAAATTAATACACAGTTCGTATTGAAGTTTCTGCACTTCTTAAAAATAAGATTGTCTAGTGATTGAACGAAGATTTTTCTTTTCTTTAGATTACAGCTAATTCTACAAGGCTAAAAGTGTAGTAGTATAAATTGTACCAAAAAATTGTACTTTTTTGCATACAACTTTGCCAAAAACTCAAAATTCAAATTTTATTTAAATCTTTCGTTGAATCACGATATATAATTATCTATTAACAAAAAACATTTCGTTTTTTAATCTAAGATAAAGCTATTATTAATTATCTTGGCCAACAAGAAGAAGAGAGAGGTTTAAGAGGTTTCCGGAAATCAGGTCCCACCGGCTGAATTTTCCAAATTTTTGGATGAAAATTTTATAATTTTTTTTTAAATGTTGCTCTTTTATATGCTTAAAATTTGGAACAGAATAATTTATTTACTATGCGTAGAAAACATACACAGAAAATGTGTTTTTTTAACCTCCAAAATCTATGTGATCCCTTGAGAAAAACGAAAAACTAAATTTACAAATTATCTTCTAACAAAGTTGCAACTTTATTTTTTTCTCCCACTGATCTGTCTACTCCTTCGAAATTCCTCTCCGCACTCATCTTAAATCCTTAAAAAATTTGCTTTACGGCTGTCTGCGTTTAACATGCTTTCTCTGCAAGTATCATTTTTATCTCTCCCTGGAGTGTAAGCAAGAGTGCGGTGGCAGCCGAGGCATAAAAGTGGCTTTACCACTTTCTGTAAGCCAAGAAGCCCTAAAATAAAGCTTTATGATTGTTTTTTTCATCCTTCTTAATTCCACACACGATATTGATCAAAGATCGAAATGGGAAAGGTCTATTTCGAGAAAAGACGGATTTAGAAAAGTAGAAGTTTACGTTTCTTTACCTCTTTTCAACGCATTTTTGTTTAGAATTCAATTTTTAAATGTGTTCGTATTTACATAAATATGCAGCACCTATAGTCGTCATCTTGTTCGTCCGTCTGTCCGCATATAATAGTGCAAAAACTACCCAACCGAGTAGTCTGAAATTTAATTAAAATGATCGTTGCAAAATTTCTTATATTCATTTCAAATTTTATAAAAATCGAATCAAAACTTAAAAAGATTTTAATAAAAGTTTTCTTCGTTCTATTAAATCCTAGCACACGTAATTAATTCAATGGTATTTCATGATAGATGATTCTAGCTTGCCATGGCGATTATGTTACATTTAAGACGGAATCATATTATTTCCGTAATACTGAATTTAATATAAATGATCGTAAAAAATTATCTA
Source organism: Maratus speculifer (assembly GCA_964019185.1). Taxonomy (NCBI): domain Eukaryota; kingdom Metazoa; phylum Arthropoda; class Arachnida; order Araneae; family Salticidae; genus Maratus; species Maratus speculifer. The sequence continues at coordinate 337,175,625 of OZ025290.1, read as the reverse complement.
TTCATTTATTTTAGCATAAGACGGCAAAAAAGCTATTTCATCAAGATCTGAATATTTATAAAATTAACTTTAATATGAAGATACGGCATCTTCCAAATTTGAATACAATCACTGACTTGTTTCTATCAGTGTTGTCTGAAGACTTTGTTGTCAGAATTGGTATTTAAATATTAAAATGCAGTAGGTATACTTTATTATAATTGGTAACTCTAAAAGTGTTGTAAGTCTTAATTATATTCGCATATTAAACTCTGCCTAATCATATCTTCGTGAAAACCTGATTTTAGCAGTAACTCGTACATTTACCATTGTGTTTTACTGCTCAAAGTCCCGCATGTTTCCATACCTCTTTGTATGCAGGATTTTCGAGTGTTTTCTACAAACTAATTCTGGAATTTCAGCCATGAACTCGATGAGGTGATTGTCTGTGCTGCTGCCTACCGATCTATATTTGATTCCTGAATTTCCTTCGACTGAACAAGAGACAAATAATTTTACGAAATTAGTAGTATCCAGAACATCTCGATCCCCCTTCTCTTTTCTGGCCATATCATTACACAAGTACTTTTTGTTCTCATCAACTCAAATGCCGGCAAAGTAAACTCATTCCTTTCGAGCTGTAAAAATCTGGAACATTTTATGACCAACAGTACCACTTTATGCTAAAAGCTGCCGGATAATTGCTTTCTCATGTAATATTATGATATTAAAGTAAACCTCTAAATCTATAAGGGCGTGTCAAGTACTTTTTTACCTAAATTAGCTTTGCACTTAAAGGAATAAAAACGAAATTTTTTCTAATAATTGTTTTAGTACTAAATCAACATTTCGTTACATTAATACAGCAACATCAAAAATATCATTGTCATAATTTAAAAATAACAAATTTTTAAGACATTGCGTAAATGACTTTAATTTGAACCATTAAATTTAAATCTTCCAACTAGTCAAAATTTCATAAAAATGTCCATTCAGAAGTACTACTATGTCGGAAAACAGCACTGTATTTTTCCCTTCTTTCTTCAAACTTCACAAATTTCTAACATATTTCTTAAGAAATTAACTTTCATGGTTAAAAGTATTATTTGTTTGTAGACATACAGAAGAGTTTTTTCGTATAAAACATGGCAAAATAAAAGTACAAAGTCATAATAGAAATTTAGTTAAGAATAAAAGTATGAATTACAATTACGTCAAAAGCATATCTTTTCAAATTATGCGCACTATGTGCATATGTAGCCATTGCAAATGTCTGAAAGTTTGATGTGTTATAGTTCATGAGATACTTATCAAATCTGTTAATGTACACAGTTCTGAAAAATGTACAGTTTTGACCGTTGTCATAACCATTTCTGCATCTCATTTCTAATTTTCATTTTTTCATTTATTATTACTGAGGAATACATGCGTTGTTTTTTATTAGCACTTTCCAACAAAGTTGAAAAGTGCTTATGCATTCGGTTTGTCTGGCCGTCTGTCCGTCTGTCCGTCTGGCCGGATGGCCGTCTGTCCGTCTGGCCGGATGGCCGTCTGTCCGGATGGCCGTCTGTCCGCGCTCTAACTCCCGTAAATATACTCGGATTGCTATGAAATTTTTATACGTTATTGAGGTTTACCCTAGCACGAACCCTATTGAAAATGAAGTGTCTACCATGATTAGTTTATCTACAGAGAGAATCAAAAGTTTCCCATTACATTACGGCCTATGGGGAAAAATCGTTAATATACTCGGATTGCCATGAAATTTTAGGACGTTATTGACATTTACCTTAGCACAAGTCCTATTGAAAATGAAGTTTCTACCATGATTAGTTTATCTACAGGGTGAATCAAAAGATTCCCATTACATTACGGCCTATGGGGAAAAATCGTCAATATACTCGGATTGCCATGAAATTTTAGGACGTTATTGAGGTTTACCCTAGCACGAACCCTACTGAAAATGAATTATCTTCCATGATTAGTTTATCTACAGGGCGAATCAAAAGTTTCCTATTACATTACGGCCTATGGGGGAAAATCATTTCAAAGGAATTTTAAAGATGTTATACCCTGTCAAACATATTAAAATATGCATTCTATAAAATATAAGGTGAAAATGTAGTTATTATTCATTTACAGGGCCACACAAAAGAATTCCATTAGATAATGGTAAAAGGGCGGAATTGTGTGTGACATATTTTAAATATATTGTTGCGTATATTGGGTTCTTTTGATCTTATGGTTAGACAACTTCAAACTCTTGCTCTTAGAAAAGTAGAAAATAATTTATTTACAGACTTCAGAACAACAGAGTCTTCGAAACTCACAAATATTACTGGATATTCAAAAATAACTGCTCAAATCTATCGTACAATTACAGCTTTAGACCCCAGAGACTCTTTATACAACGTCTCATCACTTAATAACATTCAAAACAACATAGATGAAACTCAAGCAAACTTGCTTACGCCTTGTTCACTCAATGACTGACTGGTAAATAATGACAACACCAGCTCGTATCGCTCTCCTTATATATAGTCTCGTAGCATGTGCTAGAAATTTCTAGAACCTACTCGAAAAATCCACGGAATAACAAACAATGTATCAGTATATCTAAAGGGGGGTTACCATTAAGAGGGAAGGGTTACCATCGCCAACAATCGCCAAGTTTGTCGCCAACTTGGCGATATATCGCCAAATTTGGCGACCAAAATTAGTCGCCAAAAGTGACGCCAACTTGGCGATATCGCTAATATTTCGTTAATCTGCCGTAGACATACACTGAAAATAATAGACAAGTTTGCTTGATAACAGAGACAATGTAACAAAAACTAATATTAGTAAAGAAATGGAGCTTAATAAGATTATTTACATTATTTTACAGTACAAACACTAACTATTTACAAAATTCGTAACACTACCCCCTCCTCAAAGACTGCACGTCCCGGGCAGTGCAATCCTTGAGTTAGAGGAAAACACTTAAAATAAATAAACAAATAAATAATAACAATAATAATAAAATTTACATAAATAAGAACTAATTACTATTTACATATTTACAAAAAGTGACTTTCATGACCATGGTCTGAAATTCCAGTTTTGAATTTTTAATCACTTTGGCCAAAATAAGGGACTAGCCGGTTATAATGTACGACCTTGGGTTTGGTGTGTGGCGATTTTCGTATGCGTACGACGACGTCATTCAGCCTGTTGACGACTGTGTAAGGACCGTCCCAGTTTCTTTGTAGTTTTGGCGACAGTCTCTTACGACGTATCGGATTCCACAACCAAACTTTGTCACCTTCGTTGAACTCATGTCCAGTTGCCTTTGTGTCGTACCGTGTCTTCATCTTTTCTGATGCCAGTCCAATTCGGTTCCTCGCTAGACAATGAATCTTCTCAATCCGTGCCTGGAGTTCATCGACATATTCCTCAGGCGATGAAGGAGCATCAGGAGGACGGCCAAACAAAAGATCAGCAGGCAGACGAAGATCACGACCAAAGAGCATTTGAGAAGGGGAGTAACCAGTGGCCTCATGAGTGGCACTCCTGTAGGCAAGCAGGAAAAGAGGCAATTTCTTGTCCCAGTCCTGTTGGTCTCTAGACACCAGGAGAGAGAGGCTATTTAGGATGGTACGATTGAACCGCTCCACCATGCCGTCCGATTGAGGATGTAGAGGTGTAGTTCGAGTTTTGTCCATGCCGAGTAGTCCGCACATTTCCTTAAACACAGCCGAATCAAAGTTTCTTCCTTGATCGGAATGGATTTGAAGAGGAACTCCGTATCTGGAAACCCAGTGTTGAACTAGTATGTCTGCTACGGTTACCGCCTCTTGATTAGAAATGGCGTAGGCTTCAGGCCACTTGGTGAAGTAATCCATGACAACGAGGATGTACTTGTTGCCATCAGATGTTCTAGGAAGAGGACCCAGGATATCTAGAGCAATTCGTTCGAAAGGAGCTCCTACATTATAACGTCGCAATCGTCCACGGGTGCGCCTCTTTGGACCTTTACGTGCTACACAGGTGTCACAAGTTCGACACCACTTCTCCACATCACTGCGAACATTATTCCAGTAGAAACGCTCTCGAACCTTTTGCAGGGTCTTCATTACACCAAAATGACCTCCTGTGGGACTACCATGCAGTTCTTGAAGGACCATAGAAATTCTCGACTTAGGGAGTAGTAGTTGCCATCTACATGTCTTTCCATCGTCAGACTCCCATTTTCGGTACAAGATGCCGTTCTTCAAATGTAAGGAATCCCAGAGAGCCCAATAACGTTTAGTCGTAGGATGGTAATGGGCCATGTCTTGCCAGCTGGGCTTCCTGTTGGACTCCTCTTTCAGCTCTAGAATTGGCTTAATTTCAGGATCAGCAAGTTGATCTTTACGCAGGCTCTCGTCACTCCACGGATCTTGCGATGATGTAGACCCAGTTGTAACTTGTCTTACTATGGGACCTTTGACATTAAATTTCTTCTCAGCCCGGTCGCAGTATCTACAATTCTCTGAGCAGGGTCGTCTTGAGAGAGCATCTGCATTTCCATGTGATGAGCCTTTTCGATGGCGTATCTCCATATCGTACTCTTGAAGCTTTTGTATCCACCTGGCTATCTGGCCTTCAGGGTTCTTAAAATTCAATAGCCAAGTTAGAGAAGCATGATCAGTTCGCATCAGGAACTTTCGACCGTAAAGATAGTGATGAAAGTGGTCTATGGCTTTCACTACAGCAAGAAGCTCTTTTCTTGTTACGCAGTAGTTTCGCTCGGCCTTTGACAAGCACTTGCTGAAATAGGCGATAACACGCTCCTGGCCGTCGATTTCCTGGGACAGTACAGCGCCAATGCTTTCGTTGCTTGCATCCGTATCAAGTATAAACTGTTTATCGATTTGAGGATACGACAGAATTGGAGTGGATGTCAAGGCCTCCTTAAGCTTTTCGAAAGCAGCGTCACATTCCTGTGTCCACATAAATTTTTGATTGGCTTCTGTTAATTTATGAAGTGGTCTTGCAATCATCGAGAAGCCTTTGACGAATTTTCTGTAATAGGTGCATAATCCTAGAAAACTTCGAAGCTGGTGAACATCTGCTGGACGATTCCAATTTTTCACGGCCGATATCTTCTCCGGATCAGTCCTAACTCCTTCCGCCGAAATGATGTGTCCAAGGTAGGCGACTTCATTACGAAACAAACTGCACTTCGAAGGGCTTAACTTCAAATTAGCTTCCTTTAATTTTTGTAGCACCCGCCTGAGGTTGTTCAGATGTTCATGAAAAGATTTTCCTATGATTATGATGTCATCTAAATAAACAAGACATGCTTCATACGACAGCCCCCGGAGAACCGCTTCCATAAGCCGTTCGAAAGTTGCAGGTGCGTTACATAGACCAAAAGGCATTACCTTGAACTGCCATAATCCTTGTCCCGTTGTAAAGGCAGTCTTCTCGCGGTCGTCCGGATGGATCTCTACCTGCCAGTAACCACTCTTCAGATCCAGAGTCGAGAACCAAGTGTTGCCCGCAAGTGTGTCGAGAGTGTCGTCGATCCTTGGCAGAGGGTAACTATCCTTTTTAGTGACGTCATTCAGTCGGCGGTAGTCTACACAAAATCTTGTTGAACCATCCTTCTTTCTTACTAATACAATGGGAGACGCCCATGGACTTGTCGATGGTTCGATGACGTCATTTTCTTCCATATCTTTAATTAAATTTTGCACCTCTTCTTGCTTGGCAAATGGTAATCGTCTAGGGTGCTGTTTAATAGGAGAGTGATCTCCCGTGTCAATTCGGTGATGTGCCATTTTAGTTCGTCCAAAGTCTTCAGACGTTTGGGAAAATAAACTTTGGAATTCTCTAATTAAACTTTCAGCAGCATCTCTCTGGTTTGGATCTAAGTCCGTATTTTGTAACAAATCCTTGAATAAATTATCTGAAGATTTCTCAGAGTGATTGGAATTTTGACTTATGCACGTCACAGGAGCACATGACGCTATCACCTCTCCTTTCTTGATAGTCCTCGTCTTATCACTGATGTTTGCAATTCTGACTGGAATGGTCTTCTTCGAGAGGTCCACTACAGATGAAGCCACCAATACTCCTGCTTGTTTACTATTGTCTTCTGGATAATTTATATGGCCAAATCGATAATTAGTTTTATTTTTAATTACAGCAGGAACCAAACATTCTGTTCTTGCATCTAGATTAATGTCTTCTTTGGCTATTACTATTTGTTTACATTCAATTTCGTTATTTAATCCAAAAAGACTTATTTCTTCAAATTTTGAGAGCATTTTGTTATTTTTGAAATCAAGCTTGAAGTCAAACTTCTTCAGAAAATCTAGCCCGATTAAGCAAGTATCTGTTATGTCAGCCACATATGCCGTATGGTAATATTTCGTTCCTCCAAAGTTGATGGTTAAATCGGCCTTTTCATATATGCCTATCTTGTCGCCCGTCACAGTTTGCAGGGTAACGCATGGTGGAGTCCAGATGAGTTTACATTTCAATTTTCGAGCCAAATCTTCTCTTATTATTGTCACATTGGCTCCTGTATCGACAATCATACGGCACTGAATTCCGTTAAGAAAGCCTATCACATATAATTCGTTATCACCGCCGCTCATTTTTGATATCTGGAGGATCTTCAGGTGGGGCTTTTCATTCTCTGGCAACCTCCGCCCCGCGAGATGGCCAAAATTTAGTTTCCCTGCTGACTGTTTGAATTTATCTCACGTTCGTGGATTTTGGGGCAATTTCTTCGGAGATGTCCTGTATCACCGCATCCCCAGCACGTGAGATTCTGTCTTCTTGAACTTGTTCTTCCGTATTTTAAAGCTTCAATTTCTTGATTTATTTTCCTAATTTCTTTCAAGACGGCGATTTCAGTTCTGAGCATTTGTTCACCGTTGCCCCTCGGACTGAATGATGATCTCTTCGGCTGGCTTGTGTAGCTGCTTCCAACTTTAAGGCATATAGTAGTGCAGCCTTTAAATCCTGTACATCTGCCATTCGTACCGCTCTCTGCACTTCTGGATCTTTTATTCCGTCTACAAAATATTGCAGTGACAGCATTTCCCGTACATTTGTTGGACAGTCAATGAATGCTAAATTTGCAAGCCGTTCAATTTCCGAGGCAAACTCTTGAAGGGTTTCACACGATTTTTGTTGGCGGCTCTTCATTTGTATTCTCGTATAATCCTTGAAGAATTTTTCGCCGAATCTCATTTCAAGTGCACAACTTAAAGTCTCAAAATTAAGTTGCGTCATATCGGGCAATGTTTGCAGCACGTCGGCGGCTTCTCCTCTTAAAGATGCTGCCAGTTGACAAGCTTTTACCTCGTCACTCCATTTGTTCGCTTCGGCTACAATGGTGAATTGGGTCTTGTAAACTTTCCAGGAACTCTTTCCGTCATATGTCGACAGCTTGATGTGCACGGGAGAAGCAGGCGGATTCCTAAATTCTTCATAATTACCACTGGACGCTGAAAGCTTCTTCTCGAGATCTTGTACTCTTTTATTTAGCTTTTCATCTATTTCAACTATTTTTCCTTCCATTTTCTCTTCAACATTTTTAACATCATTCTGAATTTTCTCTTCTACTTCCTCTATTTTCCTTTCCATTTTCTCTTCTACATTACTAACTTCTTTCTGAATTTTCTCTTCTACTTCCTCTATTCGTCTCTCTACCGACGAGAACTTTTCTTCTAAAGTTTTCTTCATTTCTTCTTGGCCTATATTAATCTTTTCGGTCACTACTTCTTGGCATTTGTCAATTTTGTTTGTCAACTGTTCCATTCTTTCTTCGTTTTTATTCATTTTATCCGCCAACTCTTCTTGGCCTTTATTCATTTTATCCGCCAACTCTTCTTGGCCTTTATTCATTTTATCCGCCAACTGTTCTTGGCCTTTATTCATTTTATCCGCCAACTGTTCTTGGCCTTTATTCATTTTATCCGCCAACTCTTCTTGGCCTTTATCAATTTTATTGGTCAGCTCTGTTCTTAATCCGTTAATAGCTTCTAACAGTTCTTTTAGTTGTCCGTCCATAGTTCTTGTTTTCGCCATAAGAACCCCACTCCTGACACCAAAAATTGTTGCGTATATTGGGTTCTTTTGATCTTATGGTTAGACAACTTCAAACTCTTGCTCTTAGAAAAGTAGAAAATAATTTATTTACAGACTTCAGAACAACAGAGTCTTCGAAACTCACAAATATTACTGGATATTCAAAAATAACTGCTCAAATCTATCGTACAATTACAGCTTTAGACCCCAGAGACTCTTTATACAACGTCTCATCACTTAATAACATTCAAAACAACATACATGAAACTCAAGCAAACTTGCTTACGCCTTGTTCACTCAATGACTGACTGGTAAATAATGACAACAACAGCTCGTATCGCTCTCCTTATATATAGTCTCGTAGCATGTGCTAGAAATTTCTAGAACCTACTCGAAAAATCCACGGAATAACAAACAATGTATCAGTATATCTAAAGGGGGGTTACCATTAAGAGGGAAGGGTTACCATCGCCAACAATCGCCAAGTTTGTCGCCAACTTGGCGATATATCGCCAAATTTGGCGACCAAAATTAGTCGCCAAAAGTGACGCCAACTTGGCGATATCGCTAATATTTCGTTAATCTGCCGTAGACATACACTGAAAATAATAGACAAGTTTGCTTGATAACAGAGACAATGTAACAAAAACTAATATTAGTAAAGAAATGGAGCTTAATAAGATTATTTACATTATTTTACAGTACAAACACTAACTATTTACAAAATTCGTAACAATATTGAGCTTTTTCATGTATAATAAAATTGATATATATCACTGAAGCTTAATACAAATTATACGCTACTGTCTTACATAATATGAAGTGCATAGCATTTACAGGGCCATACAAAAGATTTCAAATAGTATATTCTTTCCGAAGTACCGTATATGTGTCCGATGATGGCTGATGGAGGGATGAAATGCATTTTAATTATGATATTCGCGTTTATATTTCGCTAAATATATGCACATTATATGGTGTGTATAAATGTTATAGTTCATATACAGGGCTACCCAAAAGAGCTCACCAACGTTACTGAATATGAGCGTAAATTATTTAAACGTGGTTCTTAAATAAGCTATGCATTTTTATGCTGAGCTGCATTCAATTTACTGAGTAATGTTTGCAGAATATAGATAAAGGGATATACAGGGCCACGCAAAGAATTCGGTACATGGATGCCTATGAATGATGATTTATGAGAATGTGATTTCAGTTGTTTTAAAAGTGTTTTAGTTTACAATAAATTTTAGCCTAATGCTGACGTGTAATAAAGGTACAATGTAAACTACAGGGCTGAACAAAAGTACTCAAGTATGTTTCCATCTAATAGTATGAATTGCTGAAAAAGAAATTTCAAGCTGCAGGGTATTTCCTTACTAAGCTAAATTTTCCCATTATATGAACTGACATATGAAATACAGGGCTGTTCTAATGTACTGGAATACATATTTGGGTATATTAGGCTATACACTATTATTTCCCTATATAACAAAGTTTTGTTGAAGATTTCATTAAGTGTTGGAAAGTGCTTCATAATCTATGCTTAACGCATGATTTTTCTTACTTGTTATACATGGTGCTCACTAAAAATCTAGTCACACTCTTAAAAATATATATAACTCAACAACTCCGGTTTGAAAAATATTTACTCAGGTGTTAGAATACATCATTTTTTGCGTGTAAAATATGAGAACATAAAAATAAAAAATTATTTACTAAAAGGATAATAAAATTTTTCACATATGCAAGAAACAGAATATTACATACTTATCATAAATACTGTCAATTTTCTAAAGCAAAATTGCAAAATATACAAAATGAATTTTATAAAAAATACGTGTGGCACTCGGGGACTGCCGCGGCAAAGCTATTGCATAGCATTTTTTATCAACTTATGCAATTATAATTATTTATTTATTTTTTATTTATGCAGTTTTTTTTTTTTTTTTTTTTTTTTTTTTTTTTGTCTTTGATATTAATTCAAGTTTTTTCTTTTTCTTTGATATTAATTCAAGTTACACTTTTTGAGCGTGATGACCGATAAGAAAACAATTTTTTTTTCTTTTATTGAATAAATGAGAAGTCTGCCAAAGTCTGCCTAAGTCTGCCGAAGTGCCGAAGTCTGCCGAACTGAAACGATGTTAGCCGGAATGTTAGGTTTTTTTTTCTCGTTACGAAATTTCTGAATTCGGTCGCCGCGCTCAAAGCCCGCGATAAAAGCTATGCAATAGCTTAAAAATCTACTATTGTATGGTATCAGACCTATAAATTTTATAAAATTTACAAAGTTTATTTTAGCAGTAATGAGGCGAAACTGCTCAAATGGTAAATAAAACTTTGTGATGAGAAATTAACTCAGTTCAGCCGTCTGTTGTGTATTCTATCAACAATTAATTTTATTTGCTCTATTGGGAGAAGCTGCAATAAATAAAATCTTCTTTTAAAAAGCATTGTAGAAATAACATTGACGTTTGGGTATGTTGCAGATATGCATTGCTGTGATACAAAGAGTTAACGTGAGAACGACGGCAGCTATAGCCATGAACTTGGTATCTAGTTATAGTAAAATAGCCATGCTGATTGCGATAAGATTTCTTGGAGCTCCTTTTATCAGTAAACTGTTGCATTTGCATCCTAATTTGAAAAACGACACGAGATACGAGAAAAAAAGTGAATAACAAAGTCGTAGAGCGTCTTAGACTTTGTATTAATTGATGCATTATATATAAAAATTAGTCAGATGTGACAAATCCAAAACTTTCTTCTATCGCATGTATAACAATACTGTAAAATTCGATATAACAGTGCCACAATAAACGACAATCCATGCCTATATAAGGATTCTACAAGTATGAAATCCATGGATTAGTTCTTGAGGTACCGTATAATCGCTAAAATCGTATAAACCCTGAAAAATGCAGCGTATCAGCGTTATCTGTTAGGTGATTTTCACGAAAGCCTAATCAGCAACAACTTTTATCATCCGCTAACTGAATCTGAAGTTTCATGAAAATCCATGAATTAGTACTTGAAATAGAACGATTGCAGAAATCGTTAAAAAATATGCAGCCAACTGTTGGGTAATTTACAACAAAAACTAAACAGCACCCATTTATATGAAGGAGTAACTACATCTTATGTTTGATGAAGATGCTCTCGAGATAGAGCTTTTGCGTTAATCATAAATAATGCAGCAACGAACTATTGGGTGATTTACTCCGAAAATAATCAACAAGTTATAGTAAGGACTAACAGAATCTGAAGTTGCATGAAAATCCACTCATTAGTTCTTTAAGCAGAGCTATTGCGATAATCATGAACAATGCAGCATAGCAGCGTCACCTATTGGGCAATTTGCACCAAAAGTAATCAGAAACAAGTTACGTTAAGCACTAACAGAATCTGAAGTTTTATGGAAATCCGCGCATTAGTTCTTTAGATATTGCTAAAAAAGAAAAATCAGCAGCTTCCTGAAAATCGACACCTTTTGATTAATTTACATCAAAAAGTAATCAGCACCAATACATATCAGAGATTAACTGAATCTCAAGTTTTATTAAATTGCGTTCATTTTTTTCTTTAGAAAGAGCATCTGCAAAATTTGTGTCACTGTCAGATTCACACACACACACATTTTGTAAAAACTCATTTATAGTGATCTCTGACCCCTAAAATGTGAAAAATCCGTTGAAAACCGGGATTCGAAAATTTTCAGGAATGTAATATTTTCTTGTTAACATAGAAGAAAAAATAACTTCATTAGAGTCCAGGACATATAAATGTTTTAAGGAAAACACACATTTACTAATAAAACTACCACATATAGAAAAGATGCAGTTTATTTTATTAAGAAAATAAAGCATGCTCGTGTGTCACCAGCAGTAGCAATTCTTCATGCATTATACATGTGTTCTGACGGTGGACGCAATAAAGATACTTAACTTGATTTTCTTATTATAAACTGTACCTTGCCTAAATGTGTTTTATTTGTAAATGTGTGTCTGTCTTCTAGTCATGTCATAAAATTTCACCACTTATCTTGACATTATATTAATGGCAAAACATGCTAGGATTAATTATAACGTCGAATTAAGAAAATTATACAACATTCTGAAAAGAATTTAATCTAATGTGAGGCGTGATTGAATTTGTACTTTCTTCTATGTTTATAAAAATAAACAATTGGATTTGTGAAAAATATTCAAAATTCTTTTTTTTTTTTTTTTTTTTTTTTTTTTTGGGACATATTTATGCGTTTTAAGGATCAGAGATTAGAAAATAAAGGTTTTTACAAAATGTCCGTCTGTGAGACAGCGAGTTTGTGACTATATTTGACATAAATTTTGTGGTCGCTCAATCTCAAGAACTAATGTACGAAATTTAATAGAAAAATATATTTAGGTAGTTCCAAATATAAATTCATGCTAATTTCTTTTTGGTGTAAACCCCAACACACATAAAGCTGCTATGCAGCATTTTTTTTCGTGATTTCCGTTATAGCTCTGTTTTATGAATTAATGGACGGATTTCCATCAAACTTCGGAATTGATTGGTTCTTGACATGAGTTGATGTTGTTTACTTTTTATATAAATCATTCTAAAGGTTGCACTGCTATGATGCGTTTTTCAGAGTTTTCGCAATACCTCTATCTCAAGAATCAATTGCAGATTTTCATCAAACTTCAGATTATTCTTGATATAAATTGGTTCTGTTTACATTTAGGTGTGAATCGCTCAACGACCGTATCGCTCTGCTATGCTGAATTTTTCCTCGTTTTCTGCAACAGTTCTATCTCAAGAACTAATACATGAATTTTCATCAAGCTTCCGATTCAGGAATACCTTGATAAATATTATTGCTGATTGTTTTAGCGTAAATAGCCCAACAGATGGGCCTTGTATGCTGCATTTTCCCCGATATTCGCAATGAGCTTATTTCAAGAACGGAATTAACTCTCACGATGGGTATAAACTGTCATTTACTTTTGGCACTGTGATAGTGAATTTTGTCGCATTAACATGTATGAGATGGAAAAAGATTTTGCATTGTCAAATCCGACTAGCTGAATTAATAGTACGAGATCCGGCTGCAGAATCAGTGTACTCATCGAGTGTTTGCTGAAAACCAAATTTTTACACATATTTATGATTAGGAGAATTTATATCTACCAGGTTGCCTATCAAAATGTGGCCGCTAGTATTTTTAATTAAATTATTAATAATTCATAATCCGTAAGAAATTTCACTGACTTGTTTTTTCAATAAAATGCCGTCTACTTTACTGCAACATCTATAAAGACTCTGAAAAATCATGGTTGCCGTTGCGCACCTGGCCGCACCTCTTCGCAGCCAGCAGTGGCGTAGCCACCTACTGTCATGTTTTTTGGCGCCCGGGGCCAGCAAGAAATTTTGCGCCCCCACCCCAATATAGATATATAACAATTTCTCTCAATTTGGCGCCCCTAGGCCTCGGCGCCCGGGGCGGACGCCCCCCTTGCCCCCCCTTAGCTACGCCACTGGCAGCCAGGTATACACAGGTATGATTTTGTTACATTTATACACCCACAACGTACATTCATAATTTATGTATCAAATTAAAGCTAATTTTTTTCTGTTTATTATTATATACGGTTGCCTAATTAAATCTGGCCGCAAATAAGGGTTGCTGGCTGTTAAATATAGTAAATAAAAACGGTGGAGTGACGCTGCAGAATCGTTTGTTTCATACACTGTTAAAAATCTGCTGCATTTTGTTGCAACGCACTCCATCGCTTGTATATAATATCTCTATTCCAACCAATGAAAAAGCTCCATTTCACGGCCAAGTAACCGTTTAATATACAAGCAAGGGAGTGCGTTGCAACAAAATGCAGCAGATTTTTAACAGTGTATTTTTCAATTTGGAACAATTTTAATCAATTTAAATTGTGTTTTAAATGATAAAATATATTAGTTTCATTTTGTTATAAGTACATATAAACGTATATGACAAAATTACACTTAAAGTAAAAATGCAAAACTAAAATTATTTAAACTAAATTTATTTAAATAAATTGAACATAGAAAGTTTTTTCTTTAAAAAGTATTCGAAGTAGAGTTGCAAAAAGTCGGTTTATTCCCGGGTTTATTTCCAATAGACTAGGTTTATTCCCGGGTTTATTCCCAAAAAACCGAATTATTCCTAAAAATCCCGGGTTTTTTCCAGGTTTATTCCTAAAGTCCCGGTTTATTCCAGGGTTTAAACCGGCTTTTTTCTAACCTTTGCAACGCTAATTCGAAGCGTAAGCATATTTTCAAAATTTCGTTTTTTCGCCAACCGGAGATAAATCGCCATTGGTTGGAATAGAGATATTATATACAAGCGATGGAGTGCGTTGCAACAAAATGCAGTAGATTTTTAACAGTGTATGAAACAAACGATTCTGCAGCGTCACTCCACCGTTTTTATTTACTATATTTAACAGCCAGCAACCCTTATTTGCGGCCAGATTTAATTAGACAACCGTATATAATAATAAACAGAAAAAAATTAGCTTTAATTTGATACATAAATTATGAATGTACGTTGTGGGTGTATAAATGTAACAAAATCATACCTGTGTATACCTGGCTGCGAAGAGGTGCGGCCAGGTGCGCAACGGCAACCATGATTTTTCAGAGTCTTTATAGATGTTGCCGTAAAGTAGACGACATTTTATTGAAAAAACAAATCAGTGAAATTTCTTACGGATTATGAATTATTAATAATTTAATTAAAAATACTAGCGGCCACATTTTCATAGGCAACTTGGTAGATATAAATTCTCCTAATCATAAATATGTGTAAAAATTTGGTTTTCAGCAAACACTCGATGAGTACACTGATTCTGCAGCCGGATCTTAGACTATAATATTTATTTTTATATGAAAAAAAAAATTTAACAATATATTTTCCACCACAAAAATGAATAAAATATTGAAACAAGTTTATAAATCTTAAGTCTATACAATTTATTCATTTTAAAACAAAACAACTTCAACCTAATTGCATTAGGAATGAAATAAATGTATACTGAAATTCAATATTACAATATTTTCGGTTTTTTGAAAAATGTGACACGTTTATCTTATTTTCATTTCCACCATTAAACCTTACAACCAACCAATATTTTATCAAAATTGCCGTCGAAAAATATTCCTGCATTAGTTAATAGCACTGCATTTTTTTTCTTTCTCTCTCTATGCCTTGTTCTTGAATTTCTAAGATGTTTCTTGAACTTAATTTAGTTAATGGTTGATAAAGATAATAAACTATTCCAAAATCGTATTGTATTGATATTCTATAAGAATAAATTGCATAAGATAAAATTAACTTGCACTGGTTAGAGCTATAAATTGAGTAATTTTATTCTCTTAGTTTTATGAAGTTAAATTCATTTACTGGCAAAATTCCACTTCTTTAATGAAAGAGTCAGAAGTGACATTTCAGGACATAATTTGATTTTTTTGCTAATTTACGAATTTAAAATTAAAGGGAATACAGTAGAACTTAAAAAACCCGGCATAGTCGATACCGAGACTATGCCGGATTTTTGAAAATTTCAGATTCTTGAAGGAATATTAAAAGTGCGTTCGATATTCTTAACAGCGCCTTAATTCTTTTTCAAGTGATGATTAAGTAAGAAGAATAGAAAATGAAAAAAAATCTTACTTGAATGGAAATTTTCTAATTTACAGAAGAAATCTATTCTGATAAACAGTGTCAATTTTCAGTTCATGAATGCTTTTTACCTTAGTGTCACGGTTTGTATGAAACTACATCATATTTAACTTCTCTTTTTTTAATGTCATAAACTACGATCCGATTTCATAATCAATCCGCAACGTTTTCATGATTATCTGATCAAGGCCACTTTTTCTGCGATAGACAAATTCAAATGTTTTATTTTAAAAGGAATTTTAAAAGGACCATTACCTAGTTTTCAAAAAGACTTCGTACTATTTAACTAATTTGCTGTCAGAAAGGTAGTTAACAAAACAATAAAAGCTCTTATTTATTTTTTTTCTTTTTACTGTTACTTTTAAAAAAGAAAAATTATTTCAAAAATCCAGAGTTTTCCTACTCTAATCTCAAATTTCCCAAATTCATACATATCGGAGGGTTTGGTTTCTTCCCCCATAACTTCTTATCGTGATGCCCCTGAGTTTTTCAGACCATTAAGCATAATTCATGTTAACAAAAGAATCAAGATAGGTTATCACTAAACGCTTAATGCGAGAGCACTTCCAACAGTTAAAATTTAAAGTCACAAACGTAAACTTTCTGTCATAAAACTTGATAGCAAATTACTAGAATTGTACCAAAATGATACAGTTTCCATAAATGTGGATCAAATTTTAACTAATTCTGGAATTTCAGCAGCGAGCTTGATGAGGTGATTGTCTGTGCTACCGTCTCCCGGTCTATGTATATTTTTCCTTGTACTACTCGTCTTTGTTCATCACATACTTATAACAGTCTTTTGAAACCCAAAGAATTCTTTAGGCTTACTTTGTATAACATGCTAGTCTTGTAATATACATTTGAATTTCATAAATGTCTATCGCAAGATAATAAATAAGTAAATATTAACAGACGAAAATGTCTTTGCGTGAGAACATATTTAATAATTTTTGTCCATATTTATGACGCTTTTAAACGAAGATTCCGTAAAAAGTACACCATACAATTTGCGTTATTTATGTGTTGTAGATTAGTTTGGAGTTTTAAAATTATTTTTTCTTAAAAAGAAGTTTTGCGGTAGTATAAAAACTATTTAAACATTAGAAGAACGTTGAGTTCGATTTTCTGTGAACTAAGCTTTTGACCTTATTTCATGTGTTACTCTGTAGCAACGACGTGATAAATAGATGTGAAAATAAAAACTCCAAAGCATGATTTAGAATTTACTGGTGTATGCTGTAAAGTTGGCTCATTTCCAGATATTAATAGATAATACGCAAGAATCTCTATAAATAAAAGGAATTCCGAGGATAATTAATTGAGGCACAGGAAAATCGTCTGCTAAGAAAATCTTTTTTCATTTTGAACTCTATAAATAAAAGGAATAAAGCAGAAGAAATATAAAACAGATAATGTATTTATCACAAAAAATCGTCTGCTAAGAAAATCTTTTTTCATTTTGAATAAAATTAAATAAAATATTGAAAACATTTGATTTAAACTAAAAATTGTATTACTAAAAGTTTTCTTTTTTTTTCAGAACCTTTTAATACTTTATAACGATGAAAATGACGTATTTCAGACAATGCATTTCTGCATGCTTCCAGTTATTGATAAAATCATACAAATTTCAAGTTCGTTTAATATTGCTAATACGGACCCGGGCAACGCCGGGCGGGTCAGCTAGTTATAATAAAATACTGTTATCGTGATTCGGTCATACGAGAATAAAGGAGAAGCAGATGGCGGCGTAAGATTTTACAAAAAAAAAAATTATATAGGGTAGATGTGCCAGTAAAAATACCTTTATGGAATTTCGTTAAAAATATTTTTTTACACTTATAATTATTAGATTCCAAATTTTTCATTATTATATTCATCTATCAACAGTATTTAACCATTCTTTTAGTTTCATTTTTTAATATGATTCAAAATTTAATCTCTATAAATAAAAGGAATTCCGAGGATAATTAATTGAGGCACAGGAAAATCGTCTGCTAAGAAAATCTTTTTTCATTTTGAACTCTATAAATAAAAGGAATAAAGCAGAAGAAATATAAAACAGATAATGTATTTATCACAAAAAATCGTCTGCTAAGAAAATCTTTTTTCATTTTGAATAAAATTAAATAAAATATTGAAAACATTTGATTTAAACTAAAAATTGTATTACTAAAAGTTTTCTTTTTTTTTCAGAACCTTTTAATACTTTATAACGATGAAAATGACGTATTTCAGACAATGCATTTCTGCATGCTTCCAGTTATTGATAAAATCATACAAATTTCAAGTTCGTTTAATATTGCTAATACGGACCCGGGCAACGCCGGGCGGGTCAGCTAGTTATAATAAAATACTGTTATCGTGATTCGGTCATACGAGAATAAAGGAGAAGCAGATGGCGGCGTAAGATTTTACAAAAAAAAAAATTATATAGGGTAGATGTGCCAGTAAAAATACCTTTATGGAATTTCGTTAAAAATATTTTTTTACACTTATAATTATTAGATTCCAAATTTTTCATTATTATATTCATCTATCAACAGTATTTAACCATTCTTTTAGTTTCATTTTTTAATATGATTCAAAATTTAATTTTAAATAACAGAAATATATCCAAACTCTCAAAAGCCCAGTATTGAACTCCCTCTGGTTCAATAACGGACACTCTATGCTCCAGTAATGGACAACTCAGAAAAAATCATAGATATAATTGTTTTTATGATCATGCATTTACAACCAGAAATATAGAAAGCATACTAAGGAGACAAAAAAGTTATTTTCAAATATCTTTAATAATCAGGGTTTCAATAATCAATTAAATAATTGCAAGAATTATTCACTGTTTAAATTAATTATTATTAGTATTACAATATAAATATTTTAAGACAAACATTATTTTAGATAGAGGATTTAAAATACTAAATGTCTGAGAATGAAAGTTATCAAATTTTTGAGATAGTGAGGAGTTTAAATGAGTAATTTAAAAAAATTGAGAAATGTTGTGAAATATTAGTCTATCGATTTGTATATTTCCCACTACTTCGTATTTTTAATAGTTAAAATTTCTGAAACTACTTGATTTATTACTTGTAGTAATTAGTATTATGAATATGAAAGAAATTATACTGTGATATACTAACTAAATAATTTCAAAATAAATCTGCACAACTGATATTTGAAGCCAATATTCTGCAGATTTACTAGTATCATTAATACTATAAATTTAATTAATATTATAATACTTTTTTTTGGTCTGAGATGAATAAAAAAAAAGGACAGAAAATAAGAGAAAATTTTTAACAACTTCTTTAACTTAAATGCTTTTCATAAATGGATAGAGACTGATCCCTATGAGCGTTTCTTTTATCCATGACCATAAACTAAATTATATGGTTCCTGATTTGTTTTATTGATTATTAGATTCTAAAATATGCAAGGCAAAGTTATAAAAAATATTAATTTGATTAAAATATAGAAATTTTTACAAACCACGCGAAACTAATTAAAAACAGCTATTTATAAAAATGTTGGTTTTATTACATTATAATAAATGTAAATAAAAAATAAAAAATTATTTCTTAAGTTTTCAGATAAGCTAAGGTGTTTTATGCACTATGAACTTTACTGAAATTGCATTTGTAGCAATGCCTATATGGGCTTTTCATTAGTGGAAATTGATTAATTAAGCATTCCTGTAATGGACGGACGCGGTTTTAAAACCTCAAAAATGATGAAATTTTGTAAATTGCCATTAGTACATAAAATTCAAAGTGTTCTATTATTATGCAAACAAAAACTTTCAAAATTTGCAAAAAAAAAAAAAATAATAATAAATAAATAAATAAAATATAAATTTAATAAATGAAGTTAGCATCTTCGTAACGATTTCCACTGAAAAATAGCAAAAAAATTGAAACATTATTTTTTGCTTCTTTGTTGGCTTGCAGAATAGCTTAGATTATAAAATATGGGGTTTGAGTTTCAGCTAGATAGGGAGGCCTACTAAAGGCTTAAGCATAACAAGCCCCACCTTTTATAAACTACTACGCTAAATGCTCCAGCCAAGGGCCAAGGTAAAGGACACTCTCTCTCCGGAAAGGACATTAAGTGCCAACTCCAGAAGAGACCAGAGGCACTACATGACTGACCTCCAGACCACCATTAAAAATATATTAGATAATAAATGAAAGAATAGAATTAAAACATATTCACAAGGGGTAACCCTATCTATTCAGGGCGTACCCAAAAATTTAACATAACTGAAAAATCCTTAACAATGATAAGTGCAAAAATATATGTACAATGTAAATAATTAAAATAAACCAATAAACATATACATAAATAGAATTTGATATAATCATATTTCTAACGTTAATAATACTAGTTGCACCCGTCTAAATTCAACGGAAGATAATATATTGGATAGGTATGTAACACTTGAAATTTATGAATAAAAGAAAACTGTACTTAGATAAAAATAACAATTTTATTAAATTTTATCAATAATAAGTATTAAATCGGTTTTCACATTGTTTCAGCAATAGATTTTTTTTTCATTTTTCAATTTTTAAAAGTATTTTCTTATCTACCACATTAGTTCTCGAGCTACTTTTTGGAGCTGTTTGCACTTACAAATTTTTAAAGGAATATACTCGAGACTTGGCAAAATATAATTGACTGTTATAAATACTGGGTCGGCTAAATAAGTAGCAACAGAGTCTAAAATTTCTCATTGTGCTTTATTAATCGTCATAATGCGCTTTATTAATCGCCATAAACGTAACACGAATGGGAAATTGACGTCTTCTAAATACACAGAAAAGAGTTTTCTCTGATCGTATTAAATCTATTCTAGAGATCAAAAGTTTTTGTAAAACTCTTTCGCCAGTAATATTTTCTTGATCAATTTTTAAACAATTATCGTATATATTTCGTACAATTAATCCGGTGCATTTAAAAGATCTTGGAAAAACACGTATATTTCATAGTAAAATTGCAACCGATTTTAAGCTGAAAATATGTGGAGGCAAACCAATTAATTGTAAGCTATTTAAAAATTTATGTAGAAATTAAAGAATTCCTTTTTCATGTTCAGTTATTACGTTATTTACAATGCTGTATGTTCTGGGATATTATGTTTCTAATACGGCTAGTACGACATAAAATGCTCTGTAGCAGATATTCAGCTGAGCAATCATCACTGACATATATTATACTATTACTATATACCATAGACAATATTTTAAATCATTTGATAATGCTTTGTAAAAGCTTGAAAATACTTTAAAAAAATCAATAATTCTTTTTAATGAAAACATTATAGTCTAATCACATATCACATTCATATTTTGCAAAAACGTTGCATATTTATATAGAGTTTAAACAATGCTAAACTCCAATTTTCAAAGTGTTCCTACAAAAATACTCTGTACGTACGATCATTAATTTCAAAAAGAGCCTACTGCAGCTTATCAAATCAAAATATTCTGAAATTTGAGCAAGCAGTGAGAGCAGAACAACAAATATTGAGACAGACATACTATTTAATTTTTAACACAACTTACACGGAATACAGAAAAAACAAACTTTTCAAACGAAGAAACGGAAGCAGGCATTAAAATTCAACGTTTCTGAATTTAGATTTCAGATTAATAAGCTATTAAAAATCATTATCTTATACTATAATGCGAGCAAAAATTGTGTGTGTGTGTGTGTATGTGTGTGTGTCTGTGTGGGTAAATTTTATCTCAAAAACGGCTCTAACGATTTTCGCAAAAATTTGGATTTTACCATTTTCGGGCACGAGAAGACCATTGGGCTAGGTCGCATGTTCGAGAAAATTCGATTATTGGGTCATTTTGGGTCATAATGGGTCAGGATTAAGCTATTTATATCTAGAGAATGGCTGGATCGATTTTAAGGAAATTTTGTATCCAATCGTTTTTTGGCACGAGAAATCAATTGAGCTGGGTCACATGTTCGAAAAATTTTGATTAGTGGGTCATTTATGGGTCATTGTGGGTCAAGCCATTTTTATCTAAAAAACGGCTCTAACGATTTTGACCAAATTTTATATTTTATAGTTTTGGATTAGAAGAAGACCATTGGGTTAGGTAACATGTTCGAGAAAATTCGGTTAGTGGGTCATTTTGGGGGTCATTGTGGGTCATGCTATTTTTATCTAGAGATTTTCTCACGCAATTTTGACTAAAAGTTGCATTCTATGGTTTTCGGGCACGACAAAAACATTGGGCTAGGTTACATGTTCGAAAAAAAATTTGAATGGGTCATATTGGGTCATTCAGGGTCTGGGTCAAGCTATTTATATTTAAAGAACCGCAGAATCAATTTCATCGAAATTTTGCCTGTAATAATTTTTTGACACGAGAAAGCTAATGGGCTAAGTCACACGATCGAGAGATTTCGATTATAAGAGTCATTTGTGGGTCATGATGGGTCATAATGGGTCATGGTCAAGCTATAGCTAAAGAACAGGTGGATCGATTTTAACGAAATTTTGTATACAACATTTTTTTGGCACGAGAAAACTATTGGGCTAGGTCTCAGTTCGAGAAATTTCGATTAGTGGGTCATTTTGGGTCATAAAAGGTCTGGGTCAAGCTATTTATATATAAAGTATGACAGTATCAAATTTAATGAAATTTTGTATGTAAGTTTTTTGACACGAGAAAATTAATGGGCTATCTCACATGTTTGAAAGATTTCGATTATAAGAGTCATTTATGGGTCATGATGGGTCTTAATGGGTCATGTCAAGCTACATCTAAAGAACATATGGATCAATTTTAACGAAATTTTGTATACAACATTTTTTTGGCACGAGAAAATCATTGGGTTAGGTCACATGATCAAAAAATTTCGATTAGTGTGTCATTTTTAGGCAGTTTTAGTGGTCAAGCCAATTTTATCTAAAAAATGACTCTAAAGACTTTGACGAAATTTCGTATCCTACCGTTCAGATTACAAGAAGATTTTTGGAATTCGATTAGTGGGTCATGCTAATTTTATCTAAACAATCTATCGCGCAATTTTGACTAAATTTTGTATTCTATCGTTTTTGGCTTCGGGAAAATCATTGGGTTACGTCAGATGTACGAGAAAATTTTATTAATGGGTCATTTTGGGTCATAATGGGTTAGTGTAAAAATAATTATATCTAAAAACTGCTCAATCGATTTTATCTAAATTTTGTATCCAAACGTTTATCGATACGCAAAAAGTAATGGGCTAGGTCACATATTCGAGAGATTTCGATTATAAGGGTCATTTGTGGGTCATGACTTGTCATGCTAATTTTATCTAAAAAATGACTCTCGCCATTTTGACTACTACTTTGTACTATATCGTTTTCGGGCAAGTGAAAACCACTGGGCTAGGACACGTGCTCGCGAAAATTTGATTAGTGAGTCGGGTCATAATGGGTCAGGATCATAAGTATAGGGTTACAGCCAATAAATTGGCGGTATTTGACAAAATATTGGCATCTTTTGGCCTAAAAATTGACTATTAACTTTACAAAAGCCAAAATATGCATTTAGCGTCAAATGAAAGAACGTCACCAAATTTGGTTATATCTGGCAAAAAATATTGTTTTTCAAAATGTGAAGAAATTTTGGGAAGAAAATACATTCTTAATAAGATTCGAGATGTATGGATAAACCAATCAGAGTCGAGCTAAAAAAGTGATTTGGATCGATGTCCTTCCGTTGTAAATTTTAAAACGATGTAAAATTTATTAACACGGGCAAACACACATAGTAATCTTATTTATTGTGTTTGTAAATGATACTATTATAAATAACATGTTTTATAGTAATAATACAGAGAGATTAATGCATTGAAAATACTATATCGAGTTGAACACAAAGTTAATTTTGACCGAGTTTAACTCGGTCACTCCTGCTAGTTTATTTTTAAACGCAGAATATCGTTCATAAAATATTATTGAACACAATTTTTCAACAAACTTTTTGAGAATCAAAAGACTAATAAGAAAGCAGTCAATTGTAATCAAGATTAGCTTGCAATTATAGGTAAACAGCCATTATAAGAATAGCCAGAATCACTTATGTGAAATCAGAATTTGAATATTTGAAATCTGATGTGCATGTTTGAAATTTCGCTCCTCAGTTATTGCTGCTCAAATTACAATCGAAAATATATTCTGCCTATTCTGAATTGAAGCTCCTTTGAAATGACTACAGTTAGAGACACGGCGTGTTACTCCTAGATTTTATTACTATAAAAGTGTTGTGTCTTCAACACAAAATTTTCCTAGACAATTTAAGATATATTTTCTATTACAATTTAGTTATATGGAGTATAAATATACTTCCTTTTTTATTTATCGTAGGGTTTTTTTGAATCAAAGTATTTATCTTATGACTATATTCATGATCCAGTACGCATATATGTATTACATTTTATTATATATGTATTGTGCACAGCATAAGTCAGACAAATCATCAATTGAAAACTACAATTTATGTAGTATTTATATATGGGATTGCAGCTTCAAATATGGCAATATATATTTATGGTTTAGAAATATATTATAAACTGTATAATACAAATAACGAAACTGCCAGCCAGCTGCCACACTAGCAAGGGATTTTTGCATTGCACACTTCGTACAAAGCTTCTTAAAATGTCGAATGAATGAAATCCGATTACTGGTGAGAGCAAACTCGGAGACATCACAAGTAATTGGGTTGCCACTTATTTAACATTACAACGAGGTATGCGATTTTTATGTTGCTGAAGCAACACCCCTCGCTAATGAGGCAGCTGAGTGACAGCTTCTTTATCTATAAATATAGCTGTCATATATTTGTAATTCATCAATACTAAAATTGTTTGCTAAAATTTATTACGTATGTCTATTAGATAAATGATGGATGACTAACATGATCTGTTGTTCACAAAGCAAAACTATGATGCCTTTCATAACAAAGAAATTATTTCATAATACTAAAAGAGGATATGCGGATAAAAAAAAGAAAAAACAACAACAAGCATTAAAAAGTTTTATTAAAACTAACTTTTGCTTTTAAAAAATTTAGGTTTAGGTAATTTGAAATATATAGCTCTTTTTAATTTTCATGAAAAATTATGCAGTTGTTTATTAAATATTATGAAAAATGGAAAATTATGTTTTAATCGATACATTTAAGGAAGCTACAAAAAATAATTCAAAACGGCATTAACACTTCGTATAAAGATGCATTATATAGCCTATCACGATTTTAAAAATTTAATATTTTTAGATATTCTAATACAGCGAATTATGTGAAACCAGTAATTTTTTTCATTGAACTCGAAGCACTTATAGATGCTGATAATAAAGAGTATCATATTTTTACGATTCTAATATGATGAATTGTTGAATTTGTCGATATTTTAGCTTTCTATCTATGAACTCGACGCGCTCGTACGCACTTTCAGATTTCTAGCTATTCTTATCTTTTTCTTTAAGAGAGAAAGTCGGGGGAGCAAAGGACGGTTAAAAAAAAACTACATTAAAACTCAACAATAAAGAAAAATCATGCGTTAATCATACGTTATGAAGCACTTTCCAACACTTCTTGAAATCTTTAACAAAACTTCGTTATCCAGGGAAATAACATATTATTATCCATATCCAAATATATATTTTAATACTTTTGAAAAGCCCTGTATTTGATCAGTCGGTTAATATATGGACTATATAATAATAAAATTTAGTTTAGCAAGAAAACGTCTAACTGGTTGAAATTTTCCTTTCAGCACTTTCTACTAATAGATGGAAACATACCTGAATACTTTTTTAGCCCTGTAAAATACATAGTACCTTTAATACACGAAAGCAATTTACTAAAGTTTAGTTTAAAAATAAATTCTCTTTAAATTACTTAAATAAAATTTCCAGAAATTATCATCCAAAAGCGACCGCGTATCCGTTCTTTGCGTGATTCTCTATATCATTTTATCTATATTCTGCAAATATTTCTTAGTAAACTAAATTTAGTTCATCGTAAAAAGGCATAACATATTTGAAAAACACCTTTAAGTAAATTACGCTCATATTCAGTATCTTTTCCGAGATCTTTTGTGTAACCCTGTATATCTAAATTGTGTAACAATTACAATATATCCAAACCATGTAATATGCATACATCTAGTGAAATTTAAAAGCGTATATCATAATTAAAAATGCATTTCATCCATCTAACAGTCATCTTCCACAATATACAGGACTTCGGATAGAATATACTATCTGAAATCTTTTGCGAGTCCCTGTAAATGCTATGCACTACGTATTATGCATAAAATAACTCATATTAATCCTCAGCAAAGTATATCAATTTGATTATATATGAAATCGTTTACCATAATTAAAATATGTCGTAAACAATCCTTCCCCCCTTTATTATTATGCATTGGAATTCTTTTGTGTTGCCCTGTAAATGAATAATAACTATTCTTTTCGCTGCATACTTTACAAAATGCATATTTTAATGCACTTTGTAGATACATATAACTTTCAAGATGTTTGACAGGGTGTAACATCTTTAAATATCAGTTGAAACGATTTTCCTCCATAGGCTGTAATGTAATGGAAAACTTTTGACTGTCCCTGTAAATAAACTAATCTTGGCAGACACTTCATTTTCAATTGGGTTCGTGCTCGAGTAAACGTCATTAACGTCCACAAATTTGATGACAATCCGAGTATATTTACGAGAGTTAGAGCGCGGACAGACGGTCATACGACCAGACGGACAGACAGCCAGACAAAGCACTTTTCAATTTGTTGGAAAGTGCTAAAAAGAGAAAATATAGATCTTAACTGGGAGATAGTTTTTTTATGAATTATGCTTAAAAAACTACCCGTATTGTAATTTGCAATAATTAAAAAAAATTAACGTTAAATCTTCCAAATTTTATATTTGTATGATTCGTAAATTGCTTCATTATACAACTTCCCGTACCTGAAGTTAAACTTTACCAAAGAATCGAAATATAATGCTAAAATTAAAGATATTGGAACTGGAAATTTTAAAGGTTTTTATGATTTCAATATATAAGCGATTCCCCCTTTTTTTAAGCATAAACTGAAAAAAAAAGCATAGTTCCTGATTGAATGATGATTTTCGTTTTATTCTGAAATAATTTGGAATTAAAAAACAATGAATCAAAATCGTTATCGCAGCACCTCCTTCTGAGAGAAAATAAAGTAGGTTCTGAAGTCTATAGTCAAAAACATATAATCGAAGTTTGATTCAATTCTATGCATAACTTGGAACATTTTCTGATGATACAATATTGAAAATAGCACAAAATTCTCTATTATATCCCCTTCCCCCACCAATCCGGTGGAATATAGCCAAATTCAACTGAAAATGGTGAGGTAAGTGAACCTATAGGCAATTTTTCATTTCTTTTTTTTATTTTCTTGCTCCGCTTCTTTATATGCAAACTGTATAAGCAACTTATTTTAATAATTTTCTCTTGAAATGCATACGCAATACAGGGTAAACAAGTCAAATGTAGCAATCCCAAAATTTTCTTCTACCTCATACTTTGCATATTGCAAAATTCGCTAGCACAGTTGCAGCATTAAATGCCAATCTATGATCATCATAAAGATTTTAAAAATATGAAATTCCATGCACAAGTTCGTGTGATAAATACAAAAGAAGCCTGCAATTTTTTTCATTCAATTTTCCACCATTTGGTATAGTTTAACGAAAGTGATTTCGCAAAACAATCTTTTCTAGTTGCCTGCAATATCTTCATTTCTCATTGTCGCCGACGTCGTTCACGTAGTAGATGATTCTAATTTTTGGCGTGACACTAAAAAAATACAATATATTATACAATTATTTCTTTTTAACTCTTAAAGAAGAACTGTAAACCTTAAAACCTATTCAGATTTTGTGGCAACTGGCCAATTTTTATGAAATTAAAAGCCTGGCAAGAACTAGTAGGATCTGCCAAATCCCAAGACTTTCTTCTTTCTCGTACAAGTTTATATTTCAAAAAGTCGTCACGTATGTTAATACTTAAGTATATTTCAATATTATATCAACTTTTATTTTCATTTGTAATTTCTGTTTTATTTTAATAATCGGAATTAAAATGAGTTAATCTCGATCACAATCTGTTCTAATAAAAGAAAATTTCGCTCTCTATGTGTGTGTCCCAAAACAATCTGAAGGATCATATAAAATACAAATAGTAGTAATAAATAAAATGTTTATTAAAATAGAAATTCACATGCCTGAATCACAAATTTTCTTAATAGTCGCAATCTTGTTTTCTGAAGACAAAGTGTCATCAGATATTTTCGCATCGTCTACTTATATATATAAAATACAAACGGAAATTTCAGGTTTTCCGCCTATTCCTCCAGTTGTACTCAAGGGATTTTAATGTAACTTGCACCGTTAAATAGGTATTATTCCAAGGAATGTTTTCGTACATGGTATATCGCTCTAGGTAGATTAGTTATAAAATTAAGATGAAAAATTCATTTATTTTGGACATTAGGGTTACCATTTGGCATATGTTTTTCATTTGGCGCAGTATATGAAACTATCTTTGTTAAAGTATTGAAATGTTTATATTAATTAGAAATGAAAAAAATACAAATATCCCTAAAAATAAAATAAAATAAACTATTGCTGATTTTCTTCAAAGCACAAAAAAATCCTTTAGAAATAACATAAAATAAAACTATTTAATTTAAATATGGGGACAATATTTATACGGCTTTAAAGAAATATTCATTGTCAAAGTCAATAGGTTGAATCAATATCTGCAATTTATCACCATTTTCTCTATATATTTGGCTCCGGAATAACAACTAAAATACCTAAAATTAAAATTAAATAAAATATAAATGACGCCATTTTTTAAACAGAAATTTTTTTAGAATGTCAGAGTTAATTACAAGAACTGCTATATGTATTTTTAAAATTTACATTATTGAATAGGTTTGCGGCGTATTCATAATATAGCGAAACATCTTTTTTTTCCTTTTTTAACAAATTGGGATTTTTTCTTCATTGTTTTCGGTCGCAAAGATTGTTCTTTCTAAATGTTTATCAGATGCGCAACTACTTATTTTTCTATTGTTGATTAAATAAATTAAACGGCTGTATTAATTGGGAAAAAATATGAATCGAGAGAAAAAATGTTCGTTTAACTGTTCGAAAATTTTATTTAAACAAATATACAATAATAATAATAATAATAAGGAAACTTACGATTATTCATATGAAAGTTTATGGGAACAGGTGTCATATGCGCATTGGGATACCTAATTGGCACCAAAATGGCATTATTTTACTTGACATGATACCCTGCACATTGTTGTTAATTTATTAATAAATTATTTATTTATCTTTATTTTCTTTTTTAATATAATACAGATATAACGATTATATTCTAAAAATGTATATATAGAAAAAATTGAAAATTATTTTTTTTTCCGACATCTTGAAAGAGCTGAGAAAATGCTAAAATGGAATTTTGCCTCTATCTTGGGTTTCTTCGCCAATCGTGCCAACCAGAACGGAATACGGAACTCTTCCCTTATTCTTTTGTACTTTTAATGAAATGTATGAAAGGAGTGTCATTTTAATATATGTAATATGGCTATTTTACATGTATATAGTCGACATGAAATAAATTATGACATTAGGAATGACAAATATGTAAATAATATTTGGTAGTTTATTACATACGCCTGATTAAAATGTTGCTTTGCGTTGAATTTTGCGTAGCAGCCTATATGAAGAATGGGGCAAAATATAGTTTAATTTACTATTTTTTGAATCAAAAATATTTTCCTATTGAATTATAATTTGCATTTTCCCCTGATTCATATATGAAAATGATTACTGCAGTGCTAAGAAACAGTTACAATTTCACGCTAGCAGTTTAGATATAGATAAGGGAAAATATTTTGTACTACTTGGTTACCCCGTCTACCAAAAAACTATCGCCATATACGATTAAATGCCAATAATGGATGATTGTGAATATCACATTCAGTGCCATTAAGGCGAAGGTGGACCTTCAAATCGACAAAAATTATCCAAAATTTCGAAAAATACATTTTTATTTCCCAACTCATGAAGCGCTTATTATGAGTTTATTGTAAGTATATTATAAGTGTATTATAAGTAATATTCATTTATTATATGGTATTTAATGTTCTTTATTATTGAAATACTGATATTTCTAACTTAACAGTGGATTATCTCGAAATAAAAATTTCGGGATAATCTCAATTTTCAAAATGTTCCATGCGCATCCCTAATTTTTTGAGTTCTTCAAAATTTGTTATGTCATTACTTCATAGTACATAGAAAAAATGTTAGTTAAAATAATTGTACTTCGGAAATCATAAGCTGTAAATTCTTCATCAAAAGTATGATTTACAGTGTTTTCTCACTATAAAAATTGGTATTTCGACTTATTATTATTATTATTAATTTTTATTTTCTATTTATGTTTAGGATTTCAACTAAGTTTTACTCTTAGGTCTGAAAGGTATCTCATAAATAAAAATTATTATTTTATATGCAAAAGAAAGGCGCATGGAGCATTTTTAATTAATTAATTATTTCAATAATTAATAATTACCAAAGTAATTAATATTTTTCCTTGCAATTTTAGCTTTTCTCAAATAAATGCAATTGTAATCACATATTTTATTTTCCAGCAAATCGGTTCAAAAGAAAAAGAAATTTTTTTGAGAGTCCACCTTCACCTTAAACACGATACACATGTTTAAAACGTCACAGGTGATTTTTAATTCCACTTTTTATTTGAATTTTTATTATTTTGTTACAAGTTTATTTGTTCTTTCGTTGTTTTGCTGTTTAAACTAAAACTTATGTCCACATCTATAATTTAGTTATTAGTTTGGCGATTTTTATAAATTGGCGAAATGGGTCGACGGAGTAACCAAGTAGTACCAAATATTTTATTGTAAATGTTTGTTTGTTCTTTTATTTTCTATATATTCTTTGTTTAATAAAATAGTACTCGAAACTTTGCAATTTTGCAATTCTATATTTAAAAAATTATTACTTTCGCACAAATAATGTGAAATAGTTTAAAACGCTTCATTTGGCACCAACTTTTATAATTAGCGGCAATGGAGTGGTATAACGTAAACATAAAGAGCTTTTAAACTGCAGTATGTATAATATCATGTATAGCCATGACACGGATAATACGCAATAAAGCAGCTAGTAAATAGCTTGAAACTGCAGAGATGTCATATACGCACCACATTGGCGTGAATTTTATCCGATGCCAATGTCATAGATGCATCTGGTACTTAATTGGCGCCAAAGTGTTATTATTTTGCTTTGTATGGTAACCTGATGCTGTTGTTTACTTATTTATAAATTGCTTATTAATTTTTATTTTCTTTTTAATATTATATAAATTGTTTTATTCTATAGTTATTAATTAAACTTTATATTATTTATTGTTATTATTCCCTTTTTAAAATATATATATATGTAGCTGGTATTAGAAAACGAGTTTTTCGTCAAATTTACGTCCGAAAAAATTGCGCCAATGTTTCGTGAATATGACATCCGTGACCTTGAACATAGCACTGAGACGGTAAAATATCTTTTGTTTAAATAATTTAAAAAATAAGATCAGGAAAATTCTATAATCGGAATACATATCTAATTAGTTCAGTTTAGCGAGATTGCTTTGGTACAAGTTAAATACAGTTGTTGTAACCGTAATCATAAATCGCAATATTCGTGCCTTGAAACTTCTTTAAATTTACGTCATTGTGATGCAGTTACGGTATTTAGTCGGCAGAGATAACGAAAATAATATGCTGTTTCATTATTTTAATGATCAATATTGTTATGACGTGAAATCTATCTACTTTTACTTTATACATAAAATGAAAATTGGTATTTCGTTCCGGTATTTGATAACCTGATTCCTGCTAAAAATATTTCTATGGATTTTTTTTCCTTTTAAGCATTTAACATGTTTTATACCGGTTTATGTACTTATTTATTGAATTATGGGTTAAAGTTCTATAATCAGAACTACTCATTTGTGGAATATTATTCATAAAAAAATCTTCTAGATGTATTTTGATAAAACTTGCATAACTTGCATTGTAAGTCAGATAATCTTTTAGGGATGGTTTTATTATATTGAATATTTCTCTGCAATGCTCAGTTATAGTGTTAGTCAGTTATTTTGGAGTAAATTTCTATGATCAAGTAAACCCTATTATGAAAGATTAATCTTAAAAAAAACTACTAATAGACGAAATTTTGATAAGACTTACAGTGTTAGATAAATTTTCAAAGGTAAATTTCGGAAATTGCATTGGGTTATGTCGTTTACCAACAAAAACTACAAAAAAATCAATGATTCGTCTGGAAAAGTGGACCAGCGTAGCGGGCGACGCCTGCTATTCATCTACTAAAAGGAAATCTTTAAATCAAGTCTTGATATTAACAGACATTAGCTGACACGCATTTCCTGAAAACAAATATGAGATCTTTCCACGATAAAAGATAACGATGTGGATCAATACTGGATACTTTTTCTGGAGATAATTTTTAAAACTATAGTTCATCTTTTCTTTTTCTTTTATCCACGTGAGCTGGCCATAACCAGTACTTAATAAAAATCGAAGCTAAGCATAAAAATACAAGAAATAAAAATTATTTTTTAGATAAACTTACTGTAGAACTAGTAATAAATACGAATAGAATATCTATAAATATCAACCGTGACATTTTTTGTTATGATTTACTGAATTTAATGCCATCATTTTGTAACTCTCCTTTAAAAATTAGAAAATCAGTATTCATTGTAAAGTATAAATGCCTTTGTCATTAATGCTAAGTAATAAAATAACACTAGAATATTTATTAAACGGCATGCAGCACCGTTTCATTTTTATTGCATTTATTTCTGCTTTGAAATATATAACATTACTGCAATTTTTATTTTATTGAACAGAATAGAAATGTTTTCTCAAATAAACGTTTAATTTAAATTACCAATTTTGGATTTTTTTTTTCAAAATAATTTTCAATAGTGCAGTTTTTTAATCTATCAAAACATGCCATAACAAAAAAATATTTGTTTTGCCACAAAAGTGCAAAGAATCATTTTCATTACTTTAAAATAACCATGGAAATCTAAGTACAGTAGAAATTTAAAATCTTATCACGACTTGCGATGTAACTCAACTTGGCAACGGAATCGTCTTCTGGTTCTCTTAATTGAAGAATTGGTTTTACTTTTGGGAAGCGTAAAAAATTTAGGATTTTATGTTAAAAATCTAATAATTGTTAAATATTAATAAAATGTTGGTCCTCGTTTTCCAATGCTACAACAACGTGCTGTTCACATGTGCAAATATACTGTCAATATTCACCATCAATACCCTCAAATAAGTGCATCAGGAAAAAAAATTGTCACACTTTTGAGATATCGCTCTAAGATAGTTTAATAACCTGCTCGTAACTAGAAACATAATATATGTTAGATCGCCGTGTTTGAAGTGGTACTCTCCCGGAATTGGATGCCTGTTCACATTGAAAAATCTACCTAAGATATCTCAGTGAATGTCACCGTATCTGTGAACTGAATAAATGCAACGTATGCGCATGCGCTTAAAATAAAGACGTCTTCAACCACATATTAAGTATTTATACTTAATCTGTGACCTCAGCAAACAATCAGTAAAAGCTAAGTTTTATAGCCAAGGAGAGTGAGTGGTTGTTCCTTTATCTAGACGGAACAAGTTGAAACTCTCTAAGACAATTTGTGGAACTCTCTCAGAGAGTTCGACGGCCTGAGATATCTTAAATATCTCAATGTGGACAAGGTATAACACTGCATAAGTCCTTGGAAAGATTCGTAATTGCTTGACTAAGAGAGTCTACAAATTTCTACAGGTTTGACACTTCCAGTTAACGTCACTGATTCATGAGTAAGAGTAGAGTCTACTAAGTAATCTCACTGATCCCTGTACATACTCTTTTCTCATTTCACTGCTTCTGCTTTAGAACGACGTACAAAAAAAAGGCAAATTTGCGATTTGACGCACCACACTGAACTCTTCCAATCAATTACTATCCAAGTTCGGTGTTTCTTGGATCATTACAAACAAGCAACTTTATAGTTTGCAGTCAGCATTGCTTATTGCAAGTTAACCCTGTCCTGTGTGTTTCCTTCGTAATGTTCGCTCGAAAACAAACTGAGAGCAACCCTCATTCAATGACTGTATCAATTCCTGTTGAGTTTGAAACTGATTTTCATCGCCAAGAAGTGACTCTTGTTTTTGGTCTTCTTTTTGTTTTCTAATCACAGTTTCTATATCATGTGCTTCATGGACACTGGTGGTATATCCGGCTTTATATAAACAGATTGGTCAGCCAACTTCGATTCACAAATAAAACAATCCAGAAGGTAACGAGCCACGAACAAAAAATCCAGAAGGCATATGATGTATACCAGCGTATATCCACTACTACATCCTTGACCACTAGACCCGTTAGTCGAAGCATCTGTTGTCAGAATCTTCGGTGTTTCAATGTCACAAACTGATGTGATTAAGATTCTGTTCTTGATGTAATCTTCAAAAGAAGAAATCAAGAACAATAATAAAAAGAAAGAATGGAAGTTACGATTTTAATCCATCCCTTTCAATCAATAAGCCAAATTAACTTTTGTTCGCGACTTATGTTTATGGAATAGTTGCGCGAACTATCCAACGGTGAAATTAAAAAAAAGAAATAACAACAAAGCTATGGAAAGATAAAAAAAATACATTATTATCTTCAATGGTGATTTCGGGGCATCTTTTTCTTTTTAAGGAAAAACTTTGCGTTCACAACATACTTTGAAACATAAATAAAAACTAAATTAAGGTTGGGAAAAAAAAAGATTCACATTTGGATAGAAAATTAGTCTAGTGGAAAAAGAGCTATAACGAAATGAAGTTTGAACCTTGAAAGTCAAGAAATTAGGTTTAAAAAAACTTGTGAGTTTGCTGCAGTTTTATTAGGAGTACGCCCAGCTACTGCTAGAACTGTGAAAAGAATAGCTGTAACAATCTTTCTCCTTAAAAGTTGCAAAGCTAGAAAACATCGGGGCTTCGAGAAGGATAAAAAAAGCCCTGGGATTAAAATCGAGCGTATCACACAAAGAGTTTTCAAAAGAAGTTCAAATTCTCTCTCTCTCTCTTTATGAACACAGTAAACTTTGTTTTGTTTTTATTTTAAATATAAATAATCTTCCTAGCATGTACAAAATATCTTTGGCAACATTCTAGTTTCTTAAAAAATCTAATTTTCTTTTATTTGTTTCAAAATTAGTACTTTATTATAAAGTACCTAATACTTTTTGGGCTAGGCAGCAGTGTAACTAATTCGATATAATCACCGTATTGATAAATATTTTAAGAATACAATATAACTTCTGTCAACAATATTATCGAAGCATTCAACAGGCTGAATCTTGGAAAGGGCGGCGTCCCTATTCATTGTTTTCACAACCGCACCCTCATTAAATGCAAGGGCGTGGTGTTACATATGGAACATAATTACTTGTTTTCGAAGTTTGTTTGAATAAATTATAATAATTTAACCCATCTGAACTATGTCATTAATTGCATGATACATAAACAGTTTTTTATTTCATCCCTTGCTCATTTTATAATGAAAATAGATTTTTTCTTTTATTTTTAAAGTCAATGGAACAAGGTATGTTTCCATGTGTGCATATTTAGAAAAATCTGAAAAAATTATAGCATGGTCTTCTCATGTGGGTATGTATACTTATGATAAAATTTCCGGAGGAACTTTGATAGAACGTCCGTAAAACAAATGATTAAAATTTCATTTATTTGGCGTATTTTTATCGGTTGGCGTCGGAACAATAAAAAAAAAAACACTTTTATGTCTTTTTATCTTTAAGGAAAAACATTTTCATGTTAAAATTGTTTCAGTAAGCTTAACCTCAGGTGATGGAATACATATACCCCACCTAATTTTAAGTCAGATATGCACTAGAAAATTTTAATTAGATCTTATTTTTATAAATTTGGTAAAGTTAAAAAACAGCTTTTCTTTATTTTGAAGCAAATTTTTTCAAAACTTCCGGTGAGAATTCCGCATTTCAGAAACGAAATTACTTGCATCTCAAAGAGTTAACTTAAATAAATAGACTTTTATAACGAAAGATTTGCCATATGCATTTATATGTGTCAATAATGAAATTTAAGCACAGTTTTAATTTCATTTCGTTTTAATTTATTCTAATAGTTTAGAATAAAATTTAATGGGATAAAAATGATTCAAGCTCAAAATTAAATTCTTATTCTTCGCATTATCAATTTGACTTAGATATTGCTTGTGTCGAGGCAACAGGAGAGTAGTATTGTTGCCATGGAAACAATAAATCATTGAATATCGAAATGCATAAGGGGACCTTTCTTTACACGTTGAGTGCCACGGTTAACTTTCCGTTTAGTCTTAAAAATGTATATTGTTTTAAGTTATTGTTAAGAAACTACAATCCTATAATAAATAAAATTTAAGTAAATTGTAATTAAATTTTCAGTGATTACTTAAAAAATATATTAATTTTTAAGTTTTATATCGCATTTTAGACTGTCAGTGAACTGTGACCGACGCGGCTTAAATGGAAAATTCAGTATCAGTCACTGACGTAGCACTCAACTTGTAAATTAGGCAGTTCCTTTTAAAATCCCTTAAAATATTCCCAGCCATTATAATCGTGTAAAATTAAATAATTTCAGCATTACGCAACTATTACACATTATAAAAATTTATAGTAAAAATAAATAATAATATGGTTTCATTGTTTAAATTTAAATTCATGAAGTACCATGCATTTAAATGCTCATTTAACTAGCTACTTCGAAATGCATCAAAATGGCTTGCATTTGGCGAAGGGAAATACTGCTCGCCAAGTGGCAAGACGCATGTCTTTTCGCGCCAAACATTCGAAAGTATTTTTTTTTTTTTTTTACAGACTTTTTACTAGAATTCCGTCGCTAAATTTCACTGTTCCTTTATTAGATATGTAGATAGTTTCATTAGGATATTTTTCTCAAAATATTCTGAGTATGAACATTAAGGAGTCCTTATTTGTAAAATAAGTGCGTTTGTAATGCACACATATTTTAGTTGGTAAAAAATAATCAATAAAAATTCAGCTTTTGGGTTTTTTATTAATAATTTTCTGTAACTTGTTTGAAATAGTTTTAAAATTTTGAGCATTCTTGACAACCACTTCTTTATTAAATCTTTATTAAACGAATCGGGAAACAGAAAGAAAATCTACATGATACCGCCATTTTTCAATGAAAATTTAAATGATCAAGCTAAGATTTAAATATGCTTTTATAACTAAATTTTGATTGACTATGTTAAATGAGACTATACGATTGATTAAATATCGTTGATAGATTAATATGATACGGAAAAACTGAAGTAATAATTATTACTACATTTTAAAAATAATTTTGAAAGAAATATTTAAAAAATTTCCATTACTGGTGCATTTACTACAGTATACGCATTAGTAAAAGGTAAAATTTATATGCAAATTCTAACATGCAGTATAGCTCACCCGCAAGGAAAGTGACATATCTGGCAAAATCTTATTTTTTCTCCTAATAGGTCTGTCACAAGTGTATCTTGCTACACAAACAGTCTCATAATTGTAGG
This sequence comes from Maratus speculifer, assembly GCA_964019185.1. Taxonomy (NCBI): domain Eukaryota; kingdom Metazoa; phylum Arthropoda; class Arachnida; order Araneae; family Salticidae; genus Maratus; species Maratus speculifer. The sequence goes on along the minus strand of OZ025290.1, from coordinate 337,138,092 downwards.
TATACGGAAAATCCTTTATTACGCTATATGTCTGTTTCTGAATATGCAAATTAGGCGGATTGTATGGAGAGATAAAGAAAGAAAAGTGACAAGAAAAGTGACACAAGAAAAGCCCGCAAGAAAAGTGACACATCTCACAAAATCTTATTTTTTCTCTTAATATGTCTGTCACAGGTGTATCTTGCTACACAAACAATCTCATAAGTGTAGGTATACAGAAAATCCTTTATTACGCTATGTGTCTGTTTCTGAATATGCAAGTTAGGTGGATCGTATGGAGAGGTAAAATTACACAACTCTCGAAACCTCATCCTACATCTTCATTCTTAAATATCTTATGTGTTTTTATGCACTAATCTTTAATCAAGTGCTAAGTGCTGTAATTTCATTTTACAGTAAAAACATGCAAATTGTCTTTTGTCTCTTCTGTGAAATTTACTTTTACATGTGTCACTTTTCTTGCAGTCGAATGATATAATCTGTTCTTTACTAACTATACATTCCTCAAAACGCATTATTAGAATAATTGATTTTGCAGTATTTTGCGCATTTAAGAGTAAATAATAATGTATTGTGTGAAGTCTAAATTTCAAATATTCTAGATATATAATCATGAACAGACATGCAATAGATCTTATAGATTTTATATATTTATTATAATGTCTTGCACCAATATAAAACATACCGCTGGTGCTACAATTTTTGGTTTCCAGTGATTTCGATCAGTACGTATAGTTTGGATTATTTAATCGCAAAAATCAGTGATAAAATAACAAAAAGATTATTATACGATATTACTGTGCCCAAAACCACCTATTTCACAGTTCATTCAGTTTGTTTATAACTTTTATTGAAATATTTCAGGCATTCAAACATACACAAACTCACAATGGCATATTAATGTACATTGAACGTCAAACTCTGCTTATATAGAATGAGAATTTCTATTGTAATCGAAACGCACCAATTTATGTTTACTTGCTATTCTTTTTATTCTTTTTATCAATTTAATTTATGTACACTAACATAGATTCATTAATACAACATGCGAAAGAGAAACTGTATAACTCATAATTGTATATTAATGTACATTCAACATACCCTGCTTGCTGTAAGAAATTGTATTGTAATCGATATGCACCAATTTATATTTATTTGCTATATTTTCTATCATTTTTAACAATTTAATTTATGTATACCTACATAGATTCATTAATACAACATACGGAAGAGAAATTGAAAAACTTTCTTTTTCTGTTTAATCATTTCGTCTTTTATCTTTAATTTTACTATTACCGGCTTTTCAAACGAACATTGAAATAAAAATTATAAATTCTTAAAGCAGTATAAGAACAATCTTTTTTCAATGATAAATTTATAAAAAATGTCTTACCTCTTTCGAGGGCTATGATGTCTTTATAGAAGTCGATATCATTTAAGTATTATTTCATGTTAATGACTGCAAAAAAGATTCCAATTTAACATAATAATGAACACTTATTAAAAAATACACTGTTCTTTTCGGTTCATTTCACGTATTTTGTCGTCTGCGCGATAAGAAATCTGTGATAAAGTTTTAAACCACGGGGGAAAGAGATAGATGGGGATGAAGTGTGATGGCTGGTATAAGCAGAGCGCGACGCCAAGATAGCAATTCTAAAATCCGGTGCTTTGGACCTAAACACAACCACGTTCTTTGATGCGCCTGTCAATTTAAATCTGTAGTTGCTTTTGCCGTTGCAAATTATTATTCATTATCCACGTGTTGACCATAGGTATGATTAGAAATTCGATTAATAATGGGAATATGTGCAGTTATAGAATGCATTACCTATTCCCTGTTCAATGTGCTTGCTCTTTTTGGCCCGAATGAGAACATTTAACACGTTGAGTGCCACGTCAGTCACCGATGACAGACACAAAACGCTTCGTTTTTGGCTGCGTCAGTCACCGACGATTGACACTCTAAAAAATGATATAAAACTGAAGTATTTATATTGATTTAAATAATTACTGAAAATTTATTTAAAATTTATATACTATCATATTTTACACTATCAGTTGTTCTGTAAACAATCAAAACTTATTTGGGTTCAAAAATCTTCTAAATATTCTTGAATTTTCTTTTTAAAAATTTTATTACATACTTAGAATTATAGAATAAAGAAATATTGAATTCAAATTATTTACATACTATGTACAAAATGTATAATATGTACAAAATATAAATGCTTTTACCTTGATAATTTTTGATCATCATACTAAAAACTGGAAAGATGATCCTTTATGCATTTCTGCGTGCCTTTTCATAAAATTAACATAATTCTTCAATAAAACTCAAGACACGCACGACAAACAAAAAATATAAACATTCTCTCTAAAAAAAATTCTTTTTACATTCCATCAAAAATTGATGCCAACTTTTTTATCTAAACTTTTAACTCATCTCGTAAGATAAAAAATATAAAAAGCAAAGCAGACGAAAAAACAGCTTCGCTTCCATAGCAACGAGTCGCGTCTTATAAATAAATTAAATATCACAATTGCAAATATGCAAACGATTTTCTGTGAATAAACTGGGATAACTTAATTTATCAATTCCTAACATACTCCCACCTTTAATTTAGGCGGAAGCCAAATTAAACTTAAGATCACTTTTGATCAAATTAAGCCCTAATTCAAAATAAAAAATATATAAATAAATAAAGATAATAACTAAACAATAATAAAATAATAATGAAACATTTAGAGTTCTAGAAAAGTCAATTCAGGGTTTTAGAAAAGTCATTTCAGAGTTCTAGAAAAAGTCATTTCAGAAGTCTCTGTACTACTCTACCACTTCTAGTTTTACTGTTACTCACAGTCTGGATTACAGGGTCATCAGGACTTGATATCTCTAATGAGTACAGCTTGCGAAGTGGACGCACCAAGGTCCCTGAACTTGTTTTAACTTCAGCCACTCTAGCTGCTCCATCTCGACTTGGGAAAATCTTTACAATTTTTCCTATAGGCCAATAAAGTCTCTTTTGGTTTAGTTCTATCAAGACTACTTCACCTAGTCTGACAGCTTGTCCTTTCTGTTTTGATTTTTGGACCAATTCAGCTAAATATTCTTTTCTAAATCTATTTCTAAGTTGTTGCCGAATATTTTGACAGTGTTTATATCTAGATTGAAGTTTCTTTGAATCTATTGCATCTAAATCAGGAACACCTATTTCTTCAATGTCTTGCAAAAATGATGATGGAGTCAAAGGTATAAATTTATCTGTTTCTTCAAAAATATAGGTTAGAGGCCTTTTATTTACTGTTGCTTCGACATCACATAGAACAGTCATGAGTTCTTCAAAAGTTAAAGTTGAAGTGCCGAGTGTTCTGATCAAGGGAATTTTAACACATCTAATCAGACGCTCCCACCATCCACCCCACCAAGCTGCTGCTGGAGGGATGAACTTCCATTTAATAGGAGACAGTTCTTTTGAAGAAACTATTGCATTCCAATCCAATGATTTTAAAAGGTTATTGGTTCCTCTAAAATTTGAGCCATTATCAGAGTATATAGTAGTCGGCCTTCCTCTCCTGCATATAAATCTTCGAAGTGACTGAATGAATCCTTCCGCTGAGAGACTGGATACAAGTTCCAAATGTATTGCCCTATATACTGCACATGTAAAAAGTACAACCCAAACTTTGGATCTTTGCTTTACGAAAAGAGGGCCAAAAAGATCAGCTCCAACAACTTCAAAAACTTTGGAATCTCTGACTCGATCTAGAGGTAGGTGGATTGGAGGTGTAGTATATGGCTTTGTAGAGTATCTTTTGCATCTGTAACACTTAGACAATTGACTTCTAATGATGCGTCTAGAAGAAATTATCCAATATTTTTCTCTCAAAATGGATCCAACTGTTTGAAGTCCAGCATGACAATTCTTTAAATGACATTCTTGAATCAGACAATTCACTACATGATGTTTCGATGGTAATAAAATTGGATATCTGAAAGAAAACTCGTCATCTCGCTCTAATATCTTTGTTTTTACTCTTAACAAACCTTCTTGATCTTTCATAACCTTTAATCCTTTTATTGCATCAGTAGTATTACCAAAACTTTCAGATTGTATTATTGACCAGAGCGACCTTTCCGCATCTTCTTTTTCTTCAATTGACAATTCTGATGGAAAACATATATTTCTGTTTCTGCACTTCATTATGAATCTCTTCACCCAACATACGACATTAATAAATCTACCAAATTTTGAAATTCTACTATATATCATAAATTCATGTGAATTAGAACATAAAAGAGTAGGTACTGAAGTTTTCTTCTTTTCCATCATTACTAATTCTTCGTTGGGGCTTGTTTCTGAATGTGGCCAATTTTCTTCTGATAACTTCAACCATTCTGGTCCCTCCCACCATCTCATCTTCAGCAGCTGTTTAGGACTACATCCGCGAGAAGGTAGATCAGCAGGGTTGAGATGACCAGGTACGAAGTTCCATTGTTGAGATTCGGAAAATTTACAAATTTCTCTAACTCTATTGCCTACAAACGTTCCCCATTGATCATTTCTTAGAATCCAAGCGAGAACGGTCGAAGAGTCGGTCCAATACTTTACTGGTATGGAAATACAATTAAAGGCTTTCAAAACAAATTTAGTCAACCTTATTCCTAAAATACAAGCAAGAAGCTCTAAACGTGGTATGGTTACATTTTTCTTTGGTGCAAGACGAGACTTAGCTCCTAAAAGTTGTACAAAGACTGCGTCTTTCTCTTCACAACGTAAGAAAACTGCTGTTGCATAAGCTCTGGTACTTGCATCACAAAATGTATGAATAGACCATTTTTCTTTACAACCATAGCCTACACGTCTATTTATCTTCACGTCATTTAAATACTTGAGTTCGCTATACCATTTTTGAAAATTATTCCGGATTTCTTCTGGAAGTGGAGCATCCCAATCTAATTTCGTCGACCAGGCGTCTTGAATTATCAGTTTGGCTGGCAACAATGCTGGGGCTAAAAATCCTATTGGATCGAAGATCCCTTGGGTTACAGCTAATATCTTTCTTTTCGACAGATTTTCTATCTCATCACTAAATTTATAAGCGATCTTCAAACTATCTTCCATTGTGTCCCACTTCAACCCTAAAACCGGAACTATCGTTGTTACATTTTTGCTGAGCACCTTCTTTTCGTTAAGGAAACTGCTGTCTTCACTTTTAATTGGTCCGAATTCCCACATTCTTAATTCCATTTTCGCATCAGCCATGATTTCTGTAGATTTTGAAATAAAATTTTCTAGTTCAGGCACATTGTCGACTGAAGTAACGCAGTTATCTATATAGTATGATTTCATAAGCTTCTCAGCTATCTGTTTGTTTTCTTCATCAACATTACTCAAATGATATCTTATAACTGCACCTAGCAAAAATGGGCTACAAGTTGCTCCAAAAACTACTCTATTGTGTTGATAAACTTGAAATTCGTCAGGACTCTTCCACCATAAAAATCGCAAGAAATGCCGATCTGATTCTTTGACTTCAATTTGAAGAAATGCTCTTCTTATATCGGCTACTACCCCAATAGCTTTCTCACGAAATCTTATTAACACTGCAGGAATTTGTTCGATGAGGTTTGGTCCTTTAAAGAGGCAATCATTTAAAGAAGGAGACCTCCCTACCTTACACGATGCATCAAAAACTGGTCGAACACTTGTAGTAAGACTATCTGGTTTGATGACGGGATGATGAGGTAAAAAATGTCCTGGAATCTTGAGTGCTTCATCTGGTACTTTACTTATAACGCCTTCTTCTTCCCATTCATAGAAAACTTTAGCATATTCTTCAAACATTTTCATTGATTTTAATTTCTTTGTTGAATTTATCAATCTTCGTTCAGCTATGTGTCTATTTGAGGGAATCTCACGTTTGCCGTTAATCCAAGGAAGACCTACAATATAGCGACCTTCTATATTTCTATCAACTTCTTTTATAAAATTATCATGAGCGAGTTCTTCTTCTTCTGCTTTAGACAAAGTTTGACAGGGATCTGTTATACCAATTGTCTCTAACTTCCATAATTCTGGAATCTTCATATCTTTTAAAGCTAGGTTCGTGATAAACATATTTCCATAATTTAGGCAAGACTGTGATGTACTTTCTAAACGACCACAAAGTGTCCATCCAAACTTTGTCTCTATTGCTGTAAGACCGCTCTTTAACTGTTTTACTCGACCTGTAAGAAGTTGTCCGTAGTAATCGCTTCCAATCAAAATTTCAATTTTTGGACTTCCTGCTCCTAAATCTGTGATCCATAGTTTATTTTGTTTAAGCTCTTTAATTACTGATTCTTTTGGTATCCGAGGAATATAGTTACAAATTATATCTTGATCCAAAAGTTCTAAGACTTCTTTCGTTTGTTTCTGTCTATCAGAAGAACTTAACTCAACTTGGAATTTATTGTGAGATTTAGCTTCTGTTTGCGTACCACCAAACAAAGTGTGTACAATAGCTTCAGAAGAAATGGGATGTAAACCTAACTCTTCAGCTGTACCTTTTAAAATATAGCTCTTTTGCGACCCACAATCAAGTAACGCTCGTACTTTCTTTGTTATTCGACCTTTAATAACTATTTCTAAAGTCATAAGGGCTACTTCAGCAGAACACTGCTTACTTGCTATGGTGCTTTGAATAACTTCTGGGGTCTTAACTGTATTTTCTGGTTCTTTACACATTGAAATTTCAGGGCATAATAACTCGGTATGGGGTTTAGAGCAAACGTGGCAACGAATAAAAACTTTGCAAACTTTAGCGTGGTGACCAAAACGAAGACATTTTAAACAGCAATTTTTATTCTTAATTTTGGCCTTCCGTTCATTAAAGGAAAGAGATCTAGCCCTAACACAGTCCTTGCTTTCATGAGATTTACTGCAAAATAAACAAAGGCGTTCTTTTGCGCTAAATAGCCCTGCTGCAGTAGGTATTTTACTTTCTGCTTTTCTTAATTTTTCTTTAGGTTTGTCTTTAAAGCCCAGCTCTATAAAACTCGATTTGGCTAATTTGAATCTTTCCTCGTTTGCAACTTCTTGTTTCAGAAATTCCATCAAACTTACTATATTTGCTTTTGTTGACAATGCATTATTATTACTAACAGTGTTTGATGTGATTGAAATATTATATCGCTGCCATGCTTTTAATACATCTTCCGATAAGCTAGATTCTATCATGGGATAGAGCCACGCCGAATTGCTTTCTAAACTTAAACCCATTGATTCTAACGATCTTAAATATGCCTCGACTTTCGTGAATAAATCTGATAAGGGAAGTTTATCTTTGCCGTGCGCCTGTACATTAGCTACAATCAATTTTAGGAATTCTCTAACGTACACTTCTATTAGTAAATCTTTATTTCCAAAACGCTCTTGAAATGCCTCGACAGCTTTGGGGTAATTAACTGCGGTCATTGGATAGCTCTCTAACAAGCGCCTGGCACTGGTTCCAGGTTCTACCGATTGGATAAGATACTGAAATTTGTCACTATTATCCAAATCTATGTCGCGTCCTATATCCCTAGTGTAGATAATCGGACGGCAAAAAATACACACACACACCCCAAATCTATGTCTTCATGAATTTTCTGAAACTGAGACCAAAATGAAAGATAATTTATTAACTGCGAATCGAATGGCTTAATATTTAGTTTAGGTAATTTATAATGCTTTGATTTGGAATAACCGTGATCTGTGCTTTTTTCACTATCATCTTGATTACGTTTATTTGTACCCAATGCTTCGCTAACTTTACGCTTAATGGTAATAAATTGATCTGAATAACTTTCATTTTCCACTACTTCATTTTCAATAGCCTCTTCATCGCATTTATCATCATCTAACATGAGTTCAATTATAGCTTCATCAATAGCTTTAATTTCATGAATCAAATTTTCTAATTTACTAAAACCGTCTAAAATTTTGTCCTTATCTAATGACTCGCTGTTAATTTCTTCATTCAAAACATTTAAAGTTCTGGTAAATGACGAACGTAGTGGTGTACGCTTTTTCTTTAGCTTATTCATCTTAGAAAAATTAAGTAGTAATGCACAGCTTATGAAAACACTATACGCTATAAAAACAATTCAATATCTCAACAGTATTATTCAAATGTCCCTGTTCGGGCGCCAGATTTGTTCTGTAAACAATCAAAACTTATTTGGGTTCAAAAATCTTCTAAATATTCTTGAATTTTCTTTTTAAAAATTTTATTACATACTTAGAATTATAGAATAAAGAAATATTGAATTCAAATTATTTACATACTATGTACAAAATGTATAATATGTACAAAATATAAATGCTTTTACCTTGATAATTTTTGATCATCATACTAAAAACTGGAAAGATGATCCTTTATGCATTTCTGCGTGCCTTTTCATAAAATTAACATAATTCTTCAATAAAACTCAAGACACGCACGACAAACAAAAAATATAAACATTCTCTCTAAAAAAAATTCTTTTTACATTCCATCAAAAATTGATGCCAACTTTTTTATCTAAACTTTTAACTCATCTCGTAAGATAAAAAATATAAAAAGCAAAGCAGACGAAAAAACAGCTTCGCTTCCATAGCAACGAGTCGCGTCTTATAAATAAATTAAATATCACAATTGCAAATATGCAAACGATTTTCTGTGAATAAACTGGGATAACTTAATTTATCAATTCCTAACATCAGTCACCGGTGATCGACGCCGGAAAAACAGCAAGTTCAGCGTCAGTTACCGGTGACTGACATGACATTCAATGTCTTAAATATCCTCATTAGGCCTAAATAAGATCTGCACACGGAACAGAGAATATGTACGGCATGCTATAGCTGTGATTGCCATGATTTATATGAGTGGTTCTCCAAAATTTAGTTAACTTGGTGTTAGCAGCAATTTTCACTTATTTATATCTATTTTATCCAATATTTGCAACTACAAACTGATATTATAAAATCCATGTAATTTGGTCACTCACTTTGATCACGATATTTTTTATTTCCGAAAATCGCTTCTTCCTACTCCAAAAATCAGTCTCTAGCTATGTACGATCTCCCAAATTTTGCAAGTATTTCATTGTTATTCTAATTCTATGTATAATACTTTGATTTAACTCGACTTAAACACGTTTAGTATTACATTATTAACCTTGTCATTGCGAGTTACTTTTTAATAACAACATTTTTTATCAGATTATTTCAAATCAAAAAGAGTAGGCGTTAAAAAATATCATTCCCTAACTATTTGCGAAATTCAAAAATACGCGGCATCTGACCTTATGGCATTTTTTATAACATGCTCAAGTGAAAGCATCCATGTGAAGTTAGTTGTAAACATGACCGCGGCAGTCAATTTGTTTTTGGTGCGGTCGCCGACTTTGTTACGGAAACACGTGCTGTGCCAATCAAACTCTCAGGCCCTAGGTAAGTCGTTTCAAAGATAATTAATTAATGATTGATCTCATCCCTTATTGTAAATTTGAGCTTTGTCTGCCTTATTATTTTGTTCACCTGCAGGTTTTGATGTTTATTTAAAATATTAGCTTATGTTTGATTTTGATTTGATTCGTCAGTCCGTAGATCGACAGACTCTCGTCGTAAAAGTGACTAGGGCCTGAAACACTTATTATATATACTTAGTGTACGCTAAAATACTTATTAAACTGCCTGGTCTTTTTAGATGCAACAAAGTAGTTATTATTTAGAATTTCACTGATAACCATCTAATAACATCTTTGTCAAAATTAGGCTATAAGTTAAAAAAAATTTTGAAGAAACACCCATATGTTATTGAGGTTTTGTATAGAATGTTTGCTATTGGAAAGCAATCAATTGTATAGTCTTTATGGTTCTTTTACGGGGACACACAAAAGAGTTCTGTTGTAGTATGGTGTATGGAAAAAATAGTTTAGGATGAATTTTACTGATATTGCAATATTTCAAAGATAATGATATTTATGACATCATTGATATAGACTACAGAATGTTCTCTCAGGATTATATAATAAATATCATTTATAGTTCATTTACAAGGCGGATCAAAAATTTTGAGTGCTATTATTAACTATAAGATAAAACCGTTAGCGGTGCATTTTAATGATTCAAATATAATGAAACCACTGAAGCGCACTGCATGTCTTCAGTAGATTATAGGGTACATAACATTTATTCTTCATTTACAGAGGATGGAAAAAAAATTCGGTTAAAGGGCTGACTATCATTGATAATTGCCAAATGTGCCAAATACTCTGTAGTCTGAATTTTTAAACAGATCTAATTACGAATATATTAAGTGGTATCTATTAATTATATAGATCACATTCGTGATTACGAGAAAGCTTCGCATGCATTACAGAATATACTCAGCAACTGCTAAAAATGGATCTAAAAATGGATTTGTACATGGAGCTTTATGTTGTTTTAAATCCCCTATTTAAAAATCTCACGTTATTCTAGAAAAAAATTAGATTTCTTAATAATATCCTGTTAGTGTTGGAAAATGTTTCATAATTTATACCTGACGTAGGATTTTTCATTATTGTTTAAATAAACGAAATAATTTGAATAGTTCTAATTTTTTTATATTATTCAGTATAGAAATGAAATAAAATATCAGTATAGGTTTGAACATAAAGTTCCAATCTATTTAAATGGAACATAAACTTTTAAACTTTCTTTTAAAGTATTGCAAAAAAAAAGGAAGAAATTGTGTGGTACTCCATAAGTAACCTTAGTCATTTAAAGCCCCGTTCTCGACATTGGGAAATTTCCAGTATCCTAACAACGCTTTTGAAAAGCAACTGTTGCTGGTTTTTCAGCTATTTCAGACACAGTGAGAGGTACAAATTAGACCACACACGTGGAAACGAATTCAAAATGAATATGTAGTCGCATTATCATTTATTAATTGAGTCTGCTAATTACGTCACTGAAAAGTAATTGTTCATGATGTCACAAGTATTTCAAAAACATTTCAAAGTTAAGTTTAGCCACCTTGTTACGAAATTAAAGAAGATGAACACCATTGTTGAATAAGATTTATTCACTAATAAGTAGCTCAGATAAGAAGAAACATTGGCCCGTGAACATTCAAACATTGTAAGAACAAATTTAGATAAGTCGTGGATTTAAGAGCCCACACTACTGACTGTAAAAGATCTGTATGGTAATGCCAAGTCTATGGGGGAGTTCTTTTCAAATATCTCGCTCAAATTTTAATATTTTTACATTTTTTTGCATAAGATAGCTGAGGACGATCTACAACCAAGCTAGTTTTTACTTTTTAGCTCACAGGCTATCATAGCCTGAGAGCTTATGTGCCCGTCCGTTCTGTATGTACGTGCGTTCGTGCGTAACGCGATAACTCGTGATAAAAATATCCGATCCACTTGAAATTTTGTATGTAGGTATATCCTGACAAGGCGCTTCCCTGATTAGTTTTTGGAGTTCATTCGATATGTATAAGATGGCGAACGGGGGGCTCATGCCCCTCCTCTTAGTTGATATAAATGGGATTTTCATGCAGAATTAAGTTTTCGTTCAAAATTTAGATTAGGATCATTCTGATGAAGTGATTCCGTGACTGTTATTAGGTGTTCATTGAATAAGTATAAATAGGGGGAACAGGGGTTCTAATGCCCCCCCCCCTTAATTTATATAAATGGGTTTTTCAAGCAGAATTTTCAGATTTCGTTCAAATCTCTGAATAGTTTTGGGAGTTTAATGGTTAAGTATAAAAGAGGGGGAATAACTCCTTTTAAATTACATAAATGCTAAATGGGTTTTTATTAAGAATTATCTCATTTGCTCTGAATTTTGGATATAGATTTTTATATGATAAAGCATGTCTTTGATAGTATAGGAGGTTCAATGATTAAGTATAAAAAAAGAGGAAAGGGGAGAGCTGTTTCCCCTTCTTAATTTTTTTTCGAACGGAATTAACCCTTGAAAATATAAGGCTTTAATGTACAATTAGTATTTGTAGCCTGTGAGCTCAATGCCATCAGTTTAACTGGGCAATATTCTTTTTTATTTAATTTTGTTTTCAGATTTAAAAAAATTACTTTAACATTCAAAATCGATTTAAATCAGTTCTGAAATTGAAACTATTATAATATAAAAAATATGTAACCAAAATCGAAAAAGTAAAAACTAGCCCGGTTGTAGATCGCCCTCAGCTATTTTTTAGGATGTAGCTCAGCCACTGTAGGGAATCAACCGGGGTATTAATGCCAAGGATTGGCATTATTACCCCGTTATAGTTATTGCGCTGTACATTTTAAATTACAAATTATCTCGAGAAGATATCCATATTCTTCAACAACATTTTGAAAGTCCATGAAATGTACTACAAATTTATGTAATTAACAAAGTATTTCCGGATAAAAAAAATAGTCTTTACATCACAAAACGTATCTCGCAAATTTTAGATCAAGCGTTAATTTTAGTTGCTTGTAAAAACAATAAGACCTAAAAATGAAACAAATTAACTTGAAGCAGTTTTTTGCGATTTATATGTCTCAAAACCCTTCTGCGCAGAACACATGTGTGTCATTTACCAGATTATTTCATAATTATGCATAATATTAGCACTTGGCGTTATTACTCCGCCTGGCGTTATTACACCAGACCACCTTATTATGTAAAAATTACGACTTCCATCTAAAATGAAGCATAATCAATATGAAAATCTAGAATCATTACTTATCGTTGAACATCATTGAACTAAATACGCATGATAGGTTTTAAAAGAGCTCTCTAAGAATGAAGAAATCTCTTAATAATATTTTTTTAAACAATTTGTACTATTATGATCGGACAGATAAACGAACAACCCGATGACGAATATAGATGCTACGTATTTATATAATTACGAAATTTCCTCACAGACCATAATATAATGAAATAGTTCTGAGTGTCCCTGTAAATGAACGACCAACGCTGCATATTTTGTTTTCAATATCGAACACGGTATTATAAATCTCATTAACATATATCAATTACAGAGTAATTCAACTATTTCAACGCAAGTCAGAGTTTGAAAGACAGACAGACAGACGGCTAACTAAATAGAAATCATAAACACTTTGAACTATGTTGGAAAGTGTTAAAAATGCGTGTTAGGTTGAAATTTGACATTCAGCAATTTATAGATATAAACGGAAGCATATTTGAATTCTTTTGTATAGCCCTGTATTAAACCTACTATCTTTAAATACAGGCTATTATTTAGCTAAAATTTATTTAAAACTGAAACATGCTTTAAAGTAATAAAATCACACTTCCAGAAATTACCATCCAAAGCCGGTTATGTATCCAATTTTTTTTTTTTTTTTTTTTTTTTTTTTTGCGTGAATCTGTATATCATTTCATTTCTATTCTTTAAACATATCGTAATATACTTAACGCTGTTAAGCGTTAAAATGCATAACTCATATACAAAACACCTTTCAGATTTTTTCTTTCACACTCAATAATTAAGAGAATTTTTTTTATACAGCATAGTATCCGAAATCTTTTGTGTGTCCCTGTAAATACTTCGCATTTTCTATTACACAGGAAGTAATTTGTAGTTAACCTAAGAAACATACCAATTTTATGATATGTGTAACAAAATTAAAATATTCCGGGAATAATGTTCTTTTTTATGCCATTACGGTACATAATTATTTTGTGTGGCCCTGTAAATGAATAATGACTGTGTTTTGCGCAGCATATTCTTTATCATTTGTATTTAAATATCCTTCTTAATGCATATCAATTTCATTGTCTTAGGACGGGTGTAACATCATTAAACAGCACTTGAAACCTTTTTTGTAAGTTGGCCGTAATGTAACGGAATACTTTTGACTGTCGCTGTATTGGAACTATACATCCTATTTTCATAAAATTTGAAATAACACGACAAAATTCTTCAACAAATATATATTTCAATTTTCAAATTCTTCGATCGAGTAGTTTTTGCAATGTTATATGCGGACAGACAGACAGACGGATGGACCAGACGACCACTATAGGTGATGCGTATTTATATAATTAAGAGCGTACATAAAAAACGGTTAAATTTTAAAGTGCATGCCGAAATTGAAAATGCATTTCCAGTAATAATTATTTTAAAAAAACAGTACTTATTTTTGTGTGCATAATGTAAATGAACGACAAATGCTATGAAAACGTTATTCTATCATAATCATCTTTCGATGAAATTCAGTGAGTGATATCAGTTTCAATACATTTGAAACATTTTAAGTCATTAATATATTTTGCAAACAAATTTCCCCCATAGATCATGATGTAATGGAATCTTTTGGGTGCACCTGTAAATGAATTGTTAATCCCGCATACTACATATACAATACCGGACATGCCCGGTTGACCTAAAAAAAAGTTTAAAAAATACCCAGATAAATAAATAGATGAATAAAAAAGTTACTTTTTTTTTAAAAAAATCCTAATATTCTTGGAATGTATAAATAAATAAAAGACGGTATTTCATACATTGTTGTTTAACGCATTAAGAGGAGTCGTTCCCATGGAAAAAAATATTTTTATCTATTATTAAGCTGACGCCAACAACGTCAAAATTGAATAGATTCAATTCAAAATTGAGAAATAAAACCAAAGTACATTTTCCAACCAGACCCACTCCATACCCTGAATCTCCTTAATTGGCATCAGTAGTAAGTGACATCATTTTCCACCTCAACACAGCACCTAGCGCTCTCAGCGCCATCTATTGTTTGTAATTCGAACTAAAATGCAGAATCGCAGGGAAAAAAACTTTTGACCTTTTAGATGACTCTCGTGCAAGAATTTTTCAAATATCTGTAAAAAATTGCAAGTTTTTGATTTTTAAAATCGTTCAGTCCTTTTCAGGACACCCGGTACAAAAAAAGACGGAATAAAAGCTTATTTGAAGAAATTTGTATTGCGACGCTTCTTAAAATTAACGACTGAGAATAAGTTCAACGTAATGTTCCGATCTAGTAGACTTTGAGAGACTTTTGATATTTCTTCTCTCCGATTTCAAAACAGAGAGGAAAGAGTGCGGAACTTCGTAAATAACATTATTTATTTAAAGTTGCGTTATGGACATTGGGAAAAGTTCAGTATTCTAAAAATGCCAGTAAAAACAATTACTGTTGCTATTCCAACTATTCCAGGTGCAAAACGAAGTACAAGTTGTACCACATTCGTATTTTTTTTTTCAAAATGGGTTGTGATCCTCTCATATATAATTAAATTATGTAGAATATTTGACTGAGAGTTTTCGAAGTTTTGTAATATGAAATGCAATGATTTGAATTCAAAAAATGTGATGACTTTTCGCATTTAAAAAAATTGTAAGGGAAGTGATTAAGAAACATTACAAAGTGAAGTTGAGCTACATTTGTTACAAAATTAAAGCATTTAAACATCATTGTTGAATAAGATTTATTCGTTATTACGAAAGTTAGAACAGGAAGAGACATTGACCTAAGAACATATGCATTCAAGCATTCGAAAACAAATTAGATAAATTGTATATATATATATATTTGCTCTTAAAAAGTGTCGGTAGTTACTACAGAAAAAAAGAAGAGCAAGAACAGATTTGGAAACATTTGGATTGTTTTCTAAAGTAAAAGACTGAGATTAAGTTGAACAACCATAATTGGACACGAAACAAATTCATAAGAACGAAACAAATATATTAAGAAAATCGATATAGAAATGCATATCTACAAGGAGTAATTCACTCCCTGCCCCTCTTAGTCAGGAAAAAAAAATTTAGTAACAAAAAGTTAGGAATATGAAGTTATATTTGGAAAAATATCCCTACGAAATAAAGCCACTACAGTTAATAACCAATATATTCGTGATGATTACATATGACTTGGAATATACGATGTTGCACATTATGTACCGATCTCTGGAAGACAGTAGCATCAATAATATCACAGGGCTCAATGTTGGAGGCATTCAGTTTTGCCACAGACTTGAACTGTCTGACATTGACATTTAAAACTCTTCTGATGATATCCCACATATTTTCTTAGGGATTAAAATGGAGGTACAGGGCAGGCCCTTTTATTACATATTCCCAATTATCCAAAAATTACTTCTAGGAGGATTTTGCAAAGATTATGGGGCCATTTTCCTGCTAGAAACTCCACCACTAGAAAGACCACCAATTCTCTCTGCAATTAGCCAGAAATGAATTTTTAGCAGTTCTTGGTAATCGGTAGCCTACATGTTTCTAGCAGGTTTATCACCATAGCAAAAGCCTTACAACAATATTAATAAGCATCTACCATGCTATCTTTTGGAGAAAATTTCCCCGCCTTTTTTTCTTGTCACGCCAACGGAAAAAAACGCTGTCTGAGCCATCCAAACTATTTTTTTTTCTCATCTGAGACAAAATGCCGCTGGTCATTCCAGAATTGTTTATATTTGGCACAATCGACTCTGTTTTGCTTGTGGATAGCTTTCAACATATTCTCGTAGGCTTTAATTATGGTGGTAAACTTAACCTGGCTTTTCACTCAGAACGCATGCAGGCTGTCGATTACCAAAAAGATGCAACAACCCATGTTACTGTCATTTACAGAGAGAATTGTCATTTACAGAGAGAATTCGGTTGGATTTTCCAACCGAACAATGCCCCATAATCTTTGTAAAATTCTCCTAGGAATGGTTTTTGTATAATTGGGTGCATATCTGGAATACCCTGTCTTGTACGCTCATCTCAACTCTCAAGAAAATATGTCGAGCATACTGAGTAGACCTGTATATGCCAATGACAGACAGTTTATGTCTATGGTAGAATTGAAGGCCGTAATCATTGAAATCTATGATAATACAGTGCGTGTCAAAAGTTTAAACACAACAGAAAATTTCAAAATAAAATTTTATTAATGGGTGAAAGTTACTTCCCTTTTCACATAGCCTACAAATTGTAGTTTGAAAAAGATAGTTAACAGATTCATGCTATAAAATTTATCTTAAATAATAAAATTTATCAAAACAACAAAAATGAGTGTGTCAAAAGTTTAAGCACAGTAGTTTTTTAGTCTTTAGCAGAACAAGAATAAAAAAAATTAATACTTGATTATTGCTTCTTTCTGCTGAATTACTTTAAATATACGGTCTTCCATCGTTAAATTGAGGTTCTGTATTGTTTCTGGTTCATTTTTAAACCAAGCGTTCTCAATGGCATCTTTCAAATCTTTAACTGAAGAATACTGCTTTCCATTAGGATAAACTTCATGAGTGAGAATACCCCACATATTTTCTATAGGGTTTAAATCAGGACTAATTGCCGGCCATTTCAAAACGGACACTTTTTTCGACTTAAACCACGCAATGAAGATGAGTTTGAGGAATGGATGGAAGTATTATCATGTGAAATAACCATTTTTCTCCCCCTAAAAACCTCGGCAACAGGAAGCAAATGATTGGCAAATGTCTCTTGGTAGTTTTCAAAGTTTTCACGACCACTGATGAATGCTAGAGATGTCTGATCATTGAAAGAAATAGCCCCCCATACCATTACAGAACTACCATTATGTTATCGGCTAAATACACTCCTAGGTTCTTTGTGGAGATCATGCCAATAGTACTTAAACCTATCAGGACCATCGAGGTCCATTTTTTTTCATCACTGAATATGAGCCACTTTTCACCAAAGAATGAATGGGCCACTTTTCACCAAATGACATATGCTCTTTGGCCCATTGTAATCTAGCTTCTTTATGATGTCGTTTGAGACACGGTAATCGAGTCATTTTACGGTATTTGATGTATTTGAATTCCAAAACTCTTCTATAAACAGTTTTTTTCGATATTTGTTATCCAACTGTATATTTTATTTCCGAAAGGGAGTAATTACCAGTTGAAGCCAAATTTCTGATGCGACTATCTTCGCTCAAACTAGTCACTCGAGGCCTTCCTGAACGAAATTTTCGTTTAAAATCATTATCACGAGCCAAAATTTGATGAATACCTTGTTTTGAGCTTTTTAATGCACTTGCTATTTCAGAAACAGAATTACATTTTGCTCTCATACTCCAAATTTTTATCATCTCCTCCTTTGAAAAATCTTTCGACTTGGGCACTTTGTACTAACTCAAAAACAACAGCGGGCTGCTTCTTATACCCACAGAAATTGTTTGCATGCGCAACCGTTTACGTCAGACTGTAAAATTTGCATAAAAACGATTTTGTGCTTAAACTTTTGACACGGTCATTTTTCTCCTATTCTTAAACTCCATGGTTTGAAATAAAATTTAAAAGTTAATTTAAATGAATATGGTGTAAAAATAGATATTATTAACATATACAAGACAGATATTGAAATTAAAGGTAATATTTAAAGTTTTATTTTAAAATTGCTATTGCGCTTAAACTTTTGACACGCACTGTATTGGTGCTCCTGTCTTCCAGAGGTTGGTAAATGGTATGCCAAATCAAATATTTTACATCATATATAAACATGTTGAATGTATTGGCTATTAAAAGTAGTGGCTGTATTTCGGCGAAACACTTTCATCCCCCTCTTTTTTTATACATTTATTCTTTATTCATCCCAAAGGAGTGAATTACTCCTTGTAAATATGTATATGCATATGAACTTTTTTATTACATTTGTTTCGGTCCCATTGGTTTGTTTTTTGTCTAATTACGATACAAAATCATGGTGGCTATATTTCGGAGGGAAACACTGTACTCTTGAAATTTTTTTTTCTTTGATTTAAAAAAAGGAAGAAGAGAAAGGAACTCCGTAATGAGATTATTTATTTGATGCTTCTTAAAATTTTAGGTACTGAAAAAATTCAAGTATCCTAACAACGCCATTACTCAAACATTTCTGATGTTTTAGCTATTTCAGACACAATGCGAAGTACAAATTGAGCCATACTCATGATAAGGAAATAAAAATGAATACGTATTGTCGCTGATTAATTAAGACTTTTTAATTACAATGCGAACAATAACTGTTCGTAATGTTCCAAGTATTTAAGAAACATTACGAAGTGAAGTTTATTCACATTTATTACAAAATTAAAGCAATTAAATATCATTGTTGAATAAGATTTATCGACTAATACGAAAGCTAGAACAGGAAAAGACATTGACCTATGAATATTCAAACATTCTAAAAAGAAATTTCGGTGAGTCGTGGATTTAAGTTTTGTTCTTTAAAAAGTGTCAGTAGTTTTACTAGAGAAAAAAAAGGCAGAACAAAACTAGACTTGGAGTCATTTGTATTGCGGTGCTTCCAAAGGTAAACGACTAAGACACTTGGCAACAGTGGTAGCAAACAAATTTTATTTTGTTTTCGCGCGTGGTTTCACTTCTGCATGTGCAAATTGCCAAGTCCCTTTTTTGAATTTCAAATGTATAAAAGCAATTCATTTCAAAACATTCCATGAATGAACTCTTTATAGTATACTTTCTTAAGTGATTTTAAATACATGAAAATAATGAAGCAATAAAAAAAACATGATTTAACCCTTTTTTGCGTGTGTTCCAAAAATGATAGATGTCAATAAATGCTATTGTCAATGGCTATACAATTGCACAATACGAACATTTTTCCACACCAAATGCATGAAATGATACTAATTTTGTGTACTTGCTGGCATTATTAGATATGCTACTTAATCCATTTTGGTTTACAAAATCAAAGAAGTGTGAATCGGTAGTTAATCAAAAGATTTATTTTTTATTTTTCTAAAATATTTAAAAATAACAAGTAAGGGATACTTGAGCCACCCCTATTATTTCTGCAGTTGGTTAATTTTTCTGTCTAAAACTGGCAATATGGTAACATATTTATTGTTCTGAACATGTAAAAAAGAAATCACATACCTTGGTACCATTTTGAAAGTATGGTGATTAATAGTTGTTTTTCCCTCTCTAAAGTAAATATTTAGGTGCAATTTTTTTTTATTTTTTTGTTATCAAAGTTTCGTTTAAAGTTGCAACAATTGTAAAGTTGCGACAATTTTTGTCAAAGCAGTTAAGGATTAAAATCAGAGTATAGAGTATGTTAGAGTAGAGGATTTCAGTAAGTTTCTCTTTTTTATGTCTTTCACACTTTTAAATCTTCTTACTACAAAAAAGAGTCCATTTGATCTGAAAGTAATCTTTGTACATCTTTGCGTTTTATACACAGTAATTCAAATAAAAATACATTTATAATCATTACTATATATAACTTCCATAACCAATATAATTTCGAATTTCTGCTCCATATATACTATATCGTATTATTTATTAGTATGCTCATTATAAATCAGTAGTTCATTTCTATATTTTGGCTGTCTTATATCATTGTAGGCACATTTGGGTTCAGTGGTCTGGGTTGTTAATTTATGTAAATTTAAAGACTTAAACAGGCAATTGAAGGATTAAACAGGTAAAATTTACTTTTCCACACTTATGTCTTGAAATATAAAATTCAAATTTTTGACAAGAAGTTTTAAAAAGATTCTTCTAAAAAAATTTCTCTTTACATACTCAGAGAATAAAAAGTAAATTTCTTGGTAAAAAAACTTGCAATAGAGGTTTAAATCTTAATTACTTGAAATGTATAAAACAAATTCTAATTAAAAGAATAAAGAATCTTCTTCCTCCCCGAAAAGTAGAATTTTTTGCGCAGTGAAATTTGACTGCTTTCAATTTACTTTTTTTTAATGTATCAATATTCCAGAATCCAAATGTTTGAACATTGGACATCTTTTGACCAAAAAGGCAAATTTTAAACAATTGAACAAGAAGAAAGTGGATTTATTGATTATGTAATTATTTAATAAAATTATCCAAATGAATTTAATAAGTTTGTAAAAAACATTTCTCTCTGGTATATCATTAATTCAGTTTAGTTATTTCTAAGTAGTACAAAGTTTAGCAAGATTCTTTTTAATAATATCAAATATTTGAGTGTGAATGACATGGTTCTAACTAAGAAACATAGTTAAATGAGGTGACTATTTTTAAAATAGTCTTAGTATTGTCTACAATTTGCGGTAAAGTATAACGCATTTAAGTATCTATTTCGAGAAATAGCTAATTTTAAAATAAACTAACAACCCCCTGTTGCCTATTGTTAAATTAAACTTTCGTCTCGTTTCTCTCTAATGAGAACTTTTAGAGAACTTTTCTTATTTCAAGGCATCGTAAAATATTCCCTTTACATATTAGAATTTATGTTGTAAAATAAAAGGAAACAAGGCTAATTGTTAACTCACCATTGACAAATAATATATTCTAGAAAAACAATTTCATTCACTTACCTAAAAAAAAAGAAAACATAGTTAATAAAATAGTTTTTAAAACAAACATATATTTAAAATATAATAAGTATAAAATTAAAAACTGTTTTAAAAAACACTCTTTTATATTCACTGAAATTTTATCTTTAAAACCCTGCTTAATTCACAGACAGACATTTTATAAAATTAGACATGTTTTAGACATTGTAGATATTTTTTTTTAATCTCTGACTCCTAAAATGTGTAAATCCGTCGAAAACCAGAATTCGAAAATTTTCACGAATCCGTCACTAAAGATAAAACAAAGTTTAAAGAGAAATATTAATGGGAGTATCATAGCACTTTAAAAAGTAACTTGTTTGTGATATAAATGCTTAACCAATAAAGGATTCATTAAGCATAAGCCTTTTTCTCATCTTACTGTCATTAATCTCACTTCAGTGACAAACGACGAGCACTAGAAAAAACAAAAGTAAAGTCAATTTTGGCACTACGTTATTCTAATTTAGCTCGATAAAATAAAGAAATAAAAATTTACCTTCAATTGTTTCACATATGAAATAAAAAAAATTAGAGGGTGCAGGATAGAGATTTAAAGCGAACAATTTTATAATTACTTAAAAAAGAAATGCGACAGGAAATTTTGTTTTATTCTTTCTGCTAATATAAAGAATATAAGTGACAAAAAAGAGCTTTAAATTTTCGAACTTTAGATTTCGTGCTTAACCAATTAGCATTTTCTCGGCATGTATTTAATTTAACCCTTTCGAGTCCGATTTTTTTTTCAATTTTGAGAGCATGATTTCTTTTTTGTTAATTATATTAAAAGTAACTAAACGAATAATTTACAGTACTTAAACGAATTTATCATTGTCGGAAATTCAATGACTTCAGTTATTTTGCGCACTATTCAATTCATTTTCATACGAAAATAGACTAAGGAAGAGATTTTGGAGATGATTGGAAAATATCGAATTGCAACAGAGTTTAACAGATATTACAACTTTCTATAAATTACTTGAATATTATCACACGTAGTTCCTTCAGAAAAGTAACCAATATTTTTAATTTTAAGAGTGAAATATATATTTAAAATAAAAGAATTGCCAACGATGCAAAGAGAAATAAGCAAACTATTATTAGTAAATGTAAAATCATAAATGAAATCATAATAATAAATGCATAAACATATAACGTGATTTTTTACTTATAGATAGCAACAAAAGTAAATACTAAGGCAGAATTATATTCAATGAAAAGACATGACTATAGTACGCCGGACCCGAACGGGTTGAAAATGATTTCGGCGTCACCACTACTGCTCCAGCGGAGTTTTGGAGTCTTAAAAATGATCTGATTGGAAATCTGATTATAAAGATTTAGTTTTTCAGCCAAAAAATCTTTGGTGCGGATTTCCATAATGAAAAGTATGAAATATCTAAAAAGAGATTTTAAATTTCAAAATTTTAATAGTGAAAAGGTGTCTATGAAAGTAGCAAAAGAAAAATATGTTGTTGTATTTAAGCTTACAATACTTTACTTTTCACTATTCAAAACCCTTGTTTTTTTTTTTTTTGTTTGTTTTTTTTTTTTTTTTTTTTGTTTTTTTTTATTTATTTTACTTGGCGTTATTCGGGTTTAAAATATATTATTCACATCTCATTCATTTAAACTATCTAAAGTGTAACGTCAAACATTTTTTGTAAAAATTATATATATATATATATATATATATAAAGTATATAAAGTAAATAATATATATATATAAAGTATAAAAGATATATAAAGTAAATAAAGGGCTTAGTTTGATTACATAAATTGTATAAATATTGAAAAAATGATGTGCGCACATAAAACAGGCTGTAAGTTGCCAAAGAATATATTGCCAAATTTATTTCTCTCGCCAAGCTCATTTTCTCTATCTTGCCAAAGCATCCCCCTAAACTTCCAAAACAGCTAAATATTTTTATTTTTAGTTATATTCGCTGTTTACACAATGGTAGATAACAATAGTGTTAGAGAAACGCTCACATACGACCAACGGCGAATTTCACAAAGTCGCGACCAATGACGAGTTTTAGAAACTATCTGCTAAAATTCCTAAAATAAAAATTTATATAGTTTCGCGTTATATAAATCCTTAAAAGTCACAGAAACATCCCAATGTATAAACCCTTAAAAGTCACAGAATCATCGCTATGTATAAACCCCATTAATTTCGTAAACAATCAATATCACGTATATACTATCTATAAGTATGTTTTCACCATTTTTTAGAATGGAAGTTTTAAAATTTTTTTATACAATTACAAGGATTGGGACGTTCCTAAAATCTTTTCATCATTACATCAGATCATTAATCTTCATAACTAATTCCTTTAATATTTGGAATAAAAATCTATGACAAAGATTACTGTTTTTACTTTCTTCTATCTTTACAAGAAGAAAGTATTGGATTCATGAAAATTTTCGACTTCCGGTTTTCGACGGATTTATACGTTTTAGAAGGTCCTGAACACGTTTTGACTGTTTTTAGAAAATGTCTGTCTGTGAGTCTGTCCATCTGTCTGTGAGTCTGTGTGTCTGTCTGTGACAAAAAATTTGTGGCGCTCTATCTCAAGAACTAATGCTCGAAATTTAATAAAATTTTATATTCAGTTAAACCTTGATATGAATTAGTGCCTATTGTTTTTTGGTGAAAATTGGCCAGCAGGTGGCGCTGCTATACTACGTTTTTCATGATTTTCAAGATTGCTATATCTCAAGAACTTATGCACAGAATTTCACCAAACTTCAGATTATGTGACCCCTTGATATAAATAGACGTTGATTAAGTTTTGGTGTAAATTGGCCAGCAGGTGGCGCTGCTATGCCACGTTTTTCATGGTTTTCATGATAGCTATATCTCAAGAACTAATGCACAGAATTTCACCAAACTTCAGATTCCGCGATACCTTGAGATACATAGCCGCTGATAATGTTTTGGTGCGAACTGCCCAATAGGTGGCGCTGCTATGCTACATTTTGCACGATTTTTGTTATAGCTATATCTCAAGGACTAATGCACAGAATTTCACCAAACTTCAGATTCCGCGATACCTTGAGATACATAGCCGCTGATAAGGTTTTGGTGTGAACTGCCCAATAGGTGGCGCTGCTATGCTACATTTTGCACGATTTTTGCGATAGCTATATCTCAAGAACTAATGCAGAGAACTTCATCAAATTTTAGATTCTGTTACACTAGAATATATAACATAATTAGACGCTGATTACATTTTGGTATTAACCTTGCAACAGGTGGTGCAGCCATGCTGCATTTTGCACGATTTTTCTGATAGCTATATCTCAACAGCCAACGTACAGAATTTCATCAAACTTCAGATTTTGTTACAAAATGACATATAACATAATTACACGATGATTACGTTTTGTTATAAATCCTTCAACTGATGGTGCTGCTGTGCTATATTTTACACGTTTTTTTTAAACTAGCTATATCTCAAGAACTAATGCACAGAATTTCATCAAACTTCAGATTCTTTTACACCATAACATAATTAGACGCTTTTTTACGTTTTGGCATAAATTGTCCAAGATATGGTGTTGTTGTGCTACGTTTTGCAATTTTTTTGTTATAACTATATCTCAAGAACTAATGGACGAAATTCCATCCAATTTCAAATTCTGTTAGGTCTTGACATAAATAGATGCTTATTAGGTTTTAGTATAAATTACCCAACATGAGGCACTGCTAAGCTCATTTTCTCAGAATATTAATTAAATTTTGCGTTTTAGGCTTTTCGGATACCAGAATCTCATTAGGGTAGGTCAAATGTTCGAGGAAATTCGATAGTGGGTAACTTTGAGGTCACCACGTTTTTTTTTAAATATAAAATGTACTTATGAGATAGAAGAAAGTTTTGGGATTGACACATCCAACTAGTTTTAATAATATAGAAAATTCCTAAAAATCTATTAAAAGCTATAGAGTTGAAAATTCTCATGCTTGTATAGCTAATTTGTTTCTTTAAAAATACTTAAAATTATAAATGTAATCATACTATTTTAGAATATATACACAAAAATTATTTTAATGCTTTTTTGAATATTTCAATAATTATTTTTTTATTTTTTTTCTAAAGAAAAGTGAAAAATGCTCCTTCTTAATATTAAAAGATGTGTTTACTAGGATCACCTCTTAAAATTTGGTCCATTTTTTATGAAACACCATGTATAAAGTTTAATATATCTATTTTAAATTAAATAGTTACTTGAATATCTGGTTTTAAAAAAATTGCATCATTTCAAACCCCTTGATAAAATTGTTTCATGCAGTCAAGATGTCATCTAGGAATTTAAATGCTTTTTAAAAAATTTGAAACCCTTAAGCAAACTATATGCTAATATTTTGTGTCTCACTTGCTCGTATTAATGGGTTTATTACTGGAAAAACTTTTCGGTTATCGAACTAGTCTAAGTAGTTTAACGATGTCACATTAAAAAACAAGTTTTCGCAATCGTCTCTCAAATTGATTTTTAATAACCCAACTTCTTTTTTTTCCTCTGAAATAAAATTTAGCATTGCTGTTCTGGTAAATTCGGGATTTTCCTAAAGGAAATTATATCACTTAAACCGGAACAACTTTTCCCCATAACTGATAAAAATGAGAAATCCGATTTTAAAAAATCCTTTTACTTTTTAAAATCTAGTTTAGTTTCATAAAAACGAAAGTTAAAAAAAAGTAATGGAATTCAGAAAGACAAATTTAAACATTCGCACATATAAAGTTCGAAAATAAATTAAATCATACCTCCATATCTATAAATAAAGCTATTTGCATTAAACTTTCTTGATTGTTAATTTCTTTTTATTATCATATTGAAGTTAATTCTATATTCTTATATATTTTTAAGAGATAGTCAGCATGCTAATTTTTGTCAGAGTTTTTATAATTGTAGGGTATCTGCCTACATTAAAATGTCCGTTTTGGTGAAATTTTTCGAAAAAGATATTTTATTGTTTTATTTGCAATAGCAATCATTCATGATTTCAAATCTGTTTTAACTCTACTCTTACAGTTACTGAAAGATAAGTAATGGCCAATTTAACCCTTTGCACTCGAGAAATGATTCTCACTGACCATTAGTGTTCCGCGTAAATGGATGCTACAAATGCTCTGGACACCAGTATTTTATACCAGTTTTCTTCGCCTTATCTAATGACAAATAATCTGTAACAAAAGATGGCGAAATAAATTGCAATATATCAGTGGTTGTCCAAAGCATTTGGCTTCCCAATTTACGAAGGATACCTGCAACACTAGTGGTGAGTGAGAGTCACTACTGCAGTGTATTGAGAGTAAGTGGATTGGTGCCGTGCCGGTGGGGTTTGAACAATGGATCTTATTATCAGGAAACGAGAACGTTAGCATCGAGCAAAACACCAATCCATGATCAGAAAGGAGAACACTTGCGTAGAGAAAAAGGCTAAGCCAGTTACTCAAAGTTAGCAACTCGCTTTATACTGATCAAGTGAGATGAGAACGCTATAAGTGCAAAGGATTAATAATAAGGAAGTAGTGAATCAACTACACTGAAGAAATGCCAGGAGAAATGATATCACTGTATTTCTATGCATAATTTTCTTATTTTTGTTTATAAAAACATCAATAAACTCTAATAGAGACTTCATTCGTGACACTAGATTAATTTTATAGATAAGAACCAATATAGATTAGAACTCTTTTAATGCGATTTTTGGAAAATCAATTTTTTAATTATATGCATGTTCGATGTGAACTCCATTACATAAAGTTTCTTAAACATATTTCAGCGAAACTTTTTCATAATGTTTTTGCTATTTGTCGGAATGTTCTGGACTAGGATTTAAACTTTATGTGATGATTTAATTATTTTACAAATATTCATTATTAAAAAAAAAGGTCAAGTGCGGGTTTTATTCACCATCAGTGGTTCCGCGCAATAAATACGTGAATTATTAACTGTATTATTAAAAAATAATTGCTAGTGCGTAAAGCTATACAATGTAGGGTGGGATACAGCTGTATATACTAGAGGAGTAGGAATGGGTATACTATAAAAGTTCAAAGATACATGAAATCTAAATATTATCACATATTGCAATTTTGTATAAATCTTTTTTTCATTTTCTCCTGATCTTTCTATGATGAACTTAATTTGGTACTGACAATAAAAATAGTTCATATATAAACTTCATTTAGCATTTTGCAATGCAAATATATTTAATTTTTGAATTTAAAAAAAAAACTATTCAAATATAGAATAATATAAACCAAGACGGACATAAATACATTAAAATAATGAAAATTTATATGCAAAAAATAAAAATACTAAAATGCATTTAAAAATACAAAAAGTAAACGTTTAATCAAGCTACTTGCAATGCATCATCAGTACAAAAAAAATATCCTTTGCGATACAAACAGTGGAATAAATCAAGAACGTTACAGTTCTTGTTCTATAACTGTTCTTGATTTATTCCGCTGTTTTTTGTGCAATGGATATTTATTTGAACTGATGATGCCTTAAAAGTAGCTTGGTGAAACGTTTATTTTTTGTATTTTTAAATGTTTTTTAGTATTTTTATTTTTTGTATATAAATTTCATTTTTTAAAATGTATTCAAGTTTGTCGTAGTTTATATTATGCGTTCATTTAGTATTTTATAAAACTAAATTGAGCGTAATAATAATCTTTTCTTTTCACAATGTAATTAAAACAAAATCCTTGTTGATAATTGAAATTTGACATCGTACTAAACTCGCTTCGTAAGGAGATAGCAAAATTGCAATACTGCAACCGTGCCGCGTTTTTCCAGATAGTTTTTAATTAACTTTAAAGGGACGGTAGGCGTATTGAGAGATCCACTCAATGCAAACTAGTCGCGAATCCCATAGTATAAAAGAGATTAATTCTAATTAGATTAATCTGTTTTTAACATTTTGACATTTATTCTCTTTATAGTATTACTGGACATTGCATTACACAGGATTGTCATTAAAAGTTGTTATCTAGGATTAAAAAACGATGGTACATAGAGTACGCAGATCCTATCATTATGTATGACAAAATCGTCGGTTCTTTAAGAGTTAATATCTCGGCAGAAGTTCGAAAGTAAAGGTACCTTCATAAAGAGAAAAACATCTGCAATCGAAATAAAAAAAAAATTAAAAAGGACCCAGTTAGAGAATGCTAAATCTGTCATAAAACTTTCGTTTATATAATTTTAAGATCATTTACCCGCAAAAAATTGATATATCTCGAAAACCGTAAATTTCACGCGAGAAGCAAAAGAAAATTTGTATGATTTATCTGTAATGTGAAATTATAGCGCTTAGCTCTGCATGCAAGAATAAAAATTTCCATAAAAGCATAAATAACCACAGACATTTTACAAAAATATTGTTCAGGACATCCCAAAATGAGTAAGACTATCATAAAACGGGAGAATTTTTTCACGAATCAAACACTTTTCCTTATATCCATAAAAGCTTTTAGATGCATTCGTAATTATGTAAATATATAGCACCTATATTCTTTGTCCAGTCCGTCCTTCTGTCTGTCCGCATGTAACAAAGCAAAAACTGCCCAACCGAATCATTTGAAATTTAAAATGTACAAATGTAGCACAATTTTGTCGAGTCATTTTAAATTTTATGAAAATCGGATGCCTAATTCAAAATAGAGACAATCAAAAGTATTCTGTTACATTACAGCCGGGAAAAAATAATTTCATGGATATTTTAATGAAGTTACACCCTTCCGAAAATAATAAAATTGATATGCATCTACGAAGTATGTAGTAAAATATGCATTCTGTACAACCTGTGGTGCAAACAATATTTGTTATTAATTTAGAGGCCCACACAAAAATATTCCAGTATATTATGCTATAGGGGTAAACATTGTTTGGGGCTCGTTTAATTATATTAAACATATTTCACATTTTATGAAGCTGATTTATGTTGCTGAAGTTTACTACAAATTACTTCCTGTATAATAGAAAGTAGATAGTACATACAGTGACACACAAAATATTTCGGCTAATATACTGTATGCGAAGTACTGTATACTATTACACCAGGACCTGGATATTTTTAAAACTGCGTTGTAGTATGAAAGCACCTCATTTGTTATGCTTGACATGCAGTTTCCAACTTGTTTCTCTCGGATTAGTTACAGCTAAAGTTACACCCTACATTCATATTTTTCCTTTTAAGTTGTATGCATCAGCTTAGCGTCTTTGACTCGGAAGTGCATACGTTCATATGTTTGTATGCATGTTCACATAATTTAATCCTTCGAGTTATGAATTCAAAATTTGATCCCTTTCAATAATTATCTTCGCTGATGCCTGGAGGTACCCAAAACAACATGTATAATTTCAATTTGATTTAAAAAACTGATATAATAAATCGCTAGTTAATAGTTTTATTTTGTCAAATATTTATAAGAATAATTTGATTAATTTAAAAAATATATACTATTATGGAAACCTCACAATTCTTGCAAGAACATAATGTAATTAAATATAGTGTGATCCTATTTGTAATTGAAAAGTGCTTTCTAGTTTCATATTTTTCATAAAACATTTTTTAATGGGAAAAAAAGTTAAATCCATGTAAATAATTCAGAAAATAACCACACCAAAATATACTTACATTCGATTGTTACGCTAAGTAATTTAGCAAAGTATTTTACATGAGAAAAACCATATAGTTTTATTCGTAGACGAATAGATAAAAATTTTCTTAAATTTTCTTTAATGGGACTTAAAAGTCCCGTCAAAGCATAAAGGATTAAATTTCGATGAAGGAAATTAAATTTTGACAGTCCAAAACACTGATTGGAAGGTTACAAACATTAAATTTGATGCACAGACTAGAAATTACTTCATGGCAATACTTCGAAGAATATTTAATTCCCATAAGGGATATAGTTCCCGTGACAATTCAACATACATATCTTTTACAGGTTTTAATATGCATACCTATTGAAATAATAGTCGCAAAACTAAATTATAATTTCCTTTATGTATTCACGTCTTGGATGAATTAAAAAGATCAAATTAGACTCATAAATTAAAAACTCTATAAAAAGCTGGCTTGTGGAAGCCTAAAGAAACACAATCACGTACTTAGTCTTTGTTAAACGAAAATAATTGCTTCTCAGAGCAAAAATTAAGTCTACTGTGCAGTCACGGTTGCAGCATGGGATTTGATTATTTTACGCGTCGTTTAGAATTTTAACTTATATAACGGATTGGAAATTTTCATGAACATTATATTAAGACTGCTCTCATATCCAAACTGGCTACTTTCTGACATATTATTAAATACAGTTTTATTTGCAAACACATAAAATTGGCATGTATTTCTTTGTATAAATTACGAAATCGAATTGCGTTTTTCTTTTTTCGAGAAAAGAAAAATAACCAAATTTCTGGACGCGAGAACTGTAAAAAGTTTATCTATGAGGCAGAAATCGCTCAAAAAGTAATTTTCTGAAAATCAATTAATATAATCACACAATCAAACATATGCACTATAATTATATGGACGGAAATTGAGGCTAATCTGTACATGATGCATATTTCTGTGTCTCGTTTACTAATTTCCTTGTGATTAAACAAATGTCACACACTTTTCCAAACAAAAGTCTTAAGCAATTTTTAAAGGTAATTTTCAACAGATAAACATTCCATATCTTCCCTGTCATTTTTTTATTTTTCGTCATTTTCAAGTATCAATTACTCTTTCAAGCTCCTCAAAGCAAGATGCCAAAGTTCTTTTTTAATACATTTTTTCTGAAATGGTTCAGAGAAGATTGTTTTTGAACACAGACTTCCTGAATGAAATTGTTATCATTTAAATACTAGTAACGATAAGTGTAACCCAATATACAAATGTATTCAAAATAATGGATGCAATTGGATAGGCATATTTGTGTTTCTTGTTGAAAAATGATGGAATATACATTTGATTGGACTCACATTAAAGTTTATGCATGTTCAATACGATGCTCACCATCTGCATGGATAACGACAAAATAGCCAGCAAGAGTGGTCAGCTGTCGCTTTTAAATTCTAATGGAATTAGGAGTGGAAAGGCAGTATGCATGGATTATGCTGACCTCAGAAAGTGTTCTCTGTCATTTTAAAGTAATAAAATGTGCTTTTTAACAAAGGGTGCATAAAATTGCTGTATATATTTTAAGGTGCAAAATATTGCTACTGTGCATAATATTGCTTTTTCCATTGCGGAAATTTTGCGATGTCTTCTAATACCCGTATCACACCTCGAGGCATCAAATGATTCACTGACGCGCATCTCCAGATTCAGATTCAAATTCAGCCAGATGGGGAGTCCTACTCGACTAGTTGAGCTCGACTAATCCCACCCAGTAATGCTTGTTAAAAAAAATACAGAACAATTATACAGAACAAATATACAGTAATAAAATAAAGGTAGCTAACAAAAAGTAATTGAGATAATGAAATAAGTATAGGTAACAATATTAAAATGGACGAGCTGAGTGCTTTACAGACGTATAACATATATTTTTTCTTTAACAATAACACTAATTCTATAACTGTTTTAAAGTAAGAGCTTGTTTGATTAGTTCCATAATTCATCATCATTATCATATAAAAGGTCGCATGGAGGCATTTGGAAAAGTCGTTGATTGTTTTCAATCAGTGTTGCACAGTTTATGATTTTTTTATAATAGTGCTGGTTGTTTTTTTATTAATTTGAACCATGAAGAGAGCCTTATAGTTCTGGAGATTTTGAGGTGGTATATGGATCTTAGAGTGCATTCGCGCACATCTCCAAATGAAAACGCTTAAATGTTCGGGAATTCGACAGAATCCTACTCAAGAATCGTTAAACTTTAATCTTTTGAGTGGCCAATTTATTGCCAAGCAAAATCCTATAAGTGAAATGCATGCCGTCAAGCTCCGAATCGGTGTACTAATCCAAGTTGCTCGAAATCCGTGCGGGAAATGACTATTCAAGCCAACGAGAGTATTCGTCTGCTGCATTCAACAACGCCCTTTACTGCCTCAACACTCAATTTCTGCACCCGTACTCCTATGAAAAATCTGCTCATTTAGATCACCTCTATTTGTCTTTACATTCTTGACATATAGTTCTGAACCACTCTATATTTAAGTGCACTGTGGAAAAAGACAAACATTTCTTAGTCCATAAAAATATTATATAATTACTAACGAAAATATAGAAACCTCTTCTGAATTTCCAACGATTCGGGAAAAGGTTCTTCACCTTTAACAATCCTAGAAAATGATATATTTTAAGAATTTAGAGAAATGTTTATGAAAACAAAATTTCGGAGCCGTTCTGATTTTCTGAAATTTTTCCGTGTTATATTTATAGTATATTAACCAGTTTTTCAATCCGTAATATTGGTTTTTTGGAGCTGTCAACTCTCAGTTAAACATTGTCAGTTGCGTAATTGAATTTACAGAAGAAAGATTAATAAAAAATTTTAATTTTAGTGTAATTTATCGGCTATCAACTTATGTTTATATATAAAACATTTTTGTTGAACACAAAGATGTTTACTTGAGAATGAGTAGCAACAAAAATCCTATAATTCAGAAAATTGATTAATGCACAATAAAAACAACTCAAAAACTTTTCCGAATATCAATGATAGCAAAAGAAAATTTGTTTTTTATACTTGTCTTTAAATATCGAAAATGTATTAGCTTTTGAAGTTTTTAAAGATAAAGAATGTTTTTGTAATCTTAGGTAACTCGGAAAAGGTTATTTTTGGTTTTAGTTCCTAGTTGTTTTTGCATTTACCTAGATTTAAATGAAACAAAAATTACTCTCACTAATGTACATATAATTCAACATATATTATTGTCCATGTTTGCCTGTATTTTTTCTTCCTTGTTAAATTTCCCTTTGAAACTAACCAAGTTGCGATGAAAAAGCGGTAATGAATCATTAATATACTTTTGCAATTATATTAATATCAACAACAGTACGTAGTCTACTGTGTCATTCCATGGTAACTTAAGTTACATTTTGAATAATTTACTGAAGTGGTGCTTTTTTAGTAATATAAAACTAAAATTATTCAAATGTAAAATTAACATGATTTGTCAATGATACCTATCTAAGGGTCAATTTGGATGAAAATTACCTAAAAAATGAAAATAAATAAATATAGTTTAAAAAAACTAAAAAACACGCTTTTTAAGTATATCAAACTAAAAAGTGAAAAATAATTCGTACTATAAGCTGAAAACGAAAATAGATGAAAAATACTATATTACTATAAAATCATTGTTATTATAGAAACCAATTAATAAGCAATAAATAAAATTATCGTGGAAAAAAAGGGTGGGATGCTTCTTAAGAACTGATAGATGGAGCATGGTAGATGGAGCACCTCACGATTTTTTCCACGATAATTTTATTTATTGCTTATTAATTGATTTCTATAATAACAATGATTTTATAGTAATATAGTATTTTTCATCTATTTTCGTTTTCAGCTTATAGTACGAATTATTTTTCACTTTTTAGCTTGATATACTTAAAAAGCGTGTTTTTTAGTTTTTTAAACTATATTTATTTTTCACTTTTTAGATTGATTACTTTAAAAGCGCGGTTTTTAGTTTTTTTTAACTATATTTATATTTAATACAAAAACCAAATTAATCGGTTGGATAGTTTCAGAGTAATTGGTGAACATACATAGAAAAAAATACATACGCGTCGAATTGATAACTTCCTCTTCCTTTTCTGAAGCCTGTTAAAAATAAAAATTGTAATACGGAACTTTTTTTTAAATTTTACATAGATGTAAATAATGTCAGGAGTGGGGTTCGAACCCACAATCTCTTTCGAAAAACATAGCTTCAATCCGGCGCCTTAGACCGTTGGGCCATGCTGTGTCAGTGAACGTATTCAACACTTTTAATTAGCGAAAAATCACTAATTTTATTAGTTTTTGCCTAATTACTAAAAAAGTACTGAAGCAATTTCGATGAAACTGAAGTGGTACCAATTCGAGAGCATCGTCTTTCATTTAACACCAAAACCAAGTTAATCGGTTGCATGGTTTCGGAGTAATCGGTGAACATACATAAAATAAGGAGAGTTACAAACTCACAAACTCACAAACATACAGGTGAAGTTAATAAAAGCGTGGTAAAATCGCACTTTATATGCTAAGTTATATTCCTTTTCCAGTAATGGTAGTTAAAATTGGCAAATGAAATTACCAAAATTTAATTAATACCATTAAAAGAAGGTAATTTTCCTCAAAACTGGGCTTTGAATATGTTTAATAACAAACCATGTCAAATTTACATTTTGAGTAATTTTTTGTGTGTGCTATATTACTAAAATTACTGAAAATAGTTCAAAATGTAACGTTACTATGGAATAACACTACTGCTGTTCAGTTTTATATGTATGTTTTTCAATCTCTCAGTTTCATTGCTAAAACTTATCTCTTATAATAATGCCAAAGAGATGAAATCGTCTCTAAATCTAATTTGCCTAATCTCTTTTTCTTACAACATGCAAACGCAAAGCTGGTGAATGTAAAAGAGACGTGAAAATAGGTTGTCATCAAGAATAGAAACATGAAGATATCATAAAATAACATGACTGTAACAGCTGAAATCCCTGTTGGTCTACTGAAAATGCAATAATGAAAACAATAAAGATGTCCCATTATGTGAAATCTTTTCTTTTGAACCTGATAAAAACAGCTCTATATAACATTAAATACAAGATGTAAATGAACGCAATAATCCCATTTTAAAAACTTCTCTAACGACCACTAAATTTATTTCTTTTAGTGATATTTAAAATATTTCTTGGAGATAAAGCTATCGCAGAATTGTTGCAATGTTCAATGGTGTCAGTTATTCTGAGTAAACAAGCATTATTTGACATTAAACTCGAGCACTGCCAAGGCTTATAAATAACAACTTCTAAAGAATATGATGATTTTTGAATTTTTAACCCATCTAATTTTTTTTTGCTGAAATTTTGGCGTGCAATATATGTTCCAGGGAATCACTGAGAGTAATTTTATTTATTTTGCTTTTATATTATTTATAAGTTCTATGATAATAAAGACCAGAGCAAATTTTTCCTCAGGAAAATTCTGGAAAACATTGAAAGGTATTTTCTGCTTGTGTATTCCTGGTAATTTGCTTAGTAATCATTGTGTATGCTACTGAAAAATTTTAGAATGAGATATCTGTCACGCTTTTTATTAATCCCACAAAATGACTAAAATTTAAAAAATTCTTGCTACAAAATTCAATATTGGAGAAAATCTACAGAAGATTTGCCCACTTTTTATGCGTATATCTAAAGAAAAAATTAATTGTGTTGTCTGCTAAAATTCTGTAGAAAAATTCTGAAGATAGTCTGTAGGTATTTAGCACACTTTTGAAACCTGCATTTTGCAGAAAAATCTGATGGTGATTTCTGCAGATATTTTGTAGAAAAATGGCGAGGAAAATTTGTAGGTATTTAGCCCACTGATAAGTCTATTTTCTTCAGAAAAAGCTGCATATTTTATTGTTCAGAAAATCCGCAAAAAAATGGCCAAATATCTGTAAATTTTTTTCATGATTTTTCTCAGAATAATCTTCACATATATTCTAGTGGTGGAAGCTCCTTAATGTTGACTGGCGGAACATTACATTTTCAATAAACGTCTGAACGTAAGAAAAATTGTTTTTAATTAATAGTAAAAACATTATTTTTCAAATCTTTTTTTTATGCTTTATTCTTTTAAGGTAAATTTCATTATATTAATTCTTTTCCACAAAGAACTACAGATTATGTCTAACAAATATTAGATGAATGTATATTATAGATCGATAAAATAGTAAAATATATTCACCGTTGAACCGTCATCGAGGTCTGTTTAGTTGATAGCTGATGACTTTATCTAACATCGTTCATTGGAGAAAATATGCAGACTCAGGAATTGGACAAAGTGGCTTAGTGGTTAGAGCAACATCCAAGTAAGCTGTGATCCAAAGGTTGATTCATCGCTCTGCCTAATTTATCATTCCCATTGACTTTATTCAAATTATTGTATGTATCTCTGTATGATATTTGTGTATACCTTTAAATTTTAAATGCAGGCATTATTTATGTGTATGAATGCATCTACTTTAATTTAAATTTTAACAAAAAGCTATC
This sequence comes from Maratus speculifer, assembly GCA_964019185.1. NCBI lineage: Eukaryota > Metazoa > Arthropoda > Arachnida > Araneae > Salticidae > Maratus > Maratus speculifer. The sequence goes on along the minus strand of OZ025290.1, from coordinate 337,101,541 downwards.
AAGATTTCTATGCTTCAAGGATTTTAAAGCGCCTATCATAAGATTTTCTCTAAAATAATATTCGTCATATTTAATGAAGATATATTCTACTTCAGATATAGTGACTAGTACTATACGAAATTTCTAATGTTAAAACACCTAAAATCTCCTAAATCCCTTGAATCGTACGAATCCTCGCTATGTATTTTATTTACGGTTGTGGGAAACATATGGATTTACATTCAATGCTAACGATGTTAATTTTTAATTCCGTGTTACTCTATACTGTAAAAAAAAGGGGGTCGATCTACTAAAAAAATTTTAGTAATCCTTGTAATTACTAAGAAATTTTTAGTAATCTTACTCGGTTACAAGGAATCTGTAAGAATTACTAGAAAAAAGCTAGCAATGAATAGAGTTAATAGTTTTACATTTTTAATAGCTATTACTAAAACTCACGTGGTATGGCGTTGATAGCTTAGTGGTCATAGCATCGAACTCCAGGCTGAAAGTACCTGGGTTCGATGCTGGCAGACGCCAAATGTGCACCGGATGTAAATAAAGGGATTATGAAAGTCCTGTCGTAGCAGTTACCATGGGTAATGATCTCTGAACTTCCCCTCCCCTTTAGAAACATGTCAAAATAGAGTAGGTAGCAATGTTTGGTGCTGCCATCTATTGCGGCTTTACCGAAAATCTTCCGTTTCAGATGTCTGTCTTTTTACCCGCTGGATGCAGCTCGAAGGAAGCTCCTGCCCTTCGAGCACACGTAATGGTTAGTAAAAATAATTTTGGAGCTATTACTAAAATTTGCTTGGTGGCCCATACTAAAAAGTTTTAAGTTAGTTATACAAAAAATTCTTTTGTTCAGTTTACAAAAGAAATGTTTGTTTCACTTGCAAAAAAAATGTTTGTAATGGTTACTAAAAAATTCTGTGGAATACAAATTTACTAAGAAATTTTTAGTAACCTCTTGAATTTTTTTTTACAGTGTAGAGCGCAAAATAAGACATCTTCACTCTACGAATCCTCGTTCAATATTACTTACCCATCATGCATAGTATAGGGTATAAGAATTGTATTCGTTTTAAAAATCGAAAAATAAATTGACGGATTTACACGTTTCAGACACTGGAGATTCCGAAAAACATGTTTAAAAAAATTGCCGCCCGTCTCTCTGTCTGTCTGTAAACGCTCTAGCTCCTGAACAAATCAAGATACAGACTTGAAATTTTGTGTGTACTTAGTATGTAATAGTGGAAAGAAGTTTATCGAATATTAGTAACCTCGATTAATCGGAACTATTTTTAAGGACTCTTGAAAAATACATTTGATAAAAGGTATATAAAACTTTTCGAAATTGCTTATTTTAAAGAGTGAAAATAAAATATAATTAAAAAAAACGTAAATTATGTATAAATAAAGAAGTCAATTGAATAATTAAACGAGATATTTGTAATCATATTTTCCACATTTTTCAATTTTTCATGATCCTGTATTCCATTCGAATTTCAATTCAAAGGTATATTTTAATTGAATATGAGACGCTTAATAAGACGCATGGAGTTATAAAAATGTTTCTGTTACGCAGTTCAGTACTAATTTATTATACCATTGACCAAAAACAATCACCAATCTATAAGATTAAATGCCAATAATGACTTCTTATAAATATCACATTCATTTTTGACAGGTTTCATGTATTTTTTACGTCATCAAGTGATTTTAACTCGACGTTTAATTTGTATATTTATTAATCTTTTACGAATTTATTTGTTCTTTCATTATTTAAAATAAAAATTATGTTTATTTATATAATTTACGAGTACTTTGGCGATTTATACATTTGGTCGATGGAATAATTAAGTAGTAACCAGAATTCAGTAATAGATCATTACTATACATTAAAAATATTTCAATGCACATTTAAATTTTATTTTCGAATTGCAAAGCATTTTATATATAGTTTACGCATACTTTATTTTCTTGTTTTATATTACGCATAAACATCATGGTGCCACCCAACGACTAGTTTTTTACTGCTATGCTTTATCGATAAATAATTAATCCTTAAATAATAACTTTAAAAGGCGCAACTCCCATCTCTAGATGAAACTTTTAATCATCCAGTCAAAGGAACGGTAAGAAATAAATTTTGCTAATCTTGACTAAATTAAAGTTTCATCAAAGTATGGGATGGTGAAATAATCGCCTGGTCCGATGATAAAATATGCTGAATATTCACTTGTGGTTTTCTTTATCCTCGGTGTAAAAAATTTAAAAAATTGTTTGAATAAAAAATGGTTTTAAAAGAGTAAATATTTTAATGATTTTATTTTTTAGTTTAAATAGATTTGCTTTATGATATGTTTTAAAAATAAACACAGAAAAGAAAATTAAGATTAAAAATTTTGTAATCTACATTAATATATCAATATTTTAAGCGAAAATTCGATTATCTAACGACTAACGCATTCACTGCAACTCCAGACTGCATACTACTCGCGAGCGGGAATTAGACACCCTTTGATTTAAACCATTATCAATCGTAAAATAATTTGTTTATTCGGTCGTCCAAAATAACTATAAAAGCTACATAGGATATTTTCAATTGGGAAATTGCTGTACATAATTAAAATACAATATCGCATGCATAAATAGACTATGATTATTTCGTGATGATTCTACTGACTTGTTATAATAAATCTGGATAAGCTGTGTGAATTTTATAAACACATGAATTTTCTCTACAAGTATTAAAGATTATAAAAATTGTCTAAAAAATTATCCTTCACCTGATAAACAGATTTGCAAAAAAAATCCCCACATATCAATGACTCATTGCTTTTTTAAATTAGAAATTTATTGCTACGCATTTTTAAAAAAAGCATTCACAGAGGACAGCTACATAACTAAATCTCGTGTAAATCTGTAAAAAGAAAAAAAAAAAAAAAAAAAAAGCCATTTTTAAATTAATATGTTGTCATCTATTTGAACACAACATTTGAATTTCTAACTAAGCGGACATTTTATGATAGTTGAAATACAGCTGGATAGAAAGACAATTTGAAATTATGAATGCACTTAAACTGTATTCGTAGATAAGATAAATAAGTGTGGTAGTTATTGATGATGTCTAGTTGAAATGTTGGGTATGCCTGTTCTTTTTTCAGAGTTTTAAGTCTCAAAGCTTCTAATGTTTGAAAATATCTAATGTTTTTTAAAAATTTCTTTCATATAATTTTACATCTTTTAATTTATTAAAATATTAAAAACACTTCTGCATATTTGACAATGAATAATTTTAAAGAATTCTTCACAAACTAAATTTGAATCAGGGAAATAAAACCTTACATCTATCACTTTATCTTCGACAAACAGCAATATTGAAGAACATAAACGTAAAGATTATTCGATCTGCACGCTTCTGAAAGAAGTTATTAAATTGCAGAATTTTCGTAAAGTGCTGAAAGAGAAAAAATAAGTGTCTTTTCCAAGTAAGTTTCGAAACGTGCAGATAAAAAGAAAAAAGTTCTTTAAGTGGAGTAATTTACTTTTTTTCCCCTTTGAATGAAGATTTTTTTTAATTGCAAGATTTATTTTTTCTTTTTTTTCCTTTAATTTTACTAGGTTCAAATTGCTTTAAATCAATAGTAGTAATGAGTAATAACGAGTACTATTTTTTCATTTAACAGAAAAATTGTACATTGTATTTTTTTCTATAAAATAGCCCAAACTTCCTTAGAATATAATCTATATATTTAAAAGACTTTTTTTTAGTCATCTGGCCTGAGATTTCTACTCAACCGATTTTGATCATTCCTTGTTTAAAGGAAAACTTTTTTATTAGCATACATTGGACAATTGCATCATAAAATATAACTACTAAGAATGTATGTGTTAAAAATGGAAAACTTTTCTCATTGGTACACAAAAACGTATTTTAATTTTTTATCATGCGTAGATGGCAACATATTCAAACTTTTAATTCATTTCGATTTTATTTTATTAGAAATATTATCTCTCGCTCAGGGAGCAAACTTTTAGTCATTTTACCATCATACTTCTGAAACCGCAGCAGATGGCGGTTCGAAACGTTGATTATATTTTATTTTATTTTAATTGTACAAGTTCTTATTAAAGTTCTTGTTTTTGTGCATCAATGAGCAAAGTTTTGTATTTTTAACAAATATATTCTTAGTAGAAAACCTATTTATTTGTGGACGTGCCATGTGTACGTACTCGCTATTTTTAAAAAAAAATATTCCATTTTATATTTTTAATTTAATTTTTAAAGTTATTTTATGAAATTTCTTTCCATTGATGGGAATCAAATTACTTTCGTTTTTGAAGCGAACGGGAAACAGTGGGAATTGCCATATCAGTATGAATACCATTTTCGTATCACAAATAACAATGACTTTTAAAACTTTTGAACAGAAAATGACGTCACGATTAAAAGTAACTCATTTTAATTCAAAGCTATTACACTTCAGTATACTTTGTTATTATTGGGTTAGTACTGAGATTGAGGCTCTCATTTGACAGGGTTTCAGTAAATGGAAATGATGTCATAATAAAAATAAAATTATTTTTTGCATGCAAAATTGAAACTGCCAAATGTGATATCAAACTTGAGAATATATTTATTAATAATCTATTGCATATTAAAATATTTTAAAAATAGTTAATATGAAAATTAAGCATGTCAATTTTGAGACGGAAAAAAAATTGTGCCGTTTTGGTGCAATTTTCCTTGATTTTTCATTTGATAATATCAGGGATTAAACTGTCAATTGTTAGATTCATAATTTGTTATCTGAATTACATGTTATTTATTGCTTATAAGAATAATGTTTGATTTTTCAATAATTTGAAAGGTTTAAGTTGTACTTTAGTTTTAAATAATATTTGTTTTTTGAGTTAAGCCAGTCAATATAAGATTGATTATTTATTGTAAATAGTTTTTATACCTTCAATTTAACAGTTACTTTAAACTGTTCATTCATCGAATTCGACAGGTTCCGACTCGTATACATTATTATAGCGTTACACATTCTATTATTTTTACCATATTAGAAGAAACTCGTGATTATAAGTCTGATAGTTTGACATAGATTTTCAATAGACTCGTTTAATATATTGAAAATTAAAAGATTAAAATTATCAAAATACTTGCTGCAGAAAATTATTTGTGATAGCTTTATGTTATTTAAGGGTTCAGTCTTTCGAAATGTTAATTAAACATTTGTAAAACTCTGACGATCAGCACTAAATAATGTATAGAAGACCGTGGGTAGTCGACATGAGGGATTAAGTTAATATACGCCTTCTTATTTCAATTACTTTAACGTAAACGCGCTGTTGTCACTACCCAGTAATCCAAAATTGTATATTTATCATCTAACTATAGTTCCAATGCGATGAAGGATCTCAAAAAAAGAGAAATCTGTTTTTTTTCCTCTAGTAAAGCAAATGTTTGTTTGTTTTTAGGTGAGATCGTAATTACATAAATACGCAGCATCTATAGTCGTTGTCTGATCCGTCCGTCTGTCTAGCTGCATATAACAAAGCAAAAACTTCTCAACCGAATGATTTGAAATTTAATATTTATATATATATATATTCGTTGCAAAATTTTGACCAGTCATTTTAAATTTTATGAAAACCAAAATAAAACTTAAAAATATATTAATCAAAAGTTTTCTTCATTCTATTAAAAGGCTGTCATACACAATTAATTCAATGATATCCCATAAGTAGTGATTTTAAGTATCAATAATGATTATTCTATTAAATCTCATCGTATGAATTTAACTCAAGGATATCCCATGATAGGTAATGATCCTAGATTGCTATGGTCATATTATATTTAAGATTAAATCATGTTATTTCTGTATTACTGAATTTTATATATATGATCCCAATAAATAATGTATTCATGTATTTTTGCAACAGCTAATGCATTAAAATCTAAATATTTCTAAAACTACTTATAGTACAAACGCACCTCATTCATCACGTTTGATGTAATATTTCAGACTCCTTTGTTTCTTTCACTAACAGTATTTGTTGTTACGTGAAAGCCTAAATTAAATATTTTAAAATGAAATAATTTAAATGAATCATAATTTTTACTCAAAGAATAAATTAGAAACCTTTGTTTTATTTATTTATTATTATAAAACGTTATCTTAGCACATATGTATCATATCATAGAGCACTATTTTTCCTTGAGATATCGCTCATTTTAACCCAGTAATTGTGAAAAAAAATGTCAATTGTTTTAGATATTACAAAGCAAGAGTTGAGCAAGATCGATTCGTCTGTTAGTTAATTCTCTAACAAAATTTCAAGCTCTTTAACTATTCAAGCTTTTGAAAAGTAAATTAAACAGTTGTTAGATTCTTATTAAAATTAACGAATTTCTCTCTTTTGAAATTTTTCCCGGAAACAACCTTCATCAGCTCTTTTGCCTTCGAAAAATGGCACTATTTAAGATCACAAGCTTTAAGATAACTGAGTCTTAAGTTAGCTGATAAACCTTATCATAACTACAGTCCCAGGCCAAATTATTAGACGCACTCCATTTTCTTTGTGTCGAATCATATTACTAGCTTCATAGAAATATTACTGTGTGAATAATTGAAATTAATTATGTACATCATTTGTAGGATTATAATAAATAGAAAACATGCCCATGACTTTAAAACTCTTTCTTTTCACAAATTAAATTAAAAATGGCTGAAATTGCAAAATTTATAACTTGAAGCTAAAAAAATGTCAATATTTTTGGGGCCTCTTTTGGCGGCTATCAGTGCCTCTATTCTTCGCGGCATGCTGTTAATACAAAATTGAAGAGTTTCTTGTATGCGTGGGTGACGATTCCAGACATGGATAAGATTTTCTATGAGCTGGGTTTATTTTGTTATGAGTTCTTAGTCAATTCTCCAGACCAATATAAAGAGGTTTTCAAAATCGGTTTATTCTAAAGCTAAAATGATGGTTTCTAAATGAAGAACCATTTGTATTTTTGCAAGGTAAAGCTTTTAGTTACATAGCACGATCCGTCAAGTTCTAATTTCAATAAAAAAAAAATATCCCTGTGTTGAACTGCTCCCGGTAATTCATCAGACATGAATACCATTGAAAATGTTTGGGAGCTGATGAAGAAAAAACTGGACAGCGAGCTCATAACGAGCAAAACACAGCTCATAGAAAACTTATCCTTGTCTAGAAACATCACTCACACATATAAGAAACATTTCAATTTTGTACTAGCACCATGCCATGAAGAATAGAGGCACTGATTGCCGCCAAAGGAGACTCCAAAAAATATTGACATTTTTTTTTAATTTCATGTTTTAAGTTTTACAATTTTAGCAATTGTTAATTTAATTTACAAAGGTAAATAATTTTAAAGTCATGGGCATGCTTATTATTTATTATAATCCTACAGATGATGTATATAATCAATTGTAACAATTGGCATAGTAATATCTCTATGAAACTTGTAATATGATTCGACACAAGAAAATATGAGTGCGTCTAATAATTTGGCCAGGGACTGTAAGTCTGAGTAATGGTGTTTTGAGTTTTTTTAAAATTTTTAGCAAATAATAATAATAATGATAAACGTTTCTATTAGCCTTAGCCTCGTTTTTTATTTTATTTTTTCCCCCTAAATATCTCATTACTTATAATAATGTTGATATTGTAAATTTATTGTGTTTTTTTTAATTCTGTATGAAATGGTCTTCACATAGAATATTTTTAATAATTTTAACATTATTTTTTAATACGTTTAGCTATTCATAATCTGTTTTCACGAAGCACTATAGAACTTTTGCAGATTACAGATTTTATTATTTTTTTTTTTAATATGGCAACAACTTTATGATATTTATAATATTTCATTTATCAAATTTATTTTAAATGTTTTGAATCTTAAAACAGCGAAATTTTGAAGCATCAAACTTTTTGATAACTAATTCTCCCATGTAATGTATTTTAATCATTCACTATTTCGAAAAATTAATTGATCGGTTATTATAAAATCGGTTCTGCAAAATTCGTCACGAACCATTATTACAGGCTACTTCTTGTCCCTAATTCTTCCGAAAATAACTCACATCGACGATTTTATCTTCAATAAACAGCAGTATTGAAAACCGTAAGTTTAAGGATTATTCGAGCGCCACGCTTTTGAAAGAGAATTCATTAACCTACAGAATTTTCGTAAAACACTGGACAAAATCAATAAAAGATTTAGGAATGGTGAATCTTGAAAGAAAATTGTTCTCTAAATGAAATATTTTGGAACAATCTTAAACTAAGGAATATTCAAAATAGTTTAAGAGAGCAGAATTTTCAAATTTTATGCAATTTCCATTAAGAAAAGAAAGGGAAACGAATCTTTATTAAAAATATGCTTTGCATCTCTTAATATGGGGTGAACCCACCAGTTGTTGTAATTCTTCCAGTATTTGATCAATTTTTTTGAAATATTGCGCTATTTCAGGTTGAAATAAGTTTTATACGTGGTACTATACATAATATATTTGTTTTTATGTTAGTGCCTTTGCTGTCACATTGTTCTTAAGGCTCATATCTCCGGCAGAAGAAGTGCTCACGAACTAATGCTATTTCTATGGAGAGGTTATTTTCTAATATCTGGTTTGCATTTCGACATTTCTATTTTATTTTACTTTATTGGATTGCATTGGATAGCTGAGGTACATTTATACATCGCGTTTTTTTTACTTTATCGATTTTGGTAGCAGATAATTTTTATAAAGTTAGTTTCACTTTCAAAGCCCGTCTCGAAAGTGAAAGTACCTTTATAAAAAATATATGCAACCAAAATCAAAAAAAAAAACATTGTCCACATGCACCTTACATATTCAATTCAAAAAGAAACTATTTAAAATATCGAAATGCAAACCAGATATTTAAAAAAAAAACCCTCCTCAGAGGAATAGTATTAGCTCCCAAGAGCTTAGTCTGACGGGGATAGGAGCCTTAACTGTCCGTTGTAAGAGAAGCCATTTTATGTTTGTTTGTTTTTATAAAATGTAAACATTTAGTTTTTAATTAGTTGGAGACAATTACAGTAAGTTAAAACAATCCATTTCCATCTTGCTTATTTCAACTAATATTTTTATAAGGCTTATTGTTAATCACAGCCGAAGGGTGATATTTTAAATATTATTTTTTTAGATTTTCGATTGACTTCTTTTGTCTGATCAATCGCACTAAGAGAATTGTAATAAAAAAACTAGATATTTCTAATGTTGTTCCTATTTAATTTAAGCGTATTTCATTTTTGTCTCTTATAGGACATTCATTAAGGTTTGTAGCAATTATGTTGGTTTATTTATAAAGTTAAAAAGGAAGGAAATATAATACAACCGTCATAGCATAGATTTCATTTGATCATCTACTGGCGGGATTATGACTGGCCCCCAGTCCTCCACATTTTGATACTTTTGGCTGCAGAAAAACAGAATGTTAAACCTATGAAGCAACCGATAAAATTCAGTTTTCAAGTGTTTTCTATCAAGATGTGACTTAGCAGACCGACTGCTTTTTAATATGTGAATCAAGATTTAAGTAGTCCTAAAATAAATTTCATCCGTAAAATCGATGAGGTGATTGCCTGTGCTATCGCCCCCCGGTCTATTGGGACCCTCATCACTGTCATACCTATGATGGGAGTCAATAATTTAAAGTGATATTCTTCACCATATCTAATGGCAGGATGGATTTTCTGCGATTAAAGATGGCAAAAAAAAACTGTATAAAATTAATGGTAGGCAGAGCCTTTGGACCTTCAACTTGGCAACGTCACTAAACTTCATAAAATATTAGACTTTTAAAATTGTTTTTTATGACAGTCGATTATCTGTGCCAAGGCTCGGTGTAAAGTGCCCTTCGTGGGGGTCTTTTTGACTACCGTATTCACCAACGCGGGTTAACTCTTGTGCCAGTGTTAAATGTTGTGCATGAACATAGATACAGAGAAAGACTTCTCACGTAATGTATCAATACTGAGTCGTGATTTTGGAACTAAATGACAAAATGGCAACAGGCGTAGGTCACGAATATCAGAATTAAGAAAAAAATTATTTCATATCAACTAGAAGTCTTATGTTAATAAAATCATTAGTTAATTTGATTATATTTTCCTCCGGAAAGTAGCGAACACGAACAGGATAAATGTAAACAACATGCAAACTAAGGAACCGTTCTACAGGCGCCACCTGTTTCAAATTTATTTCACGGAAAGGTTTTCTTCCTCAAACGGCTATTTCCTGAGAAGCCCTTCCTGCCAAGCATTTAACACGGACTCAAAAGTTAACCTCCGTTGGTGAATACGGGTGTAAAAAAACCTAACTCGTATGAACGTAAGAGAATCCAATGTTTGAAGAAAACTACTGAAGGCTCCAAACGACGTCTCCGAAATTGAAAGAAGTATTTACTTAAAGAATGTTTCTCAAGCTGCCATTCATTTTCGGAAACGTTTCCGAGTTGTTTTTATAGTGTATTTATAATTTTTTCTTAAAACAGAATATAATGGATTTTTTGGGTGCTATCAATTTTCAAGTAAAATTTCATTCAAAAATACAGCGTATGTAAAATACATGGCCACACTAATTACGCATATAAATTCGGTAATTATGGCCAAAGCAGTTGCAATATTTCATTTATCGAAAGAATTCTCCAATATTTAAAATATCAAAACAGCGAAATTTAGATGCATCAAACCTTCCGTTAAATATTTTTCTAACATCATTTGATGCCTTTTAAATATTCACCCTTTCGAAAATTTAATTAATAAGTTTCTTAAGATCGCTGCCGCATAGTTCGCCATACATAATTTTGCAGAGTATTTCTCGTCCCGAATTCTTCCCGAAATAACCCACACCGACGATTTTATCTTCAATAAACAGTAATATTGAAGACCATAAGCTTAAAGATTACTTGAGCTGCACGACTGAAGAAGAATTTATTAAATTACAGAATTTTCGTTAAAGTGCTGAAAGGAGAAACATTAGTTTCTCCAAAGTGAATACCGAAGAGTGTACGTAAGAGGAAAAAAGTCTCTGGAGAGATATATTTATTTATTTATTTATTTATTTTTGAAATGAAGCTTGTTCTTGCTGTATCTTCTAAATTATTTTAAATAAATGGGACTAAGAGCGATATATATATATATATATTTGTTGTTAAGGGAGAGATGAGCAGTTTTTTTAATATATATAAAGGTTTTTTTATTTAACAAAATGTAAAATTGTGTTCACGCTTAACTCTTCAATGATGTTCTTAGTTATCTAATTTTGAAATGAAGTCTGTTCTTCACTTTTTAAATTGTTATGGTTGAATGAAATAAAAAAAATGAATCATAATTTATTCTGTAATTTTTTTAGAAATATGAAAGTGTTTGTATGAATCATTATTGATCGGCATGTTCTCTAACTTTTGCAATGCCACAAAATAAAATTATAAAATAAATTTGTAAAACATTAATAAACACTACACAAAACACTTATGGAACATGTTGGAATGAACTTTAATAGAATAAATAAATTTTGTGCATATCGGTAAAATGTATAAATTTTGTTCAAAGTTTATTTACAAAAGCTGTCCAAACATTGCTTACTTATAGAAAAATCATAAATATTTTTCAATAATATACCGGATCATACTGGTTTAAAATCCAATAAAAAGGAGAAATTCAAAAATATTTTTAAAAAACATGGTCTTTTTTCAAAAGACGTGCTTCCGTTAAAGTAGCAGAAAGATTAAATGGAAATAAAAGATAAAAGATCAAGTGGAAGGAAACAGCAGCAACCAATAGCAAAGAAAGAGGCAACATACAGGAGATGCAACAAGAAATAGGAATAAGTATGGATAAAATTAAATAACAACAAGTTGGAAATTGCACGTGTAGCGTAGCAAATGAGGTGTGTTCGTACGATAACGAAGTTTCAAAATTATTACTCTCATATATCAATCTCATAAAATTGTAAATAGTGAATTACAATTAAAACGCTCATCAAACAATGTTCTCCCTATACCATTATGTAATGGAATACTTTTGTGTGGCCCTGTAAATCAATAACAAATGTGCTTTGCACCACATATTATGTAAAATGTATATTATAATATGTACTTTATAGTTGCATATAAAATTTATTAAGTTCAAATGAGTGTAACACCATTAAAATGCATTTCAAACATTTTTCCCCATTGATCGTAATGTAACGGAATACTTTTGATTGTCCCTGTAATTGATCTATGCATTCGATTTTCATAAAATTTGAAATAACTCGACAAAATTATGTAAAAATTATGTATTTTAAATTTCAATTGATTAAAATGCATTTGAAACTTTTTTTTCCCATTGACCGTAATATAATGGAATACTTTTGATTGTCCCTGTAATTGATCTATTCATCCGATTTTCATAAAATTTGAAATGACTCGACAAAATTATGTAATAATTATGTATTTTAAATTTCAAACGATTCGGTTGGGTAGTTTTTGCGTTGTTATATGCGGACAGACAGACGGCATGAACGACCACTATAGGTGCTACGTATTTACATAATTACGAACGCACCTAAAAAGGCAGAAAAAACGAGGAAAAAAGATTAATATTTCATTTGTCGGAAAAATTACCCAATATTTAGAATATCAAAATTGAGAAATTTCGATGCATCAAATCTTGTGTTAAATAATTTTCTAACATCATTTAATGTCTTTTAAATATTCACCCAATCGAAAAATTAATTAATCAGTTATTAGATTCTTTAGATCGCTGCCGCATAGTTCGCCATACATAATTTTGCAGAATATTTCTCGTCTTGAATTCTTCCCGAAATAACCCACACCGACGATTTTATCGTCAACAAACAGAAATATTGAAGACCATAAGCTTAAAGATTACTCGAGCTGCAGGACTGAAGGAGAAATTATTTATTAAATTACAGAATTTTCGTTAAAGTGCTGAAAGGAGAAAAGTTAGTTTCCCCAAAGTGAATACCGAAGAGTATACGTAAGATGAAAAAAAGTTTCAATGCAATGTATTTATTATTCATTTATTTATTCATTTTATTTATTTTTAGATGAAGCTTGTTCTTGCTGTATCCTGTAAATTATTTTAAGTGAAAGGGACTAAAAGTAATATTTTTCTGTAAAGGGAGAAATGAGTAACTTTTCTTTTTAGTTATATAAAAAGTTTTTTAATTTAACAAAATGTAAAATGTGTTCACACTTAACTTGGCTTAATAGCGTTCTTATTTATTTAATTTTTAAATGAAGTCTGTTCTGCACTTTTTAAATTTTTATACTTGAATGAAATCAAAAATTGAATCATAATTTATTCTATATTTTTTTAGAATATAAAAATGTTTGTAGGTATGCTTATTGATCGATATGTTTTCTAACTTTTGCAATGCAGTAAAATAAAATAAAATAAAATAAAATAAACGTGCAAAACAATAATGAACGCCACACAGAGCACTTTCTTGTGGAACATGTTGGAATGAACTTTAATAAAATATATAAATTTTTTGCAAAGCATTACACTTTCAATAATATACAGGAACATATGCTTTAAAACCTTATAAAAAGGACAAATTCAAAATAGGTTTTTAAAAAACGTGGTATTTTGAAGTAAACTGCAACAGCACAATATCAAAGAAAGAACCAACATCAAATCAAAAGGGGATGCAACATGAAAAGTAAGACTAAAATAAACAAGTTTAAAATAGCACGTGAAACATAGCAAATGAGGTGCGTTCGTATGATAACGAGGTTTTAAAAATATTCAGATCTTGCTGATATAGTCAACAGTACTTCGGATATAGTATAGTAGTCGAAATCCTTTTTGTGTTCCTGCAAATATACAGGAAGTAACTTTTATTACAACTCAGCAATGTATATCAATCTCATAAAATGTGAAATAGTTAATTACAATTAAAATGCGCACTAAACAATGTTCTTCCTCTCCATTATGTAATGCAATACTTTTGTGTGGCCTTGATAATCAATAACAAATGTTCTTTGCACCACAGATTGTGCAGAATGTATATTATAATATGTATTTTTTAAATGCATATACATTTTATTATGCTCGAATGAGTGTAACATCATTAAAATGCATTTGAAAATTTTTTCTCCCGGTGACCGTAATGTAACGGAATTCTTTTGATAGTCCCTGTAATTGATCGATGCATCCGATTTTCATAAAATTTGAAATGACTCGACAAAATTATGTATTAATCGTATATTTTAAATTTCAAACGATTAAAATGCATTTTAATTTTTTTCCCTATTGACCGTAATGTAACGGGATTCTTTTGATTTTCTCTGTAATTGTTGATATATGCATTCAATTTTCATAAAACTTGAAATGACCTGACAAAATTATGTAATAATTATATATTTCAAATTTAAATCGATTCGGTTGGGTAGTTTTTGCGTTGTCATATGCGGAAAAACGGACGGACTGAACGACAACTATAGGTGCTACGTATTTACATATTTAAAAACGCACCTAAAAAGCAGAAAAAAACGAGGGTGAAAGATAAAAAAAAATTAAAAATCATGTATTAATCTATTTATTTATTTATTTATTATTACTTATTATTTATTTATTACTTTATCCTAAAGTACTAAAAGTAAGCCCCTCTTGAGCAGACAGAGAATTTTAATAATTTTAATGGATGTTTTTAACTGTAACATTTGCGAAAGAAGGAGAAAAAATTGGGAAGATGGTGGGATATCTTTGGAATTTATAAATTTTTCCGGAATTATACAGTTTGCAAAATACATGAGAGGAGGAGTATGTTCGGAGAGAAGGCCTACTTTCAGTGCTTTATGGTATTTTTACTTTTTTATCCCCCCCCCCCCAAACTTTTGTTTCTATCTTTTTATTCCATTTATTCAAACATCTTATTCCGTGATTTTCAGATTCACCTTTAAAATAATTCACCTTTTGATTGTTTGTCATTTCCTTTTTTTTATCTTTAATGTTAGCTTTCGCCTGTTTTTTTCCCTTTTTAGGTGCGTTCGTAATTATGTAAATACGCAGCATTTATAGTTGTCGTTCAGTCCGTCCGTCCGCATATAACCACGCAAAAACTACCCAACAGAATCGTTTGAAATTTAAAATATATAATTATTACATAATTTTGTCCAGTTATTTCAAATTTTATGAAAATCGGATGCATATATCAACAATTACAGAGAAAATCAAAAGAATCCCGTTACATTACGGTCAATAGGGAAAAAAATTAAAATGCATTTTAATCGTTTGAAATTTAAAATATATGATTAATACATAATTTTGTCGAGTCATTTCAAATTTTATGAAAATCGGATGCATCGCTCAATTACAGGAACTATCAAAAATTTTCCGTTACATTACGGTCAATGGGGAAAAAAGTTTAAAATGCATTTTAATGGTGTTACACTCATTCGAACATAATAGAATTGATATGCATCTATAAAGTACGTTTTATAATATACATTTTGCATAATCTGAGGTGCAAAGAACATTTTTTATTGATTTACAAGGCCACACAAAAGTATTCCACCACGCAATGGTACAGAGAAAACATTGTTTGGTGCGCATTTTAATTGTAATTAACTATTTACATTTTTATGAGATTGATATATGAGAGTGATATTTTTAAAACTTCGTTATTTTACGAACGCATCCCATTTTCTACGCTTCACGTGCAATTTCCAACTTGTTCTATTTTCTCTTGAGTCTTACGCATACTTTCAAAGTACAGTTAAAGCACCGATTATCAGAACAAGTCGGGGCCGACCCTAGTTCGGGTAAGCAAAAGTTCTGGCATGTTTAATTTTAATTTGTATTATTATTATTATTTTCTCAATTCCGAAGATTATAATTGAAGCAAAACCGCTTTCGATTGTTGCTAGCTTTAAAGAAGACATTTTTTTCAATGCAGCTATATCTCGAAATATTAATATCAAAATAAATACGTTAGTTGAATAAGATCAGCGTTCTTTTGTCTTTCAATCTATTTCATGTCTGGGTCATTTTCGGAGCCTTCATTTTCCGCTTTTTTAATTTCTTTTCCGTCATTACTGCTCCCAATGATATACTAATAACGGATTCGATTTTGCTAACTAAATCTGAAGGAAAACAATGAAAGAAACAGTGTGTTTGGATAATTAAAAGATCGATTTAAAAGAATTGAAAAAAAATTCTCTTCGGATTATTGGAAATTCGGTTAATTGTCGCTCTACTGTATTGTTTTTAAATGTGTGCATTATACATTACACTAATATTTTAACACTTTTAATAAAGTTGGGAAATTTAAAAGAAAATTTCAATTGAATGTGATTCTATTGTGATAGTATGTGCAATATGATGCAATGTAAATATTAAAAAATAATAACTATGAAATTGAGATAAGAAGCAATTGAAGCTATTTAAAATGAGTTAGAAACTAGACTATTTAAAATGAGTTAGAAAATTTAACTCAAGAAGATACTGATGATGATCCCAGAATTATATAACTGACATATCAGTGGAAGTTGATAAAGTGAAATAACAGATTTTGAAAATTTGACTTTCTATTAAAATGAAGAATAAAAATGTACGAAAGCATACAGGTTTATCAATAAATCCCCTATACTCTCTTAAAATATTTTCTTTCAAATGATATTCAATGTCCTATTATTTAAGATACATTACAAAGGAAACGGCTTAGTATTATGTTAAAATTACTTCTTTAAACTTTATAAGATTTTTATTTTGCGATTAGAAACTCCAGTTTATGGTATCTTCTTTTATAATTATTTTTTACGCAAACATGAAAAAATTATTAATGCATACGAATATTTGAAAAACGCAAAGAAAAGTCACTTCAATACTTAAAAAAAAATTAAATAGAGTTTTAGGTGTCGTACTGTCGATAAGAGATACTTTAACGAAACGCTACCATTTATGTGTAAAATAGTGTATTTCTCTTCACATAAGATTAGACTTAAAGTAAAGCGCTGCCGTAGAAAAACCACCCCAGTCCTAAACATTGATGTGCGATTTTGTTGTTTTCACTGTTGTCTTGTTGTTGTTCCACTTTTTCACTACGGATTTTCGTGTAGTCTAAAAAATATATACTAAGTCACTGTTGAACGGCTGCCAAAAACTAGTACAGTCGTCTCTAGTTAATTCGAACTCATCGGAACCACAAGAAATGTTCGAATTGCCCGAAGTTCGAATTATGGAAAGTATGAAAAGAAAACATGCTTAAAATGGTACTATTACCAAGAATTAATGTTATAGAGTTTTTTAAATTTATTTCGTGTATTATCATTAGAATATGACTTAATATTAAATAAAAAAAAAAATATGTAAATTAATTAAGGGATTAGAATCGAGCATGATGGTAGAAAAAATTGAAGTGTCACTGATAAACAGGCGAAAACTAAGAAAGTGGATATCAAATGCATGGGATAATATGTATACTTCTTCAAAATAATTCTCACAAAAAAAGGAAAAAAAGAAAAAAAAGAAAGTTTTTCAAAGGATCTGAAGGCCGTGAGAAGGAAAGGAACAATGAAAAATCGGAATTATCGTTAGTTCGAATTAAACAAAGACAAGAGAAAATGAATTCGAATTAATGAAAATTTTTAATGTTATTCTAACATTGAAAATTTCGGGACTTCGTTTAGTTTGAATTAAGCGAAGATTCGATTTATCCGATTTCAAATTAACGGGAGTAGACAGCAATTTTTTTCAGAAATATATCACTATAATAATATTGACCTGTATAATGGTTCTCGCTTTTATAGCTCTTATATCACTATTAAACATCCTATAATTTCGATTTTTACATCATCAAAAAGGGCAAAAAATGTACATAAAATTTCCGACTTTTTGAGTAATTTTGAAGTATTATACATATATTATTTGTCAGTCTTAACAATGGGAAGATATCTATGCAATAATGAAAGATAACTAATGATAACTGTTGCCACTATTGTCAATTGAATGTCTAGAGCAAATTACAAGAATTTTCTTTATTTTGTTTGTAATAATTATATCCCTTAATTTAGCCTATTTTCAAGCGTTGTCATCATGACTACAAGTGGAATTGATTACGGAACGATTAATCAAAGATTCAGATTAACTATGAAATACAACACTTTAAAACTATATGGAAGTCTGTCGAAAAAAATACAGTTTTCGAGTTTCGTACGGGTGTTATTTTTATTATACTGAGTTCACATACTTTTAGATTATAATTAAAATAGTTAATTGAACTGATTACATAATCATATTTTTTCTTTTTTTTTATCATTTACTCTCATTATTGTCTTTAACTAAAAGTTGTTTTTCTTTTAAGGGATTATTCATTAATTA
The DNA here is from genome assembly GCA_964019185.1 of Maratus speculifer. Classification (NCBI taxonomy): domain Eukaryota; kingdom Metazoa; phylum Arthropoda; class Arachnida; order Araneae; family Salticidae; genus Maratus; species Maratus speculifer. Next base: position 337,083,153 of record OZ025290.1, on the reverse strand, counting down.
CGTGAGGCAAATCTTATGGCAATTTTTACGATTTCCTCTCCTTATGTCATACCTCCCCTTTGCTGTGACGTCTCTTATTAAAAATAGATTTTCATGTACTGTAAAAATTTTACTTTGAACACTATACTTGTAAGTTTGTATCTTTAAATTAATTGTGCCTGGGAATGTTTTGTCTAAACGATAGTTTCTTATACCAGGGAATTCATTACAGATGTTCACGTTGCTTCAGCTGTGTAGGGCTAAGATAACTAGTATCCACAAAATATTTCACTACTTGATATATAAAAGTACATTGTATAATGAGGTCGTTGTATATCATCTGAAAATAGTATTTAAAAAGTTTACAATTTTTAAATATTTTTATTTCTTCATTTTACCGCCATTTTTTAGAGAGCATACATTATAATTATTTTGAATAAAAATAACTCCCGATCAATAAAATTCCAAAAAACAATTTACACTCGTAGAGATAATAATTATCACATATTTTATTCTAGTGAAATTTAAATATAATTCCAGAGACATAAATTTACCCAACATAATTCTACCTAATTACTCAAATATGACAACCTTGACAAAAATCAATATACAAAGCAGGTGATAATTAGTAGAAAATCATTAATAAACTAGCTTGTTAATATATTTTTTCTCCAAAAAAGAAAATTTTGTTTCGTAAAATACATTATTTATTCGTTAATTAAGAAACATTAGCATGTTTATAATTTCCATTTTCCCTTTGACACTATAACTCTTCATTAGTTATAAAGGGCTTATTATGCTACATCTGCAATGCAAATCCTTAGTTTATCAGAAGAGCATTTGGTTCATCTTGTCCGTAAAGAATACTATTTGAATAGTATGGTGAAAGGGTTAATTAGGCGTAGAAGGATAAATAGAGTGAAAAAGATAAATTTGCCGAAAATTTTTTTGAAAAATTAAATATACCTTATTTAAATTGTAAATGATAATTTTTATTTAAGCACATCATTAATGAAAAATTTCAGGAATATTCTCCTAATTCCGCCGAGATTTCTGTCTCCTTTAAGTTCAAAATATCATATTAATTTTACTCTATACTATACTTACTGTATACTCTATTACTTCCACTCTTATTAATTTTACTCTAACATTTTTACTCATTTATTATATGTAACCAAATTTTATCAAATACAAAATTTTATATAATGTAGAGTCCCTCTATTACGAACCCCGATATTCCGAAAATTCGCTTATTCTGAACAGAGTTCAGAGAAAATGCCGATTTTTTTAACTTAAAAACAGGAAAAAAGAAAAAGATGTTCTTGAAAAAACGTACATGCATTGTCACACAAAAAAGTTACAATAAAAACATACATAGAGCTTAAGCTTGATGGAAATGCCTGAAACCAAACTGGAATGAAAGCTGGTTATTTACAGTAGGGGAGAGTGTTGTACCTTGGGACGCTTTTACCTCGGGACATTGACAATTTCTAAAAAACTGTTGGCAACAATGATCTTTTGTTTATGTCTAATAGTGATCTATAACCAACTGGTCTCATCATAGTAACAGATAACATCAGAAGCAATAAATAAATGACCTGGTGAGAAAAATAAAATTTTGCTACTCCAAAGTAAATATTTTTCTCATTTTAATTTTCTTCTCTACCTTTGTATTTTTACAACAAGCCCACTGCATTTTATTTTTATATAAAAGAGAAGCTTTTTAAATGTTTTGGTTGTGAGACAATAATGATAGTGCCTTTCGTTTGACAAACATTTTGATTTTATTTAAAACGTATGAGGATTGTACCTTGGGATAGTAACCTATGTTATACTTTGGGACATATCCCAATGTACAACATATGCATGTTTCTTGATAATTTGGATAAAAAAAATACAGAAATACAATAAAATAATTCATTGTTTGTTTTGGATATGTTTTATAATGATTGAAGTTTAAAATGTGAATCTGGCAACAGCTGAGAAATCTTTTTCTTTCCATGTCATGGAATGTTCTAAAGAACACAAGCTCTGATGTATTTTTCTTTACTTTGAATCAATTTTAAAGGTATGTATCACAAGGTTTCAGTATGTTTCTATTAATTAATTTTTTTTACTGAGAAATCGATTGTTAAAGAAAACAAAATAATATTATTTTATAATTGGCGCAATATGTGAAGCTAACCCTTCAGGGTGGACGAATGAGATTCTATTTTTGCAGTACATTGAACATTTTATAAAACAGGTGATGCCATCTAAGGAATTTCCAGTGCTATTAATCATGGACAATCATGACAGCCATATTTCAATTCCTACTATACAGAAATGCCGAGAGCTAGCAATTATTTTGTTAACAGTTTCTCCCCATACTTCCCATAAACTACAACCACTTGACCGCACTGTCTTTGGGGCATACAAAACATATTACAAGACTTGTGCTAATGAATGAATGATTTCACATCCTGGGCAGTCAATGACACTATATGATGTAGCAGAAGTTATCGGTAATACATTTTATAAAGTTTTCACTCCATCTAATACCATAAAAAGTTTTAAAATAACTGGCATTTACCCGATCAATGAAAACATATTCAGAGAAGATGAATTTTTAATGTCATATGAAATCGATGGACCACTAAACCCAACTGAGATGATTAATGAAACAGATGAATGTACAGCAGTAAATGTAAATAATGTATCATTAGCTGTATTCATAGCCAGTTCATCTTCCAATGTTACATCCCCAGAAATGATCAGGCCATTTCCCAAAGCTGCAGCTAAAAAACGCAATATCCGGAGGAAAAAGGGAAAATCTTCCATTTCAACAGATTATCCAGTAAAGGCTGCAATTGAAGCTACCAGACAGAAAACTGCTTCAGCAAAAAGAGGATATAAAAGATCATATTCGGAACAAATAGCAGTTCAGAATCAGATAATGATAAACTTGTTTTACGAAAACTACATATGATAACTTTTTTGATTATGATCATAATACAGATATATTAAAAGAAGAGTTTAAGAAAGGAGATTACCTTCTTACAAAAGTAGCCAGAAAAAAAAAGCTATTCATTTCTATGTATTCGAAGTAGTTAACATCCTTGCGAATGATAAATTTCAGGTAGAATTTTTAAAACGCATAGGAGATAGCAACAAATTTGCTCATGGAACTGATCATTCCTATGATATTTGCTTATCAGATATTGAGCGTAAACTTTCACATCCAATTTCCACTCGTGTGACTGAACGACAAATTACACAACTGATTTTCGAAGTTGACTTTTCAACACATAATATTAAATCATCAGAATTTTTGCTATTTTATTGTATTTAGAAAGTATTCTTTAGCTTTAAAATTTTATTCATTGTGTGTTTCTATAAAAAAAAATGAAGTTCTAGTTTGTTGACAGAAAATTAGTTTGAATATATGAATATTTCTTAAATTTTGAAGTATGTCCCAAGGTACAGCAAGATGTTATACCTTGGGACATTTTTCAATCACTACTTTAAATGAGTGGCAACACTTTATTTACAAACTGCCTCAGTTTTAAAAAATATATTATAGAGAGAAATGTTGGTGTATTGAAATGCTGCCTTTAAATTTAAAATCTGATAATAATTATTAAAGTAAAAAATTAAAATGTGAAAACTATCCCACTCTCCTCTACATATCAGCTCCATTTATACAATTCTGTAGTATCATTTTCGATCACTGCTAATATTGGAGTAAAAGACTTTTTTCATAGGAAAATTTGTTTACAAACTGCTTCCAGATGGAAGCACTACAAAAATATTTTAAAGGAAAGGAAATAATTTCTCTATGCAATATTCAATGTGACGTCACAGATTTACTGCAGAACTGTTTTCTCCTTTAGAACAATCTTTCGAGCGTTGTTGACTGTTTTTTCTCAAGATCATATTCGAAAGCAAAATTGAAGCTCCGAACAAATAACTTTCCTTTTCAAAACTTTAAAGTAAAACCTTCTAAAATCTCTTTTATGTTAAGTTCATAGCTGTTTTATGTAAAGTTATCTACGTGTGTTCTAACTCCTTGCGTTAATTAAAAGAAGATTATTTGTGAATCCGGCAGTCTCCATAGAACTATGAAGACTGCCGGATTCACAAATAATCTTCTTTTAAATAACACAAGGAGTTAGAACACACGTAGATAACTTTACATAAAACTGCTGAAAACATAACTTTATGTTTTCAGCACATAGTTAATAGTGTAACAACTTATTAATTTTTTCTAGAAATATCGTAATGGATTTAAATAGGTGCTTCGTGAAGAAGAAACGAAATTCCCTCTAAGAAGATGGCATGTAAGGTAGGAACTATTTAATATATATCTTTAGAACTTATAAACTTTACAGTACTTTAATACTCACGACCTTCAGCTAACAAAAAAAAATGACTAACTTGCACAGTTTTTAAGTAGTAAAGTCAGATTTATTTTCCTAATGAAGAGTACTGAATAGATTTAGTAACTTGTTTTTTGTCATAGTTGACTCAGATTTATGTGTGGAGAAAAAGCGTATTTATTGCTGTGATACTACAGTTGTAGTATTTATTTGAAGGATTTGTTATGTATTAACAGTGAATTTTAAGTCAAGTTATTAGAAATAACACAAACTGCTCATCATGGGCCGATCAACGCTGTATAGAGCTTACACTATCAGATCTCCCCGCACTTAATTTACGTCTTAAGAAGTTGATATGTTGATTATCATAAATAAAATGAGCCTGTTCCGAATTTTTGCTAAACCAAACAGTGTACAGTTCCAATTATTTCAAAATAGCGAGACTCTACAGTACAAGATGGCCATGATTATATTGACAGTTCTCAGAGTAATTGTAGCTTGATCTAATTTAGAGAATGATGTAAAATTTTGTAAGAAGACTAAACAAAATGGGAGACGAAGGATTCCGAAAAAAATAGTTCCGAAAGTTTTCGCTAGAGGAAGGATGTGGCACTGTGCAACAGAAAAAAAAGTTTTAAATAATGCTAAAAAATATTAAAATCGTTAAATGTGCTAAATAAAAGATAATTTTATTCCAGTGTTGATTATGAATTTTTTGAAAATTCTTTTTTCTGTTACACAGCCCGCATATTCCCCTAGTGGTAACTTTTGGAATTTTTTTTTTCGCGGAATCTTTTGTTTTCCGTCTTGGTTGATATCTTTACATAATTTGGCGTCATTCTCTTAATTAGATCGCTCTATAGAACACTCTGAGTACTGTCAGTTTAATTATAGCTGCCAATATGAGTGACACCGAAAAATTAGCCCGCTTGATGATTTGGAAAGCCAGAAGCCCAAGATGCTTTAAAGGAATGAAGTCCTTTCCTCTTCATTATAAAGTGATTAAAAAAGCGTGGAAGACAAGCTAAGACTTAGTTGATTGGCGGAAGCAAATAAATAAGATCATGTGCAAAAAGAAGAAGAAAATTTTACTTTTCATTGACAACTGCAAAGCTTATGGCAGTATCCCAGAATTGAAAGCGCTAAAAGTACATTTCCTTCCCCCAAACACCACTTCAAAGCTGCAACCTCTCGATCAAGAGATAATCAGAAGTTTCAAAGTTGGATACAGAAAGGAGGTAGTGAAGACGATAATAGGTTCCAATGATAGAGAAGAGGAAATTACGCCCTTAAGAGCTCACACTATTGATTAAAAAGACCCGGGTGATAATGTAAAGTCTATGGGGGCGTTCTTTTCAAATATCTCGCTCAAATTTTAATATTTTGACGTGATTTTTTTTTTTTTTTTTTTTTTTTGCGTAAGATGACTGAGGACGATTGACAACTGGCTTAGTTTTTACTTTTTTTTATTTTGGTTATATTCTTTTTATATTAGGATAGTTTCAATTTCAGAACCGGTTTAAACCGGTTTCGAAAGTTTAAGTATTTTTTTTTATTTGAAACCAAAATTGAAAAAGTAAAAACTAGGCCGATTGTAGATCGTCTCCAGCTATCTATGCAAAAAAAAAAAAGTAAAAATATTAAAACTTGAGCGAGATATTTGAAAAGAACGCTCCCATAGATTTTACATTATCATACAGGTCTTTTTCTGTGACTAGTATTGCGGCCTTAAACATTCTTGATTGCATGAGGATGGCTGACAGAGCTTGGAGGGACGTAATTCAAAAAACTATACACGGTGTTTTAGAAAAGATGGTTTTTGGGAAAGAGGCAGAAAATGAAACTGATTCGGAGGAGGAACAAGAGAGCATCACTGAACTTGAAAATGAATAGAAATACGAAGAATGGGGGAAATTTACAAAGTCACTGAATCTTTCCGAAAACATAATTTTCGAAGATTTTACTGAAATGGACGCTGAAGTTAAAGTCTTTGGGATGTGGGCCGATGATGAAATACTTTCGCAATCGACTTCTTCTCCGACGTCTGATGCTGAGGAAGTAGTGGCTGTTCTATAACCATCACCGAATATTACTGCGCCGCAAGCTAAAGATCCTGTCCATGCACTACGACGCTTTATGGAATGTTCGGAAAACGTACAAAACGATGATTTTGCTGCTATTTTTCGAATAGAAAAATTGGTTGAAGAACAATTTCAAAAGAGATGTCATCAGGCCACGATACTGGACTTTTTTAATTCGGGGGAACACGCGCATATTTAAGGTATGAAAGGTTTTTACTTTATCACCAGTAAATACAAATAAGAGTCGTTACTTTGTTTATTTGGAGATAATTAAAAAAATTTCTGCTATAAAATTAGTTGAAGTTTACTTTTAAAAAAAAAATGATGGTGACAACTGCAAAAACCATACGCACTCTGGGTCTATCCGACCCGGCGCGCGTCCTCCCGGGTTAAGAAATTCTAGTGATGTAAGTTCATTTATGTATTTACTAATTATTTTCGATTTAATGTGATTATTTTCTACTACTTTAAAAATTAAAATTATCATCCTGTGATTGATCACAGGATCACTTTAAAAATTACAATTATCATCCTGTGATATTGTTGACTATCATTACATATTTTAACTTATTTTCATCTGTCATGTCTTTCATTTTTATAATTTTATTCCGTATCATGTGTTTTTACATGATTTTTAATATTTTAGCTATAACCTTGTTATCTCGAAAACTCGCTATCTCGAATTTTTTTAGCGTTTTTTGACTTCGAGATATCGTGAGTATACTGTAGCATCCACGAAATTAATTCAAATTTTAAAATTTTTAGCGTTTTAAAATTTAGAAGATTTATAAACATGCCTGATATTTTCTTCAGCTCACAATTATTACATTCCCGAGAAATATGTATTTAAAATATGTAGACATAGATATGTGTAAACTTTTAATATTCAAGTTTATGCTTCATGACCAGGTGTTTAATATGGTGACTATTAAATTAAAGAATGTTAACTATTAGCGGAACGAACTTTTAGAAACCTTCAAAATCAAATTTTCACTATCGCATCTCCATCGTATTTATTTTATTAAAAAAATCTTACCCTTTTTTTTTTTTTTTTTTGCTTTATAAAGACACTTTTGTAAAAAGAAAAAAAAACGAGTGTTAAAAGATTTTTTTTCTTTTATGTGCATTACAGATTAAAAATTTCATCATCTTTCGTACTTAAAACATATTTCATTAAGAAAATTGAAAGTTGAAAAAAGCATAATCAGATTTTTTGTTCCACATCTTTCATATTTAATCTTTTAAAAAATTCTTGCTTTTATATATTTAATCTTTTATACGTAATTACTAACATGGTGCATTTCAAGCGTAAACTAATGCATCCATTTGTAGAAGTAGAAAAAAAAAAGAGATTTTTTTAAAATTTAGTTTTTCATAGGCTGAAGTTTATTATTTTAAAAGAGTTAACATTTTTGACAAGATTCAGAGCTATACACATAATCAAGTAAAGTGCTAATGTATGCTTAAAGAGATTCTTCGCAAATTAATCTTTTACGCAATCTAGCTGCGCTAGTTTTTTTTTTTTTTTTTTTTTTTTTTTTTTGTGTGTGTGTGATAGACTAAATAACATAGTACATATAATCATAACATAGTATATATAATCACTGTCCTCCTAATGTTTTTCTGTGTAAAACAGTAAAACTTCGATAACGGGCACTCCTGAATAGCGGATACCTCTAATTATTTAGGACAGTTTATCAATCCCCAATAGCTACATATTTGCATGCTTTTCCTCTGAAAAAGGGGATACCTCTTAATAACAGACAAATTCCATACTCCCAAGGTGTCTGTTATTCAGAGGTTTTATTGTAAAATGTCTCGCAGTATAGCGAATGAAAATGATTACATGAAACTATAGTATCATATGTATCATATGTAGTAGAATAGTATCACATAATATTCGAAATATGACGTAATAGCTAAAATTAGAAATCCTTAGTGAATTAAAGAGATTTTAAATGTGTTATTTGCATAACAAACACACTTTCTGGATTTTTATAATTTTCATTTATTAATGTAAAATATACACTTATTAGTACAATAAATGTACTGAACATATTAAATTATATTTACTTAAATTAGATATATTATAATAATTTTTATTTTAGAGATTGCAAAACATGTACTAGAATCTTGAGGTTTGGAAAGTTCAAAAATTTGGATATTCAAAAGAAATAATTGCAAAATCTTGAGTTATGCAATCACATCAGTTGCTGAAATATGATATACACGCATATAAATCTATTCGTCCAAGAGCCGACCGCACAAAACCCTAAGTCATTGAGCACAAGAAAAAATCTTTTATATTATGGAAGAGGGGGTATTATTGGGGAATCTAATGATCCATGCCTCCCGGAAGCAAAGGGGTGCATAAGCCAAAAATGAATACCACTAGTTGTTGACTCGTAGACTTAGCATTATGTTTTCCTCTCGTGGTGACCCACTCGTGGTATTAATTTTTGGCTTATGCACCACTTCACTTCCGCAGACATGGATCATTAGATTCCCCTATTACTACTCTTCCATAATATAAAGGATTTTTTTTTGTGTGTGTGTGCTTGATGATTTAGGGTTTTGTGGGGTCAGCTCTTCGACTATATATTTTAAAATGGAAAAAGCACCTGTGAGTAAAGCGTAAAAGCATACAGACATTTACTGAAAGTTTTTTTGAACTTTTAGAAATTGTGAGAAGTCAATTCTTACACCGTCGAATAAGGGAAAAAACGAAATTTAAATATGATTTGTTTGAAAACTGTATCTCAATTTGCTGATATTTTGTGGCTTTAAAAATATTCAAATATGATTTTTCTTTAATCTCTATTGCGTGCAGCTCTGTTACAGAATATTAATTAATTTCCATTTAAAACAATAAAAGTAGTTTAATGTTTATCCCTGCCTAGTATTCCATAATGAAATCAAAATGTCATGAATAAACAAACAAAATAATATAAATAAAACACAAACTGAACGGATAATGTAACCAAAGTACGAGCTTAAACAAGAAAATAATGAAAATCAACAAGGCTGCTGTAAATAGCAAAATCTTTGACGATTATTTCTGCTATTAATCCTTGATACACGAAAATATCATAAAAATATGTAAATGCGTTTAATTTGCGTACTAATGTTTTATACTAAATTAAGGTTACATATATACTGGTAAATTTTAGTCTTTGCTTAATTTTCTTTAGGTTTTGTTCTTTGCATCAACTGGCTTAAAACGTAAGCAGAAATACAAAACATCTGGAAGTCATCGATAGAAAAGCTTTTAACGTAAATTAGGCAATGAGAAACGAAGAAAATAAATGCTGTTTAAAAGAATCCATCTAGAGATATCTACATGTTGACAACTATATAAACATTTCAGAAGCAATGTGTATGGCAATCTATACCATTTCTTTCTTCAATACGTCCTTCTGTTTCAAGTAAACATCGGCCGAAAATTATTTTTGTTTTCAGTCCAAAATCTGCGTTTCGCCCAAAAATTCGTTTCTGGTGAAAACATTGTCGAATTCGGGCGAACTGAACCGAAACTAGGTATCTGTATTCCAAAATTCTCATTCCTTCATTCAGTAATTTTCAACATTACTCGTTCAAAATATTACTAATCATCCTCACAAGTAACGAAAGATTATTATACATTGATGAAACTAAACGAAATTTTTCAAAGAGATTTAAAGAGCACAAAAGAGATATTGCACAGTCAAAACAGAGTACAGCCCTCGCAAGATTACACTTTTCAAATGAAGGGAGCTAAATTAATTTTGATGAAGCTAAAATTACAATTCCATGCAAAAATCCATATCTCAATAAAATTTTAGAATCCATTGAAATCATTAAACTGGGGCCGCGAGCTTGTAACGATCATTTATCATACTCGGTTCATAAAATCTCGCACAATATGGTATAATTAATTAAGCAGTTTACGCACACTCAACTCAACTATGCTCGTGGGCGTATGTGTTTACATTTTGAAACTTTAAATTACATTTAACATATTTATATTGTATCCTGACGACGTTCGCAGAAGCGAATGAAACGTTGATAATTTTTAAGCGTATTTAAATATATTCTTTTTAAAAGTGTACCATTTAGTAATGTGTATTTATTTTAGTACATATTTTTAGTATAATTTATGGTGCAATTGTCCAATTCATAATTATTACTCTTTCCTTTGAGCTGTATCGGCTCAAATGAGACACTCTTTATTGATTGTTATGGAACTTTACTGTTTATAATTATTAGTCATAAATGACTGAAAAAGTGACTTCGAATTACAAAGTAAATAATGCATGTATAAATAAACTTTGAAGATGCTCTTCACGTTCTCATCAAAAGCTTCCGACTTAGCAGTAACAGAAAATTTTTAGTTTGAAACGGCGAAATTTTTTCGAATGCTCTCTGAGAAAGTTCTGATACAACATATGATGATGTAAAAAATCATTATAAAAGATAAATCGAGGTAAATATCTATACTTAAAGCATTTTTAATTAAATAAAATTCGTATAGTTAAATAATCCTTCTGTGTGATTGATGAATTAATTACATTTTATTGTATATGAAAATAAAAAGATTTGGTCAGAGGCACAGAGAGCCAACGTGGGTCCTGGCGATAAAATTTTCAAGCCAAGGCGCTAATTCGAAATTTTCTTAGGAAGACGGAGGGGAGGAAGGAATTCTTTTGAGAGGCGAAAGCAAATATTTATTTAAGTATATATATTTAAATCGCTATTAAACTAATCATAAATATAAAGTATAAAAATGGCTTCTTTATTAAAACCTATTTAATGCTAATTTCCCAAAAACAAAATTTTAAGTAGTTTATTTCAATTAATTTAAATGGAAAATATTCAATAAATGAAATTAATGTCTATTTAAAAATTAAATATTCACTATTGAATTTGTTCTCCATTGTTTAACTACATTGTTAACTAATTACATATAAATACCTATGATTATTAACTGCCATAAAGTAATAAAATATAAAAGAATTATTATAATTTATGTTTGGTTTTTCTATGAATCTTATATACACATATACATGTAAGGGTATATTTGTGCTTTTGTTAGAAATGCATTTTTATACATTATAATTAATTGGTAATTATGTGTATGTATAAATTTTAAAAAGTTTTTGACTTTTTTTTTTTTTTTTTTTTTTTTTTTTTTTTTTTTTTTTTTTGCTTTTGGCCGGAAAGTGAACAATTGCTGAAAATTGGCTTCTGTTTCGATCTTAAAATCCTGTTTCGGCAAATTCTTAAGCCATTTATGCCTAGCGTCCCATTTTCAGCACAATACGAATTTTAATAAGTTTGTATAATTTTCTTCTTTATAGCATTAAAATTGCATGAAATAATTATCTATAAATGTTTTTATTTGTTACCGAAAGACGACAGTGTAATATGAATATTTATTTGCTTAAATCAAGGATTTACAGAGTTTATAGATTTTTCATTTTTCAAGATAGCGAAATGTAAAAAGCAAGTTTATTAGTGTTTTTGTCTGTCAAGAATTCAAATAAATGATTCATAATCTTAGTTGTAAACTTCTTTGAATTTGTGATTTTTTTAAAATTGTGAAATTATATGTTCAAGCTCATTTTTAATGCCTTTTTGTAACGTAAAAAAATATAGAGCGCTATACACAAATGAGTATATATTTTTATTAGTCATTTATGGTACAATTATTTATGTAAAGTTCTTTTCAAGACCATTAAGAAATAAACTGTTTTTAATCCTCAAATACGGTTATTCTTAACTCATTTTTAATAATATCTATAGTGCTATGAGTCTTTGCAAAGAAATAATTATCTATATATATTTTTAGTAGTTCATGAAAATACTAATTATAATGTATAATATACTATTTAAAAGCTTATCTTATATAAATTTAAACGAAATATATAATTAGGCATGTTATACTACTACAAAAATTATGTATAATCCCATATTAAGTACGTTTACATTTTATAAAATTAACAGAAAAAAAAATAGAGTAATTATTTTTGGCATTTTTTCAGTTCATTTTGCAACGTTTTTAAGTGATTTTACTAAGAAATTTAAGAAAATAAAATCTCAGGTGAAAATGAATTAATTCCAAGTAATGGGTACGTCAAGTCTAAACTTATATAACTTTGAGTTACATAAAAAGTGGAAGGATTTTATTTTCGTTATTTTTGGTTTAAAACTGCTATTTTAAATTGTATAGTTACTACCCATTTTAGCTTTTTTGTAGAAAAAAATATAATTTTTATATGAAAAATATGAAACAAATTGATGTGATAAAATCTTCTTTAAGACATTTCCTCAAATGCAGACTGGCACATTTTAATACACTAACTAAATCATTTTTACTTTTTAAATTTTCAAAAATGGGACGCATCAAAAGCAGCTAAGTATTAATTTTTTTTTATTTGTCTATTTCTATGCATGGGTTTATTTATGGTGTTGAATAAAACGTAACAAAATTTTTAAACCAAAAAAAAAAAAAAAAAATTCACTTGTTGATAAAAACTACAGTATATTTATTTTTATTATTTTATAAGAAATTGGTGATACCAAAAAGATATTATACATAAATGAATCTAAGTATTCTGTAACTGTCTTAGAAAAAACTCTTTAATGAACGAATTATTTCGAAATTTCATATTATTACTATATAAATTTTCTAAATTATCTTTAAATATTAAGCTGTCAAGGTGGAGAGGAGGGAGATGTACACTGTTAAAAAGAAAAACATGTAAATCTACAGGTGTAAATTTAGAGAAATCTTTCTGCTTACAAAATTTATATCTGGACACTGTGCAAAAATGACGTAAATTTACAAAACTAGTTTTTGTAAAGCTACAAAAATATATAGCTTTACAAAAGAATCTACTAAAAGTACAGAAATTTTACAATACATTTACCTGTAACCTGGATTTGCAGTTGCATAAAAAGTTGTAGGCATTAGCATAAAGATTTAATACAATACACGTTATGTTCTCATATACTTAATTTTATTGTGAATAAAAATCTGAAAATATTTTTTTAAATAGACAAAATACCGAAGTATAATTAAAAGTAATTTATTTTTACGGGCCAGAAATTTGTTCCTGTCCGCAAACCAAAAGCACATGGTCGTTAAATTCTTCTACGTTTACGTTGTTCCATAATTTACATTTTATTTTGTCGATCCTTACAAAATTATAAAAAGAAGGTTTTATTGCATTAGATTTAATGCAGATTTAAAAACTAAAGACATCTGTTTTGAGATAAATAAAATACATTTAATTCAATTTAATGTTCCCGTTATATTTTTACAAAAATTCTAATTTTCCCTTGTTAAACTCGGTTTTCATTTTTTTTAAGTTTTCTATTTAGTAAATTATACTCATTAAATAATCATATTCATCACTGAAATGTTCTTTTCTTTTGTTAATGCATTCTTTCTTGCACTAAAAATGAATATCAATAAATATTTCTCAAATAACTCATATATTTTTCCCTTTCTTAGTTTTGATAATGGAATTACTGAACAAAAAATGCAAAGAAATGTGCATATAATAACAGTATTTACATAAAGTAAAACAACAAATAATAGTTAACCTAAATATATTTTTGTTTTCTTTTATTTCATGCAGAGAAAAGATATAAAATTGATTTAAAAAAAAAAACAGAACTCTTACATGGAAATTAGAACATAAATTATGCACTAGATTTTGGATTTTATTGTCATTAACTTAATAATATCTTTTCAATGTAGTGGTATTTTTCAGGTATTTTGGGAAAATATAAACTTAAGCTCTTTTTTAGAAAAAAAAAAATATGCATACATATTGGGACATCCTAGTAGCAAACCAATATTGGTTCAACGTTGCGCCAATATTTCATTGATTGGAAATATTGTTAATAAAACGCCATTATTGATCATGTATTGGCATGCCATTAGAAATATTTCCAATGAATTCCCAATATTGTACAAACGTTGGAGTTACATTGGAAATATTTCCAATAAATTCCCAATATTGTTCAAATTTTGGTGCTACATACTAAATATTTCCAATGATATCTCAATATTTAACCAATATTGGCGTTTTATTGGCAATATTTCCAATGAAACCCCAATATTGGCATAATGTTGTCTGCAAATATTGGCTAAATAAGGTCAAAACGTAAACACCCCAATATTAGAGCAATATTTCAAGTCAGTATTATGCCAAAGTGCCAATATTGCTCCAAGATGTAGCCAATATTGTCCTAATATTGTTTCGCTACTGGGGCAATAAATTTTGTATTTTATTGTTATAAAATTAGACTGAATGATATCTTTTCTATATAGAGATGTTTTCGATATTGTATAGTGATATTTTTCAGATATTTTTGGGAAAATATAAACTTGCGCCGTTTTCTAAAAAAATGAGAAAAATTGATATATATACAAACTGGGACATAAATTATGCAATAAATTTTATATTTTATTGTTACAAAATTAGACTGAATGATATCTTTTCTATACAGAGATGTTTTTGATATTGTATAGAGATATTTTTCAGATATTTTTGAGAAAATATAAACTTGGGCTGTTTTCTAAAAAAAGGAGAAAAAATTTATGTATACAAACTGGGACATAAATTATGCAATAAATTTTATATTTTATTGTTATAAAATTAGACTGAATGATATTTTTTCTATACAGAGATGTTTTTGATATTGTATAGAGATATTTTACAGATATTGTTGGGAAAATATAAACTTGGGCTGTTTTCCAAAAAAAGGAGAAAAAATTTATGCATACAAACTGGGACATAAATTATGCAATAAATTTTATATTTTATTGTTATAAACTTAGACGGAATAATATTTTTTTTCTACATAGAGATGTTTTCGAGATCGTATAGAAATATTTTCAGATATTTTGGAAAACATATAAACTCAGGCAATTTTCTAAAAAAAATAATAATAATTTGAAATTTAGAGTAATTATTTTTAATATTCTTTCAGCTCATTTTTCGGCATTTTTAAGTGATTTTACAAACAAATTTGAGAAAGTAAAATCACAGGTGCAAATGAGTTAATTCCAAGGAATAGATATGAAGTCTAAAATTATATAGCTTTGCGTTACTTAAAAGATGAAAGGATTTATTAATATTATTATTTGTTTGAAACTCATATTTTAAATTGCACAACTGCAGCCTATAATTGCTTTTTAGCAGGGGTGTAGTCGTAAAAATAACAGAGGATATACGCTCTAAGCAGAGGGTATACGCTCAAGACAGAGCGTATAACCTACAGTGTGTATACTATAGCTCTTCAAGAAACAGGGTTTATACGGTGCTCCTTTAAAAAATCCAGAAGGTATACGGTCTTTACCTCCCACACACCCTTCACTAAATCCCTGTTTTTAGGAGAAAACAAAAAAAATGCATAATTTTCGTATAAAAAATATGAAATAAATATACGTGGTAAAATCTTCTTAAAAACTTTTTCTCAAATGCAGACTCGCGCATTTTAACACGCTAAATAACGCATTTTTACTTTTAAAATGAACGAAACTCAAATACAAAGCTAATTATTTTTTTATTTACTAATTTTTTCAGCCATTTATGCATGGGAAGTTTTTATAGGGTTGAAAGAAATGTAATGAAAATTTTAAACTAAAAAAAGAAAAGTCCCGTTTCCTGATAAAAACTACAATATATTTACTTTTATTATTTTGTATGAATTTAGTGACACCGAAAAGATATTATTAACTATTTGGAAAGTAGTTGTTTTCTCATTAGAGAATTGGGAAATCAGAAGTATATCTGAATCTTTTTATTGGTATGGAAATTGTATTGATATTTCTATTGGAAAAGATGCAAATCTACAAAACTAGTTTTTGTAAAGTTACAAAAATCTGTAACTTTACAAAAGAATCTGTTAAAACTACAGAATGCTTACTAAAACTTTACCTGTAACCTGGTTGCAGTTGCATAAAAATTTCTAGGCATTCAGTCCAAGAACTAGCAATCCCAATTTCACATAAAATTCTTAGTAACTATGTAGATATTTTTTTTCAATGAATAGATATAGATTTTCTCTTAATTTATACTTTAGGGCAACGATTACCAAACTGTGGGTGTAACCAAACCGCAAATGTAAGGCCGTGGTACAATCTAGATTTGTCAAAAATATATATTTTTTATTTGCTGTGTTTAAAAAACACAACAATTTTAACAGAAAATAATGTTTCAAGATAAAATCTTCAATTTCCTTCTTGATAAATATACCAGCGGAATATCCACACATATCTAAATCAAATTTGAATTCCTTGATGCGGTTCTACACATAATGTGTAGTTCTACACGTAATGTAAGAATAT
Source organism: Maratus speculifer (assembly GCA_964019185.1). NCBI lineage: Eukaryota > Metazoa > Arthropoda > Arachnida > Araneae > Salticidae > Maratus > Maratus speculifer. Next base: position 337,066,393 of record OZ025290.1, on the reverse strand, counting down.
GATTTTTCTTCTTTGCTGTTTTTGAAACAACAAACTACAAAAAGAAACTGCCTGCAGAAAATGGCTTAATAAAGGGCTGCCACAGGCGACTATTTTTTAATTCTGATTGGCACCAGTTTTTTAAAACAGAAATTTTTAACACACACTTTGACAACATTTGTAAGAAAAACATATTTCAAAGTTTTTATTAGAGTAATATTAATGCAAACAGAATATAAAAATAGTCGCCTGTGACAGCCATGTTAATATTAAAGTTAATCAGTTTTAACCCTGACATAGCCGACCCAGTGGCGTGGTTGGTAGCGGCAGCTGCTCCCACACCGCTGGTTCCCGGTTCGAGTCCGGCTAGCGGCATGGGTGTCTGTGTTGTCCCTTTGATGTGTAATAAAATGTATGTAATGGATTTTCTGTAATAATAAAGTGTTCTGTATTTGCTTCTGTGTATTCTGGATCAATCGAGGCGACAGCCATAGTAGCTATAGGCCTCAAAGCACTATCCATTCAAAGTTCAAACCCTGATATAAATGCCCTCGTTGGCAGTTACTAATATCAGAAATTTCAGTGACTAAAATTTATTCTTCTCATAATAATTATACGTATTTTTATTTATCTTTGTAGTTTGTGTGTTGTTTTAATTATTATGCCATCTCCGCACATTGGGATTATTATTTCTTGTTTTTGTTGATAGTGACTACTTTGTCCATTATTTAAAATTTTAGTTTTTCGTACATTATGGCCGATAACTTAAACAGGTAGTAGAACAATTTTCATACGGATATTCACCGTTATATTATGTGGGTCGCAATTTTTTTTTTCTTTTTGCTTAAAGGGAGGGTCGCGTATTAATATTGTTTTGGAACCGCTGCTTTAGGACATAAAGAAGAAATACAATACACATTATGCTCTCGTATGCTTAATTTTACTGTTTATTAATATCTGAGATTTTTTTTTTCTTTTTTTTTAGAATATGAAAAAATACCTAAGTATAATTAAACGTAATTTATTTTTACGTTCCCGAAATTTGTTTCTACCTGCAATTTAAAACAAAAATACGTGGTCATTAAATTTTTAAATGTTTATGTTGTTCCATAATTTATATTTTATATTAATGGTCCCTACAAAATTGTAAAAAGAAGGTTTTATTTCACTAGATTTAATGCAGATTTAAAAATTAAAGACATCTGTTTTGAAATAAACGAAATACATTTAGTTCTGTTTAATGTTCCCGAGATATTTTTGTAATAATTCAAATCTTCCCTTGTTAAACTCGGTTTTCATTTTTTCCATTCTTTTTTTAGAATCGTCATAAATAAATCAAGTTTCCTATTCAGTAAATTATACTCATTAAATAATCATATTCATCTTTGAAATGTTTTTTCTTTAGTTAATGCATTCTCTCGTGCAGTAAAACTGAATATCAATAAATATTTCTCAAATAACTCATGTATTTTTCGCATTCTCTGTTTTGGTAATGGAATTTCTGAACAAAAAATTCAAAGAAATATGCATATAATAAGTGTATTTACATAAAGTATAATAAAAAAAAAAAAAAAAAAAAAAAACGAAATATACTTTTGTTTTCTTTTGTTTCAAGCAGAGAGCAAACAGAATTCGTAGATGGAAATTAGGACATAAATTATGCACGAAATTTAGTATTTTATTGTCATAAACTTAGACTGAATAATATCTTTTCCATATTGTGACATTTTGTAAATCGTATTGAAATGTTTTTCAGATATTTTTGGGAAGATATAAACTTGGACTCTTTTCTAAAAAGAGAACTTATAGGTACAAAATTAAGACATATATTACGCAATACATTTAGTATTTTATTGTTTTAAACTTATACTGAAGAGGAAGGGGATGCAAGGGGATCTACACCAAAAACTAAACAACATTAGTCTATATCATGGGCTAACTGAATCTGGAAATTGATTAAAATTCGTTCATTAGCTTTTGAGATATAGCTGATACAATAATCATGAATAAAGCAGCATGGCAGTGTCTCTTGTTGAGCGATTTGCACCAAAAAAATTACAGTAAACATCAAACTATAACAAAGACTAATTGAATCTAAAGCTATATGAAAAATGTACACTATTTCTTCAGATATAGCTGTTGCAATAATCATGAATAATGCAGCATGGCAGGGCCACCTTTTGTGCGTTTTGTACCAAAAATTAGTAAAAAAAATTATATCAAAGACTGAAGTTTTATGAAAATCCGTGCATTATTTCTTGCGATATTTCTATTGTGGAAATTGTGAGTAAGGCTGCATAGCAACGTCACCTGTTGAGCGATATGCATCAAAAATTAATCAGCTCTAGTTTTTATTAAGATCCTACTGAATCTAAAGTTTCCATAAATTCCGTGCATTAGTTATTGAGATAGAGAACCCGCAAAATTTTTGTCACATACAGAGTAAAAGAGTGACAGACAGATATTTTATAAAAACCATCAAATCGTGTTCATGACCTTCAAAAGCACATAAATCCATCGAAAACCGGAAATCAAATTTTTTCACGAATCCCAAACATTCTTCTAGTAAAGATATAATCGTGGAGAAATTTTAAAAATATATGTTATAACTGAAATTTTAGTTCTGAAGTAGCAAATAAAAGGTTGTTTTTTTATCCAGTGATTCGACTCTACCGTACTAACTAAAAGATGAATATTCTAATATAAATTATATTTAGATAAAAACATCTTCTAAGTGGCTTGTCTTCCCCTTGGAAAAGCTTTTAACTTGAATATCAATAGTGAAGGAGGAAAAACATTTTCAGTTGACTAATCAAATTCATCTTGGTGTATCACTATATTCGTACCTATATAAAGAAGTTTGACAAGATGCATTTTTATTACAAAACATGTTAGCGGGAAGAATTTCATATCCTGTTCTGGTTGGCGCGATTGGTGAAAGAATCCAAAAATGGAGACAAAAACCTATTTTAGCATTTTATCAGTTTTTTCAAGATGGCAGAAAAAATGGTTTTTAAAATTTTATAAAAATGCATTTATTTAATTAACGTTATATATATATATTATGTGTTAAAAAATAAATAAAATGTGATGTTTGTATTTTATATATGTGTACATTTTAGATATCTCTCAATATAAATCTAATTATATTTAGAGATATATATAAATAAATATCATGTACTCATATATTTTTTTATGATTTTATATATTTATTATACTTACTATACATGTCAAATTAAAACAAATTATAAATTTTTCCGAAAAAATAGTATAAATGCAAAAAATACACAAAATACAAATAGATAAAATCCATTCCAGCTGTAAAAAAATCAACCCGAAAGGTTGAAAATTGCTACTACAATTTAATACCAAAAAACTAGAACAGGATATGAAACTCTTCTCATATTAGTCATTATTTCATATTAGTCTTTATGTGTTTCTATGTGAAATTTTAATGTTCGCAGCTTTGAAGTTGAGAATGGGATTATCTTTTGATAAAGGTTTTTAATTAGTATTACGCTGACAAAAACTTATATCGCTGTGTATTGCTATGCATGTTTGAATTGAAATTTACACTGATAAATATCTCTATTTATTTTCTCTCTGCAACAAAATTCCAAAAGAAAAAAGAAATTTAAAATTCAATTATTTTATTAATGCAAATAAAGGAAATTTAATTAATTTTTAAATTTTAGTTAATGAAATATAAAATGAGAATTAGTTTTTATGGAAAAGTTTTCCGTTATTGAATAAACTATGAAAATTCTGCTGTAAACTAAGATAAAAAAAAAAACATCTTCGAAGTACCTAAATCGTCTCCTTAGAAAAAAAGTTTGATAAAATACGCTTGTAATTCATATGAGTCGTTATTTAACCCCCTTCGCGGCAGGAGTTTTTTGCGAAATTTTCTATGATTTGTCATCGGTTTTAAAAAAACAAAAATTTAAAAAGAAAATGCTCCGATTAAATAAGATAAATTTCACAGTAAAATTTTACTGATGGGGATAAACAAGGATTCTTAAGCCTTTTTGCGGCACGTATACGTGTCGCCCATTCCCAAGGGATTAGCATATCTTTCTGTGTTTCAGATAGAAATACAGAATCTGAATCGTTGAAAAGCAGATGCACATTTGTTTATCTTCTCAATTGTTTTTAATTAGTTTTATTTTAAACAAGTTATTATTTTCTAAAAGCAATAGAAGTACAAATAGAAGGCAAATAAACACCTTTATTTAGTCAGACCGACATGTAATCGACATCGCCCTGACTACGACTTCTGAAACTAACTTGATACAAATATTTACGAACTTATCTGATACAAATATTTTCGTAAAAAAAATTTAATTGAAAATTATCTATTATCTTGAAGGTTTCCGAATTTACCATTTTAAAATTTTTTGCATAAACATTTATATCAGCATAAATCTTCGGAATGTCGATTTGAATAAATAAAGGTATTTATTTGTCTTGAAAATGTATTTTTATCACTTTCAGCAAATAATAAGTTAATCTTTTGTTTTCAAGTGATTTTCGTGTATAGTTTTATATTGACAGAAATTCATATCCCTGCATATTGACCTAAATGCTGAATTGAAATGGATATTTTAAAAAAATGCTTATCTATTTTATTTTTTTATTATTCGTATTTATCTGTAGCAAAATATCAAACAAAAAAAATTCTAAAATTCCGTTATTTTATGAATGCCAATGAAAGAAATTCAATTAGTTTTGAAATTTCAGTTATGAAGTATAAAAGGAAAGCTAGTTTTTTATGAAGAGTTTTGACCTTATCAAATAAAAGATGGAAAACTCTGGTATAAGCTAAGATAAAAACATCTTTGGAGTATCCTAATCTTCTCCTTAGAAAAGCTTTTAACATGAATGGCGGGAGTTAAAGAAGAAGAAGATGAAGAAAAAAGAAAGATTTTAGCTGACTAAACAAATTCATCTTGGAATATCATTGTGTTCGTGCCTATGTAAAGAGGTCTGACACGATAACACTTGTAATTCGTATTAGCCGTTATTTAGTTTGTCTTTATGTATTTCAGATGAGGATACAATGTATCTAGGTTCATAGATTTGGAGATGCGCGAGGGATTATACATTTACTTTTTTTTCAGATGAAGTTTATATTCACAAAAATGTATATTGATGTATACAGACTTGATTTTTTAATAAAAATGTATATGGACAAAAATATAAAATAGATTATCTGTAAATTGGAAGACGCTGTATATTCATCTTTTATATGTATATATTTATTACTTTATATTTATATCAAAAAGTCTTGCTATTGATGGGACGATATTAGATATAAGTATCAAGAAATATTTCCCCGACATTGGACTGGTTATTATTTGTCAATAATTACTAATTTTGAAAAACATGCTTCACCATTTCTTAAAAAAATATTTTTGCAATATTATCGTTTCATTGAGAATATATCCAATGTTGTACAAATATTTCTGTCATAATGTCATTCTGTTCCAAATATTCCCATCCTAATTAATATTAATACAATAATACCCCGACTTACATCTCCTCAATTTACGCTACTCCATATTTTTTGTCGTTTTAGAATATTTTTTAAAAAAATTCCTTGATTAAGACACAATTAGAACTTTTTACAAGATTTTTAGGAGAAATTTAACATCTCGGTTACAGTCAGAGTTGAAGGGGGTTCATTTGTTGAAGTTCAGTGAAAAACAATGAAAATTTTTTCAAGAAGACTGTGCACCTTTTCCTTCGCAAAAACTAATAAAACATCTTAAAATTGTGATTCTGTATCTCTAATTGACGAAATTATTGAAAATGGGAGAGAATTCATCTTAGATATTGTTAAGCTTGCAAATTCTCCTGACCCGAAATTAACAATAGTCAAATTTATCGAATTCAAGAAACAATATACTGTCGAAAAATAGCCTTAGGGGGAAGGGGGGAGATTATGAAGGTTGCAAAATTAACCGAAGGTCTAAACCTTTATGAAACTAAAATGACAGTTATTAAAAATATTGATTCAGATGAGCAAAGTGTAGCAACGATTAGAAAAAACTTAGAACACTCTTCTGTTACAAAGAGCTTCTAAGAAAAAAAAGTAAAACGAAATGTCGGATCAACTTCATTTCAAAAAATTTTCATATGCTTAAAGACTCGAACGGGACAGCTGGAAGAACAATAAATTGTAAGTTAATAACTTATTGATTTATATAAATTCTGACATTTGCAAACGCATATTTTTACTAATATTAAATGTATGTAGCATAATACTTAAATACAATAGTATGTGTTTATTAGATTTTGGGGGAATTTTTTTACCTATCCTCTTTTGCTCATCTAAATGTACCTCAACTTACGTCGTTTTCGATTTACGTCACTAATCTTGAAACATATACATATTTCTGACATAAATCGGGGTATTACTGTATTTCAATGTAAGTATTTCAATTGAATTCACTATTAGCACATTATTCAACATCATTATAACTAATACTGATTCACAACTATGGTTTTATATTCATGCATATGATTAATTTGAAATGTAACATTGACAAAAATGTATATTAATTTGGTTTACTAAGAAATCGTTAACAAATTCCATAAAACTAAAGATTACAAACCAATTATTTTATTGTTCTCATAAAGAGGAATTTAATTATCTGTGAAATTTCACTTCTGAAGTTCAAAATGAGAAGTAGTTTTTCATCAATAACTTTAACCTTATCAAATAAAATATGAAAATTCTGGTATAACTCTGATAGAAACATCTTCGAGCTATTTTACTTCTCCTTAGAAAAGCTTTTAATGGGAATAGCGGGAGTGGAGGAAGAAAAAAAATTTTCAGCTGACTAACCAAATTCATCTTGAGATATCATTATGTTCGTGCCAGCCTAAAGAGGTCTGACAGGATACGCTTGTAATCCATATCAGCCATTATTTAATATGTCCTTCCGCGTTTCAGATTGACTTATAAGATCAGAAACCTCCAGGCTTATAGATTTAAAGATACCCGTGTGTTTGTTTGTTTGTCTTTTATTTTTCCTCCTTCAAATTAAGCTTATATTAGCCTAAATATAAATGATATATTGGTGTATTTTTTTATTGAGATTCTTTTTAAAAAATTTTAATAAGAACAAATTGAAAAAAAAAATTAAACTGGCTGAACTAATTCATCTTGTGATAGCATCGTGTCCTTGCCTATATAAAGAGGTCTGACAAAATAATCTTGTAATCTATGACAGCTATTACTTAATACATGTCCTTCTGTATTTCAGATTCGAATACAGGCTTTGAAGTTTCTGGGTTCGAAATTTAAAATACACATTTTTTTTTTTTTTTTTTTTTTTTTTTTAGACTTATATTGACGTAAATATAATTGACTTATTGATGCATTTTCAATACGGGATTCTTTGTAGGGATTTAAGAGCTTAGAACTTAAAACATATTTTAAAAAAATTAAATTTGAATGAACAAATACGTTTTGTGATAGCATTGTGTTCATGCACAGGAGAAAATGTCCCGAAAGGACATCTTTTCTTTGTTTACAAAGAAGCAGTTTACACCTTCATCAGAAATTTTTTGGAATTATGTTTTGGTGTAATTCACACCAGTTTCACTTCAGATGACATAGCTGAAGTATAAGGTAAGTATTTATTACTTTTTAGATTATTTTTGGTGCATTCGAAAATTTATAAATGCACGTGTTCTCGAATTCTGACTCTGTATATACAATATGACGAATAAAATGACATTCCGGTTTTAGAAAAGAAGAATCTGTACTATGAACTCTCAAGAAAGGTCTCCATACGGACTCCCAAATATCTGAAAAAAATTACAAAATTTTCTTCTCATGAGGATATATATGTTTATTAAAAAAATTGGCGGAACCTCCATACAGCGTCCGTAAAAAATATGAAAATTTCGTTATTTGGCGATTTTTCATCATTTGGCGATAGAATGCAGTTTCAAAACATACTTTTTATGTCAAATGCGCTTTTGAAGAAAAAATAATCATGTTGAACCTGTTTGGGTAAATTTAATTTAAATAACTTTAATTGTGTCAGTTTTAATTTGTTTTAAGTATAATTTTATTATATCGATATTTATATGTATTTATATTCAAATTTAACCATCAAAATTTTTAAAACGAAATTCATTATTTAAATTAATTAAAACTATTTCAAGCTCAAAGACCAATTAAGCATTGTCAATTCAATATTGTTGCTATGGAAACATCTGACTTTTAATTTTGAATAGGTACGCTTAAATATATGAAAATAATTTTTTTCAATAGGAATTTTTTTAATATGAAAATATTTTTTCCAGTGATAAATTAAAAACTATAGAAACAAGCAATGTATATACAGTGGCAATCAAAAGTTTCCGGCCAGCAAAATTTTTTCAGTTAATTTGTAAATATACCCATATGAAGGGGGAATCTCAAAGTGCATTTTATTGACATAATAGTTAGGAACTTACTTGTAGAAAAACATGTAAATATCAATAAATTTAACTGACAAAATTAAGTATAAAGGAAAACTCATGTTCTCAAAAGTTTCCGGCCACCTTCACAAGTTTGTAAAAAAGTGGTATTGTAATAGAAAATTACAGTGATCAACAACATTTACAATTAGTATTTTATCGTATTACTATTTTATTAGCTTTAGTAATAAGTACTGCGGCGCAGCAACGTGACATTCATACAATCAACGGTTAAAGATTGTCTATGGTACGTTTTAAAAATGTCTGTAATCCGCAGAAAATCATCGAAACATAGAATTTCATACCTTGAACGAAAAACGTTTAAACGTTTATACGTTTAACCGCTTAAATAAGATCCGTATATACGATGTAAAGTATATGCTATTTTGCGTAATAGGTATAACCGCCGATGCCGTATTATACATATAGCAGATCCGTATTTCGTATAATACGTATTATACCTATACTCATATAAACGCATAATCGAGAGCTCTATTTTTAAGCAATTCAAAATTTGAAAAGTTATGAACACTGTTATATTTAAGATGATAATACAATATTTATATGCATTTAGTGGTTAATTATAAATTAATTGTAGGACTTTTTTTGTCATAAATTGCCAAACATTCTTCATGGTTAACAACCGCATAATATGCATAGAACTACTATGAATTTAATATGTGCCAAATAAAGATCATAACAATATACCAACTGGCTGTGAAACTGCAACAATAGTTTGGAACTCTAAAAAAGGTAAAACTCCACCATCAAATGATTTAACAATGGACTTTTTTTTTCCTTTTTACTGTAATTATTAATTCGGTGTACTATTATATAAAAGCTACTACTGTAATTTTTATTAAATGTTACACAATTAAATTTAAAATATGTATCTTAAAATGATATTTCTATTATTTTACTTTTTGCTGTTGCTTTTTTTTTCTACCTGTCAGCTAAATTATTTAAAAATGTTAATTTAAAAAGATTTATTTTTCTTGCTCTATTTATTTAGATAATAAATCATTAAATTAATTAATCTTTAATTTAAAGATAATTTTATTTTATGTTTTTTATTTATTTATTTTTTATTTGTTTTATTTTTTATTTATTTCTTTATTTTGAGCTATTACTAAAGTTAATAAAACTAATCAATTCAAAAAGAAGGGCTTCTTTTTTATTCTTAATTTTTTGTTTCAAAAATTAATGAAATCGCTTAACTTAAAAAAAGATATATATTTTTTTTAGTCAGCTAGAGTTTTTACCTGCTGTTACTTAAGTAAAAACTTTTAAACTAAAAAGTTTCACTGTGCTTTTTTCTTCCTTTATTTGTTAAATAAATTAATATTTTATTTCTGTTCTTAAAAAAAAAATTAACTGAAAAAAAATCTTGTTATATCTTAATTCACATGGTTTTTCTTTCATTTATGAAACAGCTCAGTATTTTTTAGATTACTAATGCACTTGCTCTTTGCTGTTTATCCTATTCAGCTGATGTTAATTATAATAGTTAATTTTAAAAGGTTATTTTTATTACATTCTTTTCTGTCATTTTTTCTATTATTAATAAATCATTCAGTTATTAAGTATTTTAACGTAAACGAATGTTATTATTATTATTTACTTTTTTCTTGTACTGTTTCTAAAACTAATAAAATTATTTTACATGGTTGTAACCATTTATAAAGCTATGTAGCTAAAAAAATATTTCTTTTCTTTATTTATTTTATTTTATTTTATTTTATTTTATTTTATTTTATTTTTTAATTAGGTACTTATGCGCAGTTCAATTCCCTAAATAAAATGTTTTAATTTAGATTATATTATATATTTTAATTTTTAACTACATAATTAAATAAAATAAGCCAAAAAAGATTTTTTGTTACATTGTATATAAATTAAAACTAATAAAAAGAATATTGCCCAGTTAAACTGATGGCATTGAGCTCACAGGCTACACATACTAATTGCACATTACAGCCTTATATTTTCAAGGGTTAATTCTGTTCAAAAAACAAATTAAGTAGGGGAAACAGCTCTCCCCTTTCTCTTTTTTTATACTTAATCATTGAACCTCCTAAAATATCAAGGACAAGCTTTATCATAAAAAAAATCTATATCCAAAATTCAGAGCAATTCGGATAATTCTTAATAATAAAAACCCATTTAGCATTTATATAATTTAAGAGGAGTTATTCCCCTCTTTTATATTTAACCATTAAACTTCCAAAACTATTCAGAGATTTGAACGAAATCTGACAATTCTGCTTGACAAATCCATTTATAAAAGTTAAGGGAAGGGGCATTAGAACCCCCGTTCCCCCTGTTTATACTTATTCAATGAACACCTAATAACAGCCATCACGGACTCGCCTCATCAGAATGATCTTATATCTAAATTTTGAACGAAAACTGTTAATTCTGCATGAAAATCCCGTTTATTTCAATTAAGGGGAGGGGTATGAGCCCCCCCGTTCCCCCTGTTGATACTTATTCAATGAACACATAATAACAGTCACGGAATCGGCTCATCAGAATGATCCTATATCTAAATTTTGAACGAAAACTGTTAATTCTGCATGAAAATCTCGTTTTTATCAATTAAGGGGAGGGGCATGAGCCCCCGTTCCCCCTCTTATACATATCGAATGAACTCCAAAAACTAATCAGGGAAGCGCCTTATCAGGATATGCCTATATACAAAATTTCAAGTGGATCCGATATTTTTATCATGAGTTATCGAGTTACGCACGAACATACGAACATACATACAGAACGGACGGGCACATAAGCTCTCAGGCTATGATAGCCTGTGAGCTAAAAACTCTGTGGCATTATAATCTATAGAGGATCAGCGTGGCAGCGCCCACCCCTGTTTACTAGACGTGTCCCCGAGGTGCTATGCAGCATCCGCCCCGGCCAAATGGTCAGCCTAACGAGAGACCAGAGTTCTCGCTGACTTTTAGCCAACGTTAGCAATTTGGCTAATCAGAAATGAAAAACAATAGCCAAATGAGGAAAATGTTAGCAAAATAGTGAAACTCTCAAAATTCTTTCTTTTAGTGCATACCTTCCCCCCAATATGTTATAAAATAACTTTATATTTTATAACTGCTTATAGATCTGTTATTCTTTTAAATTGAACTATGAACCACTAAAAATAAGTACATCCTACTGTCTGACCGAGATAAGAAAAACTCTGAATAGGTTTCCTGCTTTTGGAGGTTCTAAAACTTGTAGGGAGGGAACTTCATCCATGAGACAAAAAAAAAAGACTGCTTATTCCATGGAACTAATAATATAAACATATTAATAATATTAGTTCCGTGGCTTATTCGCGGAATGATCGGTTGAATGGGGAAAAAGGAAATGCCGCACTTCCCTAAAATAAAGTCGACTGACTGGTTACCTTGGCAACAGAACGGACTTGAGACCGATTCTAGAGTCTTTCTTATAGGAGTCAGACAGTAAATGCCTTGCGCGATCGAGAAAAAATACGAAACCCAAATTAAATCTTTAAAGTTTTATAAAATTTTCGAAAAAAAGGTAATTCAGAGTTACGATAATACATTTTATGTATTCGAAAAATTTCAAAATATAAGTAACAAACTGTATGTCACAAAAACTTTATTTTCCTTGAATTCCTTTTTTTTTTTTTTTTTAATACATTTTAAAATAATATTGGTGCTTACTGTGAAAATTAAAATAATGAAAGACTTACTGAAATGATTTATTGGCATTTTTTATATACATTTGATTTCTCCACTTAATTTTCTTTGTGTTTAATGTTTATTGTGCAAAATACTCTCTCACAGTCCACTGAACGTTGTACAAGGTTACAATAAATGAGACTCAATGTATGTTTTATTAGAATAAAGCTGCTGCAGACCGTTTCTTTGATTAAAATTTATGATATCGACGAAATTCTTGTTTCTGCAACAACACTAATAAAAGAGTAAAAATTATGAACTCGCAATTTCGCGAATTCATTCGCCTATTTAGTCGCCAAATGAAGCATTTTGTCGCAATTTGGCGCAATGACGAACGACAGCGAGAACCCTGCGCGAGACCCTCAGTGTTCGGTTCCCAAGCAAGCTTGGTACTTATTTTATCAACTCCAAAAGAATGACAGGTTGAGTGCACCGTGCCCAACCGCGAGTCGAACTCACTATCTACGGTGCCGCAGTCAGATGATCTAACCACTACGTCACTTGGCTTCTATGTTTTATATAAAAATCTTTTAATGTATATCACATTCCATTTTAGCTGCGTTCGTAATTCTATAAATGCGTAGCATCTATAGTTGTCGTCTGGTCGTCTGCCCACATATAAGAGCATATAAATGAAACAACCGAATGGTTTGAAATTAATATACATAATCGTTGTATAATTTTGTTGATTCATCTCAAATTTTATGAAAAACGAGTTAAACCTTAAAAAGATATTAATAAAAGTTTTCTTCTTTCAACTAAATCCTATAATACGTAATTAATTCATTGCTACCCCATGAAAGGTAATGATTCTGCGTTATCATGCTGATTGCATCCTATTTAAGTTGGAGTCATATTATTTCCTTATTACTCAATTTAATATTTGCAATCGTAATAAATTTTGTATTCATGCATTTTTGCATAAGAGTGCAACACCTATTGCACTAAAATTTGAATATTTATAAAACGAATACGAACTCGCCTCATTTGCCACGTTTGACGTAGAATTTCCGAATTGTTGATCCTTAATTCCACTATTAAATGAAATCGTTTATTTACTTATTTTATTTACTACTTTTTATTTTATTGTAAGTTAATAAAATCGTTAACTTTAAAGGATCCCTTTTCATTAAGTTTTTATGCCTTATCTTACTTAATAAATCATAAATTTAAAACAAGTTGGAAATTGCACGTGATACGTAGCAAATGAGGTGCATTCGTACGATAACGAAGTTCTAAAAATATTCAGATCTTACTGTTATAGTAGACATATTCCGGAAATAGTATAATAGTCAAAATCTGTTGTGTGTCCCTGTAAATACTATCTGCTTTCTTTTATACAGGAAATAACTTCCTCAGCAACGTATATCAATCTCATAAAATGTTAAATAGTTAATTATAATTAAAACGCGCACCAAACAATGTTTACCCTATACCATTGTGTAACGGAATACTTTTCTGTGACCTTGTAAATCAATAACAAGTATTTTTTGTACCACAGATTATGCAGAATGTATGTTATAATATGTACTTCATAGATGCATATACATTTTATTATGTTCGAATGAGTGTAACACCATTAAAATGCATTTGAAACTTTTTTTCCCCATTGACCGTAATGTAACGGAATACTTTTGATTGTCCCTGTAATAGATCTATGCATCTGATTTTCATAAAATTTGAAATGACTCGACAAAATTATGTGATAATTATATATTTTAAATTTCAAACGATTCGGTTGGATAGTTTTTGCGTTGTTATATGCGGACGGACGGACTGAGCGACAACTATAGGTGCTACGTATTTACATAATTACGGACGCACCTAAAAATGTTTTACTGAAAACGATTTTCTTATTACATTTTACTTTTGCTTTTTACTTTCACTTTTACTAAAGATTATAAAATTGTTGAATTAAAAAAAAAATCTTATTATTTTCTTTCAAAATTATAAAACTTCAGGTAATCGCTTTCGTTAAAAAAAATTATTTTTATTTAATTTTTATTTTTTACGTTTATTACGATTAAAGTTATTTAAAATCATTAATAAAAAGAGATTTTATTTAATACATTCTTTTTTATAGTATTTCTTTAATGAATAAATCATTAGTTAGTAAATTCTTTAACTGGAAAAACAAGTTGTCACTTTTAATTTCTTTTCTCGCACTACTTCTGAAGTTAATAATGTTAATTTATTTTAAAATGTTTTTCTAACTGTAACTTATTTCCTATTATTATCTTGCATTGTTTAAAAACTTAACTGAGATCGTTAACTTAAAAAAATATCTTTTTCTCACATTCTTTCTTTGAACTACTTCTTTAATTAGTTAATTAATTAAGCGTTTAAATGAAGAGCAATTTCGTAATTATCTCATTTTCTTGCATGGTTGCAAAAGTTAATAAAATTGTTAACTTGAAGATTTATTTATTTATTTATTACAAAGCACTAGTGCTTTAGTAATGCAAAAATGGTGCAAAACCAGTTTTTCTGAAGTCTCGACCTCTTTCGTTCGCTTTGAGAAAAACTAATTGGTAAATCGATTTAAAATTGGAACGATTAACAAAAGAGACAATCTTGAAACTAGTTGATTATTTAGAATGGGCTAGTCCTATAGTATTATTATTATTATTATTTTAACCTATAAAATATATCAACATATCCATTGTTTAATGAAATTCCATTACCAGCAGTATATTATATATCTTTCTACATCGCAGTCCAGATTCTATTGTCAGAAAGATTATCTGAGTAAATTTGAATCGACCTTTTGTCTGCCTAGATATTTCAACAGCCATAATTCTGAAAGTTTAAGCCAAGGGTCTTAGTATTCGGCTGCCGGCCTGGACAATTTTCAGTCAGTTGGAAAAGTATTAATTTGCATGATACCAACATAAAGCAATACAAATGAGAACTACTAAATATATAACCTCTACCCTTTTTTTTTTTTTTTTTTTTTTTTTTTTTTTGTAAATGGAGAAAGATATTTGAAAAAAAAATTCTTTTATTTTTTCGTCAGGAGGACTTTTTTCTGATTCCCCCGATTAAGATAATGCTACGCTCAGGAAAAAAAAAGAACAGAATGAAAGGTTGTCTACCACAGGATGTTTTATTCAGGATGGAAATGTTTATGAAAAATCCTTAGTTCCTTTTATGTTAGAATTTAACATATTTTAAATCACTTGAAAAGAATAATTTTTTGTGTTTTCAAAGTCATCAGATGCAAAAAATAATTAAATAAATTTGCCAGGTGTTAGTCTGACTCTTTTTTTTCTTCCTCAGAATTCAATAAAAGACAATGTAGATTCCACTCAATTTATATTTTGGAGCATGTTATACAAACCATTTATAATCTCAATCTCGCATTATTTTATAAACCTACTACAACATTTCAGTTCATTTTTATTTTAAAGCATGTCAACAGAAGGTTTTGACATCTATCGACATAAGAATTTTCTATTATTTTTTTTTTATTTGGTTCTTTGTTTCTAAGTTACTAGACGAAAGAGTCTGGGAAAACATCTGTTGTCTCCGCATTTCCAATTTTAGCTTCTCTGACAAGATGGCGACGCAGAAGTCAAGTAGATGTAAGGCGTTGTTTTAAAAAGGATAAAATAAAATAAAATTCGCGTTCAAAGTCACTAAAAAATATTTAAGTCAAACAATTCACGTGTAATGGAATAGTTCACGTCAAAAAATTGCAGATCTTTCTTGAGGAAACTCAGTTTTTATGTGTACTTTTTATGTAAAAGAAAGAAATGGAAGTAAACAATGTGCCTTTAGAAAATATTTTTCATTAATTTTAACTGAATATCAAATTTGATTAATTCGCCATGATTTTTTTTATTGCATCATAATAAAGGGAGTTTTCTGGGGAGAGGTAGGGGCAGACGAAGTTGAATCTTATACATTTCACTTTTCCCTATTTTTTAATAATTTATTATTCTCCTATAAATTTAGCTTCTGATTTTGAAGCTGCTAGACGGGAGGAGCTGGGTTGGAAACCAATCACGCCCGTTGGCCTGATCGTTCAGAGTTTTCTGTGGTCTTCTTCAAACCTTGGATTTCCTTGCGTAAAACAAGCTGGGTCTCCTTAGAAAAATATCCACAAAAAACATCCATCCCCCACAGGACCTATATCCCCCGTATTGATAATTGGCCGTCATAAACACAAACAAACCCTGTAAATATAAAACCTTTAATAGCCTATATTTATTTCAAAAGAATAAAATATAATACAGTCGGAGCTCTATTTAACGAAGTCGCTAAATTCCGAAAAAAATTTCATTATATGAAAAATTCATTAAATAGAGATTCAGTTTAAAAAATATTTTAAACAACATAAAACAGATATTAAATTCATAAACAGTAACTATTATTAGGAAAAAATGTTTATCTTATTTATTTATTTATTTTGTATAAATAACATCGATTTGCTTTATTTATTTTATCCATCAAAAAGATTTCTGGAAGGAATACAGGAATAAAACAAAACATTCTACGGGAGTGCACTCTATTTTCAGTATAAGAAAATAGTTTTAAATAAAAATTGATGAATCATTGTCGTCTTTATTATAACAAGCAATTTTAAGCATACATTACCAGATGCGTCCTTAAATTTAATTACTGAAAAAGTGTGTTAATTTTATCTAAGATTTTTTTTTTTTTTTTTTTTGAAAAAGTGTTTTTTCTCATGATTCGTCTCATATCTCTGCAATGCACCAAAAATGTCTTCAGGCGTATTTTCTGCAAAGTGTAATCCACATCGGATTGTTTCAAATGATTTTTCTAATATCATCATCCGAGGGTTTGTTGATTTCTGCATCATGATCATTTCCATCTTCACCATCTTCATTTTCTTCGCAATTCATTTCATCGTTTTTATTTTTTACACTATCCGAAATATTCAATTCAGTTTGCGTTTCTGAAGTCTTAACTTCGAAATCAAGTGAAAGAAAATCCTCAATCAGCACATCATTGTTAATTTCATTTTTTTTCTCTCAGCTCTATCCACATTTTTCTTAAGTTATTCCAAGGGTATATCATCTTTGTCTTCTATACTTGCCAAATTTTTATTGCTGACAAAGAATCCGGCTTTCACAAAACTTTTGCGTATAGTACGATCTGTGACATCATAGTTCCATACATTGAAAATTTCTGATATGCTTTCCCGTAAGTTGATCTTTGGCATAGATTGATTATTCTCAAGTGCAGTGATAACTTTTTGTGTTATCCTCTTTCGATAATGCCCTTTGAAGCTTTTGATCACTCCTTGGTCTACTGGCTGCAGTTTTGATGTAGTGTTAGGTGGTAAGTAAAGAACTGTAACATTTTTGTGATAATTGTCAAAAACGAGAGCAATTTCATGACTCTCTACAATCATACGTTTGTTTAACTTTTTAATCCATTTTTCACAAATTTCTGATGTCATTCAAGAATTTTTGTTAAAGTCATAATCAACCTCTCCAAAAATTTTACATCTTTTTAAACATGTTGGTTTTTACTTCTTCCGATAACTAATGGTTTCAATTTCTGAAATCCAGTCATATTCGCACCTAACATGACAGTTAATCTTGCTTTACTTTTTTACCGACAAAGTATTTTTCCTTTTTAAATGTTAATGTCTTCTGAGGCAAACATTGAAAAAACTAGCCGTTGGAAGCTACCGCAATACTTACCCATCATAGTATGCATAATAGTATAATCCATGAAAACAAAACATGTGTAAACTAATTATGGAATGCATTGTAATTCCAAAACAAAATTTAAACGTGTATTTAAATATTTTTAATATACATAGTAATGCTCTATTAATGAATTGCTGATGAACCAATTTCGATAGATTATATAAAACGAAAAAAACTACTCAAGTAGTACCGAATTGCGTAAAAGAAACTTCCTTATAACTCCAAAAATAACATTGATATTAACTAATAGTTTACTGCGTCGGATTAAGCGTCTCATTTCCAATAAAAATATCTCTTTGAATTGAAATTTGAATGAAATACGGGGTCATGAAAACTTGAAGAATGTGGAAAATATAATTACGAATATCTCGGCAACTAATAATCTGATCAACTTCATTCTTTATGCAAAATTTGTGATATTTTATTGACTTTTACTTTCATTCTTTAAAATAAAAAAAAAATTGAAATTTTTTTATCTACCTTTCATTAGAACGAATTTTTCAAGAGTCCGAAAAAAATAGTTCCGGATAATCGAGGTCACTGATATTAAATAGGATTTGCCCCATTATAACATACTAAGTACATAAAAAATTTCAAGTCTCTATATCGGGAGACAGAGCGTTTACAGACACACAGACGGAAAAATGGCAATTTTTTTTTCTAAAAATATCTTTTTCGGAATCTCCAGACCTACAAACTGGTAGACGGTAGGTGCTATGTTCGAACCCAATCGTGACCGTCGGCCTAACCGTTCGGAGTTTTCCGTGAGTTTTCTTCGAACCTTGCGTAAATACGGGTTAGGTTCCCTTAAAAAGACCCCCCACAGAGGGCATGCCACCCCTTAGGGCCTATATCCCAACAGTGTAGATAATTGGCCGACATAAATACAAACGAACAAACAAACAAATGGAATCTCCAGTATCTGAAACGTGTATATCCGTATTAAAAAAAATCGATTTTTAATACGATTGCAAGATCTACCTTAAACTACGTATGATGGGTAAGTAATAAAGCATTCTCATCAGCATTAAGGATGTTTTCTGGTCTTTTAAAATTTAACTCAGTTCCCCGTTATCAAATTTTCACTTCACTATCATCATCGTCTTTATTTTCGCCAGATATTACTTTTGTCGCAATTCCGCGTCTTCTCTTAAAATTTTCAAGCTACCCACTGCTTCCTCCAAATTCGTCGTACCCCAGTTCTTTCGCAAATTTAAGAGCTTTCTCAATTATGAAAGGCCCTGAGATCGGAACATTTTTATCTTGCATTGTGTATATCCACTTCTAAACTGCCTCATCCACATCATCATAGACACAAGTTTTTAAACGTTTTAAGCAAGAATTCGAAGAATCATAATATTGCAACTTATCACGATTTTTTTATCATGGTTGATAAGTTATTTAGAGGAATACCAATATCCTTTTTCTTCACTCCTTTATCCACCTGATCAAGAATTAATTTTTTTTCTTTGATACTCAAACACTTTTGCTTTGGCATTTTCAAGCTATAAGAGCCGAAATTATTAGCACAACTGATCAAATATCCAAAATACAGGAGACTCTAATTCAAGATGAAAAGAGGTTACTGAAAGTCTGGACTTCCTGAATAAATGCACACCGATTTTACTGCACTCGATAAGTTTGGTGTTTGATAAAACCAAATCAAGTTCACCGATCATCATAAAATGAGCTAAAAGAAAGAATAAGCTGGAAGTGTTCGGAAATATTTTGAGAAATAAGGAGGTAAAAATAGATAATAAGAAAAAGTTCGTTAAATAGAGAATGGACTTCGCTATTTAGAGGTTATTTTACAAAGAAATTCGCAAAATGTACTATAAAAATTCTAAGAAAAATTTCGCAAAATAGAGGTTCGACTGTGCCAATAAATTGTTCCTTTGTTTTGTCTGCATAAAGGTAGTTTCACAAAGTGAATTTCTTTCACTGGAATCGTTTAGTCATATACTAAATAGCCAAAGATGATCGACTTCTTGCAAATTTAGATATTTTGTTAAATTTCTAGAAAAATACATGGAATTATTCTGAGACTCTAAGTGTATAAACATAACTGCACAGGTCATACATTTCCGTGAAGATTTTTACCGAAACTCAATAGGGGACCGTCAACAAATTGAAAAAGAACGAATATCTTCTGCATAAAACCAGTCAAAACTAATGCAATTCAATACGTTCAAACTGTAGATAATGATTAAGTGACTTATTGTAATAAACTGTGATTTTTTTTTATGCGGATAGAATACTCGTACAGAATTTAATGTTTTTATAAAAACAATCCCAATTTCTTCCAAGTTTTTTTCTTATAATTTGTAGATTTTTTAATATAAAATGATGTTCTTTTTCGAAAATATGACAAAAAACATTGTACATAATACCCTATAAATAAAATTAAAAATTAATAAAAATTGTATGAAAAATGAGCAGGTTTACTAAATAATTTTTCACTGCACATACTTGAATGCTATCAAATTTTCATTCGCATACTGTTTTAATTAAATGTAAAGAGCAACTTTTGTGAAAGTCTCAAAAACATAACTTGAAAATTTTTAAGTGATCGTCGATAGAATAAGCTCAAAATCCGTTATTCTCAAAATGAAGCAAAGGGATGAGGAGTTGTATCCAAATATAGTAGTACATACTATAATGTTTTTTCTATAATGACACTAATCAACGGATAAATGGATACAGCTCCTCGTCTTTTCGCTGTCAGTTTTTTTCGTTCAGTTTTATCGACTGTTCTTTAACAGTTTTTCTTGAATTTTATACTAGTAAAAAATATCGATTTTAGAAATACAGTCTTGTTTCATTAAAGCCGTTATTAATTTCCCAGTCAAATTTATATATTTTTTCAGAGACACCTTTTTTTCTTTCCTCGTTCTCGTTCCTCTAAGCTACCACAAACGTTATCAGCTGCTCTATTTATCTCATCGATAACGATGTTGTTATCCCCATAGATTCATTGCTTTCAATATCAAAGTTTTTAATTCCTTAACAATTTCTATTTTTCTCTCCCGTAATTTGGAAGTGTGAAAAAAAAGGAGGTAATATAGATGCCGGAATTTTGCAGTTGTTAGATTTCCGAATGCCAGGTTTTTGAGGTCATAATGATTATTATTTTAAAGGGAAAAACATAATGGTATTAGTCCAAGAGCCGACCGCACAAAACCCTAAGTCATCAAGCCCAAGAAAAAATCCTTTATTTTATAGAAGAGTAGTAATAGAGAAATCTAATGATCCATGTCTGCCGGAAGCAAAGTGGTGCATAAACCAAAAATTAAAACCTCTAGTGGTTGACTCGTAGGATTAGCATTGTGTTTTCATGCACCCAGTTTTCCATGTTTCATACTTTTGGCAGTACTGCTAACACAACGCTAAATCTACGAGTCAACCACTAGTGGTACCAATTTTTGGCTTATGCATCACACTTTGCTTGCAGCAGACATGGATCATTAGATTCCTTTATTATTACTCTTCTATAAAATAAAGATTTTTTCTTGTGCTCGATCACTTAGGGGGTTTTGCGGTCGGCTCTTGGGCTATATGTGGAGAAATACATGCAAATATTTATTTTTTAAAAAACAGATTTTTTTAGATTATTTTTGCGATAAGATCCTTGATTCTGAAAGCAAAAAACTGATTATTAGAAGATCATTTTAAGTGCAAAAAAATTAACAGGGATTTCAGTTTAAAAAAGTAAAAAAAAAAACACAGTTTATCACCAGTTTTCATGACACGTCGCCTCATGCAGAGATTGCAGCGAATATGTATGTAATAACAAAAATGCAAATGCGCGTCTTATTTCTTATATCTCTGTCAAATTTTGATTTTTAGTGAAATGTTTTTGAGTAAGACCCTGCTTTATAGAACTTCTGACCATTGTTGCCTTTTTAAATAAATTAAAATTAAAATAAAACATGTTGAGAACCAAACATAAAAATCAATTCCGTATACTATTATCTCGATCGTCAAAGAAAATGTATCTTTTTCATAAATCAGTAAATACACATTAAAATGAACAATATCTAACCCAATATAAAATTCATGAGGAAAAACGGGGAAGAAAATGATATTAAAGCAATGTGTTTTATTAATGTTTTTACTAAATCTCCAGGTGCCTCAGTTATGGAATTTTATGCTGTGGATCGTTTAGGAAAAGAATTATCTGAGGGCCGACTGAAAGCCGCTCATAAATTTTGGAAAACTGCTGAACAAAAATATGACAAAACAGCTGATTTGGTACTGGAAAAACTATTATTAGCATAAAAATGGTTTATTAGAATAATAATTAGTGAATAAAAGAATGAATAAATGAATAATTAATAATAGAATGACAATTAACAATGAAATCCAACAGATGACAAGGATGACTGTCCCGGCATAGACCTTGATATAAACTGGAATTGATTACTTTTTTGTACCTATAGTTCAACAGGTGGCATTGCTGTATTGCCTTACTCATAATTTACACAATAGCTCTATCTCAAGAAATAATGAGCGGATTTTCATAAAACTTCAGTTAATCTTTGAGTTCTTCAAAGTTTCTTTGAAGAACTCAATCTTTGTATCTTTGATATAATTTTGGTGTTTACTACGTTTTGGTTCAAACTGCTCAACAGATAGCTCTGCTATGCAGCGTTGTTCACAGGTTTCACAACAGATCTATCTCAAGAACAAATGCATGAATTTTCATCATACTTCATATTCAGTTAGTACCTGAAAATATTTATCCTAATTAGTTTTTGGTGTACATCACCCAACAGGAGGCGCTGTTATGCAAAATTTTTTAAAGATTTTGCAAGAGCTCTATCTCAGAAACTAATGAACGGATTTTTACCAAACTTCAAATTCAGGTAGAAGTTTGTCCCTGTCATTTCTGCATTTTTCAAGAATTATTAACATGTATAAGAAAATAGAAAGTTTTAGGATTGCCACATCTGGCTAGTTTTTTATTCAACATTTGCATACATATAACTTTGTTCTTATTGAAAAAAGTTGTATAAAAATTTACAATTACAAAAATGTTTGCATTTTCACATAGAATCAAAATACGTTTACTTACATTGTTTTTATGAGAAATAGAGATTTTCATAACAGTATTTTATGTTAATTTATCTAATTATTATTCTTATATTACTTATTCTTATTATTAAATATTTTCCAAAAACTGCTATAAGGAGCTATACAAATATAACGTTATCATTTAAGGGAGTGGGGATGATGGGGAAAATGATATCGTAAGATATCGCTAGGGGGGAGGGGGTTTGTCCTTTGATATTGTAGATTCTGTGTAATTTCACAGAAAAAAATCTAACAGTGTATTACTATTAGAATATGACTATTTAAATTTTACCTAACTATTTTATAACCGAACTTTATACCAAACTTTTCAAAAAAAAGTATATAGATAATTTCATCAAATATTTTGTAAACATCTGTTACGTATCATTTAATAATGATGATTTTTCATTTTCCTCAAAAAATAAATAAATTTTAAAAAAATTACTAAAGCATTCAGCAAATTATTAAAGATTTTTTTTTTCGTGTATATATTCTAAAATATTGTAGCTAAATCTATAAATTTAAATAATTCTGAAACACTACTTTTTTTGCTGACACTAACTTAAAATTTGTTTGTGCTTAAAAAAAAGTGTGCATAATTTTAAAAATATGTATTCTGAGACCTGCCTCAATTATCTGAGAAAGGTTAAAAAGCATTTAAACATATTAACATATTTTTGTACGTTAACGATTTTAAGGTATCTTTTGAGGTGTTTATATATTTTTAAATTATATTCATTTTGGTGGAATTTCATCAGCTTATTTTATTTTTTAAGCGCACAATCGAAATTTAAAAAACTGAAACATTTTACGTCGTTGTGCCCTAAAATCAATTTAGCTCTTTATTGGAAAAAGAACTGCAATCTTTCAATAATAACGAGTGGGATATTCAATTTTTCAATAACCTTGAACTCTTTACACCTGTCGGCGACTATCTTACAAATCGATGATGTCAGGAGCATGGATATATTTCCTTTTTAATTAAAACTTCAAACGTCACATCGTTAGTATATATGCTTACGGAGCGAAAAAAATTCTTAGAGTGACTGAACAAATATAATATTTGCAAATTCATGTTAAATATAAATTAAACCGTAAATTTAGGTTTGAGGGACACTCATTAGATGAGAAAAATAATGTATATTTCTCGTTAGCATAAAACGTGCAACCACTGTATTAATAACGACAGCAGAACATGCAACGTAAGATAACGAGGTTTCGAAATGTTTGGGATGTAAACACGCAAGAAGGAATGTAATTGTTGTTGTGCTATAAATGAAGAATCAATAACTGCAATGACCTGCCTCAATTATATTTCTTTATTTCTATTACGGGAATTATCTTCGCATATTAAAAAAGAATTTACAAGGTAAACTGTTAAAGTTAAATGTTCCTAGATAACTTAAAAAACAGATGCAATGAGGGCATTTAATATATTCAGAATGAATTAGATTCATAAAAAGATTACCTAGATTTTAACAATGTTGATTTAATGCATCTTAGTTTGTTAATATTAGTTTCAAGCAACTAACACAAGAAATCAATTTGAAATTTCTTTTAGGTACATTTTGTAAGAAGTATTATCTATTAAATTCTCCCCTATGACGGAATTTCTAAAAATTTTTGTTGATCTACGCCGATTATGATCCCCAGAACCTAAAACCGTTTTTCATCAGTTCAAAATGTTTTACATCTATCTATCTACGCTCTCCCTCTCTCTCTCTCTCTCTCTCTCTATACATATATATATATACATATATGAGATAACTATCACAATTTTCCACAAGTCCCTTCAAAACTGATAACTAAAATCAAAAGGCAGAGGATCTCTCAATCAAGTTCGTTAAGGGCAAAATCGAACCAAGTGGGTGAAAATGGGGCGGGTTTTGTGAAAATAGAAATAAAAGCAATAACTTCTTAACTATAACATATATCAAAACAGTTTAAATTTATTACTTCTAGGAAATCAGCCAAAAATTTATGTATGACAGATTATTAATAAACTTAAAAATAAGTTCAAAGAGCACAAAAAATAAGGTTTTAAGAAGAAAAAAATCATAACTTTGCCAATTCACAAACTATCAAACATAAATTTATTATAAATCTTCTTAAAAATATCTACAACTTTTATATTGACAAGTTTTTGATAAGATCAAATATTACAGAAATAAAAATAGAGGCTAAAGAAGAAAAAACGGATAACTTCGTCGATTTCAAGATATCAAAATCTACTTAAATTTATTATAAATCCACTTAATATTATCTACAACTTTTATATGGACAACTTTTTAATATGACAACTCTTAAAGAAAAAATAATTTTTTAAAAAAGAGAGGATTGTAGAAGAAAAAAACACATCTCCGTTAATCCACAACTAGGCGATAAAAAAGTATCATTGGCATGATGAAAATTTTAACAACTTTCAGAAATAATGTATATAGGTTTGCATTATTAAACACATGTGTGTTTTAACGAAACGATTCTGGGAATTTAAAATATGGTGCGTGGTTCATCTAATGGAAAAATTGCCACTCAGTTTAAATTTATGATATAAATCTTCTTAACATTATCTGTAACTTAATAGCTTTATCTTTCAAATTGTAATGGAAAACGTTACGCATTGCATGCAGCTATTGGTTCATCAAAATAGTTGTTCTGGTGAACAATATTAACAATTAACAAAAAACGTTGCCGTGCGTTGTCGAGAACTTTTAACTTTCTGTTTCATTTGACAATTGCATTTTGCTTTTCCAGCAACGCAATTTCCTTTGAAGTCGACTTCTGATACTCTTTTCTTTAAATATAAAAATCATATGTTTGACTGCGTACGTACATAGCTTCTATTAATTTCATTCCATAGATTCCACGCTTTGAGGACTCAAAACACCACATGTTACTTTATCTCTAGCCTCTAAATTAACATAGTCTTTCTAATTCTTAACTGCTGTTTAGGGTAGTTAACATATGGTAGCACATTAGTTATGCAACAATTTCAATGACAGTAATTAAGAATTGAGCAATTTTTATTAAAGCAATAGAACCACGACACTAAACACAACGTGAATGGTATAATTTCTAATAGATTGTGAAACATCTGAGCATATCGTCACCTTATCGATTTAACAGCTGAAATTCCAGGATTAGACAGAATTCACTTCTCATATTAAAATTCAATTGGCAAAAACACCAGTAGGGCCGATTTTAGTGGTTGAACTGTAAGTTATCCGTGTATTTTACTGAACCCAAAGGTATCAAAACATTGAGAACAAGGAATTGGAAAACACAATGGTAAACTTACCAGTCAACCACTAAAATCGGGTTAGCAGGTGTTTTCCACCAAGATATGACTTGGCAGACCAGTTGCTTTTTAATATGCTAATCGATTTATAACTAATCCTGTAATTTCAGCGGTCAACTCGATGAAGTAATGGTGTGTGCAGTCGCCACCCGGTCTATAAATGTTTAGAAGACAATCAGGTGGTATGTAGAGTTGGAAAGATATAGTTATTGTGATGTATGTTTGTACTTCCTACTAGACCTTTTATTCTTTTTTTTTTCTTTCGCGACTTAACATAAACAAATACTTAAAATTATTTTTATAAACATTAACGTATTTTTAGAAATCGTTATTGAAATATTCAAACACAAGAGCAAAGTAGATTAATTATGTTTAAAAATGTTTAAAAAACTACCATGTTGATACACTATAAACGAATCGAATCAATAATTTCCATTGCCTACTTCTAATTGTGTTTTGCTAAAATTATCTTTATGTATCAAAAAAATTCTTAAGAAACTTTGTAAAAAAAGCAAGATTTTTTTTTCTCTTCAAGGAAATAAGAATTGTGAGGTAAGTATTAAAAATATTTAAACCTGCTTCCAATTTATAAGTAAGCAACAGGTTTTAATCAATTTTTCTTAACTTTATTTTTTTTTAACTTTTCAAATTTTAAGTAATTTTAGATAAAACATAAGAAAAAACTGCATGTTTTTCTCTTTTTTAATTAAATTTTTATTAGGAAAATAATAATCTAAATGCAATTTTTAAAGTTATTTAACCGCTTACTAGCTTCCGTTGTATGAGATGTGACTGTTTTTTATAATATTAAAATTTTAATTGCTTAAAAGGCTAAATTAAAATTTCTTAGAGAAATTTAAATTGCTTTAATTTGAATATTAGTAAATACAAAAAGAGATAAATTTTCTACAGAATATTTTCCATGATATATAGATAGATTTATCTAATTTTTTTTTCAAAATCAATGTGTTATTTAATAACAAAAGCTTTTTGTGAAATAATAATAATAATAATAATAATAATAATAATAATAATAATAATAATAATAATAATAATAATATAAAAAACACTCTAAAACTGTACAAGTATTTTTATACAAATCACGTTTCCAAATTCGGAAATAAAAAATAAAAAATATAATTTCTAATAAAAAATTCACTTTTCAGATACTAAAACTGTCCTATAATATGAGAGTTTTAAGTGGTTAATGATGACAAGCCTAAATTCTTATCTGAACTGAAAAGTTCTAATATTGTTGAAAAAAGTATTTATTTGATGAATTCTAATTATTTCCGTTCTTTTTTGACTACATGTTCATTTTTTATGAGAAAAAAGATATTGATCTACAAAAAAATAAATGAAATCTTTTATTAAACCATATCGCTCGCCTGCTGCCATAATGGCAGAGCTGAAAAAATGTCAAACTGTGATAATGAGCATTTAAAATTTTGTTATGGCAAGAGGTTTATGTAACGTAGTAAAAACTGGGTAATATAAATATTAGATATAGGTTAATGTGTTTCATAACGTGAAAACTAATGGATAGAGAACTTTTTCTATGATGTAGTGATATTATCTTTTTTTATTTTCCGACATGTTAATATCAAGAAAATCGGTACTTCAAATAATCAAAATGTGCTTTAAAAATACTTTTTCATTTAATTCAACCTGGAATTTGCATGTAAAATTGGAATTTTGTAATCAGTTTTTAATTTACTTTCTAATTGTCTATGATTATAAAAATTAGATTCGCAGGTGCGTTTCCGATGGCAATATATAATTTTGTATATTTTTTTTCAGGTAAATATAGGATTTTATGCAGCAACTTATTGACTATGCATCAAGAAGGAATATTTTAGCAGATATTGTAATGGCTTGATTTCTTGAGCAATGCTATTTCGGGTTACTGACAATCTATGTGGTTAACTATAAAATCCAAACAAAACTATAAAATATAAGATGGAATAATGACATGTAAATTGCTCACTTCTAAAGATACAAACTCTACAACCCTAGAAAATGATTTTTTTTTTTTTTTTTTTTTTTACTTACCATTGATTGCGATATCAGGATGCAGTAGTAATTACTTCATGTTTTGTTTTTCTGACATGAAAAAATTAGTAGCACTCAGGATGTGCAAATATTCCTCTTTATCCTTTTCGGATTTCAACAATGACAATAATGCTTCCTCGTGCATAAAATAAAATATAAATATATATAGTCGTGAAATAACAGAACTTACCTCGTAAACACAAAAATGAAATTTCTAATAAAAAAATTCACTTTTCAGACACTAAAACAGTCCTAATGTAAGATTTTTAAGTGGTTAATGATGATAACCCTAAATTCTTACTTAAGTAAAAAAATTCTAACGTTGTTCAAAAAGTTATTTATTTGATGCATTCTAATTATTTGATTTCTTTTTCGACTACATACTCATTTTTTATGATAAAAAAGATATTGACCCTACAGGAAAAGAAAAAACGAAATCTTTTATTATTAAACCGTATCGCTCGCCTGCTGCCATAAAGGCAAAACTCAAAAAATATCAAACTGCGATAATGAGCATTTAAATTTTGTTATGGGGTTTTATGTAGCGTAGTAAAAACTGGGTAAGTATAAATATTAAATATAGGTTAATGCCTTTCAAAACGGGAAAACTAATGGATAGAAAACTTTTTCAAGGATATAGTGATATTATTTTTTTCCATTTTCTGGCGTGTTAGTATTAAAAAAATTGGTACTTAAAATAATCAAAATGTGCTTAAAAATGTGTTTTTATTTAAAAAATGGAATTTTGTAATCGATTTTTAAACGATACCCAAAATTTAACTGAATTACTGCTACTTTTGCTTTTCAGCTACGCATTTAGATTGAAAAGTAACATATGAGAACAGGGAAACGTATTAAACTAAATACAGCTGCAGTTAAATAATAACATATCTTCTCTCTAATTAAGTTTAATCCAAGAAACTAGTACTTCTGATTTAAACTCTAATAATTATCGGCTCTTGCATTTTCAAGACGAACGATGCGTCATATTTGCATAAATAAACAACAATTAGTTTTTCAAAATATTCTCTGGTGAAGAACTTAGAAAAGCTTGAAAGTACGAAGAAGTTTTAAATAAAATAGTTATTAGGTAGCTTTCATTACAAAAAGTAAAAAGCTACCTATTGCAGCCGTCCGGAGGAAAGCATTTCCGGAAAATGTTGGTATATTTTCACCGATCATGACCCCCAGACCCCAAAACCACCCTCCGTTCAAATGTTGACATATATAACCATATATATATATATATATATACAGGGTGTCCGAAAAGTCTGGAAACGGCCGAATAATTCGAGAAATACATATGAGATTGAAAAACGTAAATATACCTGTTAAAAATTTTTAAATAAGCTACTCAGTGATACCAAATTTGACCTTCGCAACCGACCCCCTGGGGGTCAGAGGGGGTCCAACTTTGAAATCTTAAATTATAACCCCCATTTTTTATTGCAGATTCGGATTCTACGGACAAAAATACGTAACTTTTGTATTTGATGTTTATTTCAAATCCTCGTTTATCACGGTGTATTCGAGCATATTAAATCGATACATATTTCGGCTTTTCCAACGGGATTTTCCCTAATCGAAACTGATTGGGCAGAATTTTTGACGTCAAATTCCCCGTCTTTTGTAGAAATAGCGTTTCCTGAAAATCACCCGTGGCGATTATTTCAATAGTGCTACACTGTTAAAAATCTGACCCATTTGTTGCAGCGTCACTCCACAACTATTATAGAATATCTCTTTTGTGACCAATGAGAGTGCTCCATAACACAGTAAAGTAATCGTTTTCTATAAAAGTGGTGGAGTGACGATGCAGCAAAAGTGTCAATTTTTTACAGTGTACTTTACTATGTTATGGAACATTTTCATTGGTCATGAAACAGATATGCTATAAAAGTTGTGGAGTACAGCAAATGGGTCAAATTTTTAACTGTGTGTAGTACTATCGAAATAATCGGCACCGGTGATTTTCAGGAAACGCTATTCTTGCAAAAGACGAGGAATTTGATGTCATAAATTCTCCCCAATTAGTTTTGATTAGGGAAAATCCCGTTGGAAAAGCCGAAAAATGTATCGATTTAATATGCTCGAATACACCGTGATAAACGAGGATTCGAAATAAACATCAAATACAAAAGTTGCGTATTTTTGTCCGTAGAATCCGAATCTGCAATAAAAAATGGGGGTTATAATTTAAGATTTCAAAGTTGGACCCCCTCTGACCCCCAGGGGGTCGGTTACGAAGGTCAAATTTGGTATCACTGAGTAGCTTATTTAAAAATATTTAACACGTATATTTACGTTTTTCAATCTCATATGTATTTCTCGAGTTATTCGACCGTTTCCAGACTTTTCGGACACCCTGTATATATATATATATATATATATATATATATCTGATTTTTGTCATGCGATAACTAACGTATTTATGAACCGATTTGAATGAAACTTGGTATGTACATATTACATACAAATGTCTCGACCGAGTTCGTTGGTCAGCATCATCCGCCATTTTGTTTCAAAATGGCGGCCATTTTAAATTTTTTAAAAAATTTAAAATTTAAAATTAAATGCGAAAAAATCAAAATTTGAAAAATATTTTTCTTTTACGTGTTAGAACTTAAAATAACAATTCCAGAACACTTTTTATTTTGTCTATATCTTAAAAAATGATTAAGTTATAGCACTTTGAATTTTTCTTATGGCTGACATTTTGAAACGATCTGATTTTTGTCACGTGATAACACGCGTATTTATGAACCGATTTCAATGAAACTTGGTGTGTACATAGTACATACAAATGTCTCGACTGAGTTCGTTGGCCAGCATCATCCACCATTTTGTTTCAAAATGGTGTCCATTTTAAATTTTTAAAAAAATTTAAAATTTAAAATTAAATGCGAAAAAATTAAAAGTTGAAAGATATTTTTCTTTTAAGTGCTAGAACTTAAAACAAAGATTCCAGAACACTTTTTATTTTGTCTATATCTTACAAAATGATTGAGTTATAGCACTTTGAATTTTTCTTATGGCTGACATTTTGAAACGATCTGATTTTTGTCAGGTGATAACACGCGTATTTATGAACCGATTTCAATGAAACTTGGTATGTACATAGTACATACAAATGTCTCGACCGAGTTCGTTGGCCAGCATCATCCACTATTTTGTTTCAAAATGGTGGCCATTTTAAATTTTTTAAAAAATTTAAAATTTAAAATTAAATGCGAAAAAATTAAAAATTGAAAAATATTTTTCTTTTACGTGTTAGAACTTAAAACAACGATTCCAGAACACTTTTTATTTTGTCGATATCTTAAAAAATGATTGAGTTATAGCACTTTGAATTTTGCTTATGGCTGACATTTTGAAAAGGTCTGATCTGAACGATCCACAATGTTTCTTTAAAATGGCATACACTTTATGATATCGTGCAATTTGGTGACTCTCTAAATCGCTTAAAATAAAACCAGGTTGAATAAAAGATGACTAATTTTTAAAAATTCCTATTAATAAACCGTCTTGACAGAAGCTAGTACTCAATCTTATAAAATCACTAATTTTATAAGATTATTACCACTAATTTGAGCTTAGTATTTTTGAACAATGTAACTTACCTTAAAATAAATAAATATATATTTAAGTATATGAAAGCTACCTCTTCCTCCCGGCATTGCCGGAAGGACTTTTTTTAACTTGTATTATCACTTACTTTATTTTAGTCATCTTTTAAGTAAAATAGTTGACTTTTTAAAAGTTCATATTTTACTTTTATGCTTGAATAAAGGTGGAAAATTACGTTTCGTCTTATGGTTTTATTTCGTCTCAAAGGATTGATAATTGACGTCATTGTTTATGCAATGAAATTGGACTATCCACTTTATATATACAAGGTAGAACCCGTCAAATTTTGACGAAAGAAAATGTTTAAGAAGGAACTGTTTCATTGACTTATAATAAACCTACAAAATTAGTTATGATAAAAAATGCATTTTATATTGGTACGTCTAATTCTTAAACAAACGATATTTATTGTCAAATTAACAAAATGCTATTTTTATAAAACGCAGTTGTAGAAATTGTTAAAATTGAACTTTAATCGTATATGTAAGCAGTAAAAAATAATAAAGATATGTTATTATGATAAAGTTATCAATTAACGTTCTTATGCTAGTATTCCAAAATGAAAAAAAAAATATTCAACTTTGACTCAACTATAGAACTTTTTTCAAGTGAAATCTAATTCCGGGATCATTTTCTCGGTATCAAAATTTACAAATGCAAATTTCGCATCTGTATTCATCTTTTCAAAAACAATCGGCATTTTAATTTGATCATTTTGATTCAAAACTTGAAGTCCCAACACTATTAGCTGAAAGAGATATTAAACAGTTGATATTCTTTTGCGCGTAAATCAAATTTTGTAAATGAAATCAAAATTCACCTGGTTTTATAGCAGAAAATATTAAAATTTTAATTTTCCCGCTTTTAATGAGAAAATGGCAACATAAAGATATAACAACCTTTTTTTCCCTTTTTTCCTTTGCTTTTAATAGAAACGGAGTACTCCTGTTGCCACGATTAGAAAAGCGTAATTGAAAGCTACAAAAAAAATTAATATTTCAAAAACAAATTAAGATTCAGCTTTCAAACAAATTTCATTTAAAAGTACATTTTTTTCCCTACACGATGGTGTAAAAATTAAAAATGTACAATTTTTAGAAGTTTAAAATTTTTTAGTAGTAATAATTGCAATACCGAAATTTCATTTAAAATTTGAAAGTGTTGCCATATGCAAAATGACGTATGCGTTAAGCACAGATACGTTATATATATATTTTTTTTTACTTATTTATTTATTTATTTACTTCTAAAATCGAAATGAAGAAGTAAAGAGGAATATCTATAGCGGAAAAACAAGTTCGCATTCTAGAAGAATAAATTCCAAACTGTTTATATAAATTCTTTTTAAAAACCAGCACATATAATATCTCATGGAGTATCTACAAAGCGAAGAACTATGATCAGAAAGAAAAATTGATGATTTTCAATGGTGCTCCTATGTACATGCAGTGTACAAATATTTATGTTTCGACATTATTCTTTTCGCCTTGTAGAAATGGTTATCTGAGTTTTCGCATTCTCCGAGAATAAAATTCAAACTGCTTATATAAATTCCTTTTAAACATCAGGATATTTAATGTTTTATAGAGTATCTACA
Source organism: Maratus speculifer (assembly GCA_964019185.1). Taxonomy (NCBI): domain Eukaryota; kingdom Metazoa; phylum Arthropoda; class Arachnida; order Araneae; family Salticidae; genus Maratus; species Maratus speculifer. Next base: position 337,032,898 of record OZ025290.1, on the reverse strand, counting down.
AAGTGAAGAACTATGATCAGAAAGAAAAATTGCTGATTTTCAATGGTGCTCCTATGTACACGCAACATACAAATATGTATTTATATTTCGACATTATTCTTTTCATCTTGTAGAAATGGTAATGTGAGTTTTCACTTCTATTTCGGAATGATTTCTGCGGAAACACTGATGGAATTTTTTTTATATAAAAATGTAGTTTTATCTTAAAGCTATTCTCAAATCAAAATTGGTTACTTTCTAACTCAGTGGTTCCCAAACTTTCTTAGTACATGAACCACCTTTCAGTGAAAAAAAAAATTCGCAATCCACCATTCAGTTAGAAAAAAAAAATCGTGATTTACCCAAGATAAAGTTGTATATTAGTATAGCAATTTTTATACGATCTCTGTACGCTCGGCTATTCTATCCTATGAAAAACGCAAATTTTCGTTAGGAAGGTATATTATCAACAAAAACAAGAATCGGTAATCTCAATGTGTGTAAGTGAATAGTAATTAAAACAATACACAAACTACAAAGATACCTAAAAATGCGTTAAATTTTTATGAAAACACAACTTTATAATCAATGAAATTTCTGGTACTGGAGTTTACCAATGTGGGGACTGGGAACATTTATTAACACATTGTTTGTCTCAGTACTTGTCTTTTAAAAGCAGCAAAGTAGAAAAAGCATGTTCTCATAAGCACGAAGTTTTGCATTTAATCAAGAACCTCAAAGCTGATTTAAATATTTTTGGATATTCTTCTCGTATATTAATCTAGAAGGAAATTAAGGATTTTTCTTGAAATATTATTTCCTGCTGAAAAAGTCATATCTTTTTAAACAGATGAAATAAAAGGTATATTTTGATGACAAAACTCGATTGTTCCGCGACCCACCAAAGAACTGCCGCGGCCCATTAGTTGGTCGTGACTAACTCATTCATGACTGCATTTCTATTCGTAAATAGGGGAGACTGGAAAAGGTTGAACCCTTTTTAACAAAAATTATTTTTTATTTTTTTAATTTTAAACCTAGAATAAAGTATCATGTACCATTTTATTCTTTATACCATCAATTATCAAAATAAAATTGCAACATAAGTGTAACATATTTAAAAAATCTTGAAAAAAATTCTATTTTTATGATAAGGAAAAAAAATAGATCGAAGCTCCTACCAGCGTTTTCGCTAACTTTTTACGAACTTAACAATTTGGCTAATATGAAATAAAAAACATTCGCCAAACGAAAAAAAATGGCAAAATAAATTAGTTTTGAAGCATTGAAAAAAAGATATTTAAATCTTTTTTTTTCACTATGTTTTAAAATAACGGAAGTTTTTGAAACTGCTTAAAGACCGGCTATTGATCAAAGTTAATTGAAAATTATCCGATACAGAAACTAAAAAATAACTATATTCTAAAGGCTTGAGTAACTAAGAAAAAATTAAATGTTCCTGTTTTAACTCAGTAAAATGTTATGAAATAAAACTTCCAAACTTCCGGTTAACTCAGGTTTTTACGATATTACATCCAAAGATTTCTGAAAAATTCCAAATATGAACAACAAAATGTGTCGATAGATTTGTTTTTCGAAAATTCTTCGGTATTTCATTAAAGCCAATACTTCAAAAGCAATTTTAAAAATACTACTGTTGCGTACTGAGCACATTAACCCCTTGAGGGGCGGCGGTATATATTATATACCACCTACGATCGATGAAGTTTTACACCAGAAAAATTTCATTATATTTCCCTTTTCTAACTTTGATGGAAAACAATGCTTATCCTCTTTTTGATATAACTTTCTTACAAATTTCCGGTGGGAGTTCAGAATTACACGAACGCAATTGCTTGCCCCTCAAAGGGTTAACACATATTCAAAAGACATTTCGGCTTACAGTGACTTTAGCTAACGGTAAATTGAACTGGCATTGTGTTAGTATCTTTAAAAATAATGTACATGGAACGGTAAGATTGTCGCCTGTACTAATATATACATAAAAAAAAAAAAAAAAAAAAAAAAAAAAAAAAAAAAAAAAGATGAGATAAAATTGAGTACTCGCATTTTGGCGAGTCTAATAATCCATTTACTCGCCAAATGAAACATTTTGTCGAGATTTGTTGCAACGGTGAGCGGCAGCGAGGACTCTGGTCTTGACCCATTTTGTTTTATATTTATGGATTTGTCAGGGGAAATTAAATGGCTCTCCTTCCCCCATAGCCATTTTTTGAAGTATGGCACATAGTTATGTTCGCTAATTTAGTGTTACAATCTTTATGCTTGGAATAAATACTCAATATTTCTGCATTACTTAAAATCTACTTACTTCAATTTTTATAATGTATTTTATCTGAGAAAATCTTACTAAATGTTTCTAAAAAATAGCTTTTAAGCTGAAAACTTTTCACAATTGACTTTTCCTCATCTGTTTCAATTATCTGCATGAAATAAAGACTATTGTTTGGACATTTCAGTAACTTTGTGTGGTTGCCACCTATTAATAAAACTAAAATTCTTTAAAATATGAGAACTGATGGGTGGGTCAAGCCTCCCATATGGTCAACACTCCCCAGTCACCCCTATACGAGATTCGCAGATGCTCTTATTAAACCGGGAAAGTTTGCTAGGGAGAATTTCTCTCACGGTGCCCAGTTGCTTTTCTTTAATTTACATTCACTTACTACCAACTTTTTTTGTTTAGCTTAGTACTTTTAATCACAAAAAAAGTAAAATAATTGAAATAACGTTTTAAAATTTTAGTTAAAATGAAAAATGGTTTAAAAAAGAGTCTTGAAAAACGTACAACGGTGAGAGAAAGTCTCATGCAGCGTGTTCTCCCGGGTTAAGAAACTATGAAATTGAATAGATTTCGTTTCTTTTCAGTAAAGAAATATCATTAAAAAACGCTACCAGAAGTGGTGTTTTGAGTCGAAATTCAGAACGCGACATTTCCTTAAAGATCGTTATAAGACAAAATTTGCTGCTAACTGAAACTAGTCGTTGGAGGTCACCGTAATACTTACCCATCATGGATATGCATAACATAATATATGAAAACATAACATATGTAAACAGTTTATAAAAAGCATTACAATTCCAAAACAAAATATAAACGTATATTTAAGTATTTTTAACACATCATCATGCTCTATTAATGACTTTCTGATGAACCAATTTCCATAAATTGTATGAAACGCCAAACTATTCAAGTAGCACTAAATTGCATAAAAGAAACATCCTTATAACTCTAAAAATAATTACCATATTCACTAACGGTTTCTTGCATCGAATTAAGTGTGTCATTTGCAATTAAAAGATAACTTTGAGTTGAAATTTGAATGAAATATAGGGTCATGAAAAATCAAAGAATGTGAAAAACAGGATTAGAAATATCTCGACAACTAATTATCCGATCGACTTCGTTTTTTATGCAGAATTTGTGTTAATTTATTGCCTTTTACGTCCACTCTTTAAAATAAAAAAATTCAAAAATTTTTATATACCTTTCATCAGAGCGAATTTTTCGAGAGTCCGAAAAAAATAGTTCCGGATAATCAAGGTTACTGATATTAAATAGGCTTCGTCCCATTCTTACATACTAAGCACATACAAAATTTCAAGTCTCTATCTCAATTTGTTCGAGAGGTAGAGCGGTTACAGACAGACAGACACACAGACGGACGGACGGCAAAATTTTATTTCTAAAAATATGTTTTTCGGAATCTCCACTATCTAAAACGTGTAAATCCGTCAAAAAAATTTTTCGATTTTCAAAACGATTGCAAGACTTACCTTATACTACGTATGATGGGTAAGTAAAAATAATTAATTTAAAAATAAGAAAGAAAAAATGATGATGATTTTTTCATGCTTCAAGCATATAAAATGAAGCACTTTCCAATACAATGAAATTAATGTAATAAAGCTGCACCGTTTAAAAAATTAAAATATTATGTCTCATGTCACCATATGGAAATGCATAACGCAAAATCGAATTTTAGCTGTTTCCATCTACAATCGAAAAATTATCCAAATTTTTTAGCAATCCTGTATGTGATATATAATTTGGTATCATTAATAATGTGCTTTCCAAAATGTAGTTTATTTAAGCGATGCACATATTTCAGTTAAAAATTCACCTTCAGCAATTTCCTCTTATCAGGAATGGTATGCGAATACTTTTGTGCAGCCCTGTGTATTTGCTATAGAATTTATATATAAAGAATAATATCCAAATAATTAATTATATTTAAAAACGCATACCAAATTTTAAAACGTATTCTCCTGCAATTGTTATGCAAACACAGTTCTGTAACTTCTTTTGTGTGTCTCAAATTAATAAAAAATGCTATGAATGCTCTGTTTTAATGTGATCGTAGTAAAATTCAGTGATTAATATCAGTTTCAATATATTTTAAATAGCGTAATATCATTAAAATGCTCTTCAAGCGATTTTTCTCCATATACCATAGTGTGATAGAAATTTTTGAATATCCCTATAAATGAAACATTAATCATATATATTCAGTGGCGCCAACTTTTGGAAAATATTGGGTTGGCTCAAAAAATTATGAACAAATACATAAATATTGGGAGGGCTCAACTAACAATGGGTGGATAGAGATACCAAATTATTGGGTGGGCTCGCGCACCATGGGGCCATATAAGTTGAAGCCACTACATATTACATATGCAATACCAAACATGCTTTGATCACCCTAAATAATCTTTATCAATTGCATGAAAATCCGAGCATATTTACGAGAGTTAAAACGTGGACAGACGGACAGACAAACCAAATGCATAAGCACTTTTCAACTTTGTTGGAAAGTACTATAAAAAAAGAAAAAAACTATTGCATTTCAAATCACTTCCATCGTCAGGTCTGCAAATGATGCTTTTAAAAATGCTTTTAAATTTTAAATTTGAGTCCATAAATGCATCTGAAGTTTTTAAAGAGAAGATTTTTTTTTTTCGAACAGCTTAAATAGTTCTTATCCCTATATCTTTTGAAATATTCTAGAATAAATAATAGCTGAATTTTTTTTTCAATCTTGCAGCACTATAATATCATGTGGCAGACACGATTCTTTAGATGTGTTTGACATTTCATCCTCCTAAGCTTTTGCAATCTAAATTCTCAAAATTTGTAGAAAAACACGAAGAGTTGTATTCATGTTGATTATCACGTATTAAAAAAGTTATTGCTAATTAATTATCGATACGAAAGCAGCAAAAAATAATAATGAATTGGACTCTCGCTCCCAAATGTGAACTTATGGACAAAGAAATAGAAAAAAATTGTTAACACCGATAAGCATGATTCGAATTAGATCTCAAGATAAAAAGACTGGATGAAATAACAGTTGTTTCAAATAGTGGTTGTTGTTTTTTTATATGTCTTTTTACAACTTATATTTATAAATTAGAATTATGTTATAATATTTTAGAACATATAATTGAATGACAGAAACATAAAGGTGTTCAACAAAATAAATGCAACATACTTGGGCCTGGAATGAACGAATTCATCCCGAGATGATATGGACTTCCCCATTTTCGACATAGACTATCCTTTTAACCCATGCGCTGTTCGCTCCAGGTTCTATCAAACGTGGTACATAAAATTCATATACATTTAAATGCAAATATATATATATATATATATTTGCGTAATCGTCCTCACACGATAGAGATAGACTTGAAAAAAATATCTTGCTTGAAAATTATTTTAGAAACAAAATTAAATAATTATAAAACAAAACAATTTATATCATTTAAAAAAAGAAAATAAAAAAATTGGAATTTAACAAATTACAACGACTATTTGGAAAATGATATTTTCCAAAACTCAAATTTTAAAGACTTATAAATAAATTCTATATTTAAAATAATAATAATAATAAACATCATTTTTAGGATGATTATAACGAGTCATATATTACGTATGTCGTACATTAAACAGTAACATTCCTAGACCAACGATAAAAAAAACAGTAGATTAAAGATAGACAACTTTAACTGTTTAAAATGCGAATTTTTATTTGATGGAGTTAATCAGACTGACTTCTGAACGCCTCATATTATGTACTAAATGGATTAAACATTAATATTCGTGGACCCATCACAAACAAATTTTAAATGAAATTTCGGTTTTACAATTTTCGGAACTGCAAATTTTTCCAACTTCAAAATATCGCACATTTTAAATTCTTACACCGTTGCGTAGAAAAAACTATGCACTTTTTAATGAGATTGTTTGAAATCTCTATCATAATTTGTCGTTAATTTTTTTTTAAGTTTTAATTACTCTTTTTGTCATTGTGGCAACAAAAGTATCCCATTTTTGGACATTAAACTTGGACCAATCAAAAAACGTATAAAAAAATAGAAATATTCCATTTTTGAACATTAAACTTGGACCAATCAGGAAGCGGATAGAATAAACCAACTTTATTGCGGAATTCAACCAATGAAAAGATTCAGATATAGTTTAGATTTCCCAATTCTTCACCGAGAACAACAACTATTTTTTCCAAATAGTTAATAAATGTCGCTACAGTTTTCAAGCAATTTGCATTTGAAAAAAATTTCATATTTGAGCGCATAAAAAATTGAAAATGTGCAGTAACTAGGGATAAAAATTGGAATAAAAAATAACAAATGTTAAATTTTATCGTCTATTTTTGCCACTGTCAAAACGACGTCACCGTTATGCACAGACACGTTTGTCCTTTATATTACAGACAGAAGATAGATGAAACTCTGATGACGATATAAAATGTAAATAAAGGTTACTAGAAAATGCTTTTGAAATATCAGTTTTTCTTACCAAATTCAATCTCGCTTTCACAAACAAAGATGTACTCTTCTACTAAAAGACAAATTGATATTTGTCATCTTTGCTGATCCAGTGAAGATAAAATATATGCTTTACAAAGATCTATTTCCTCTTCTTCAATAAAGATGGAGAGGAGTGAGGCAGTAAGTAGTTTTGGCTGAAAGACGTTTGCAGTCTTCAAAAAAAAAATTCAGACTTAGAAATTTGCTTTCTGATAAAATGGATACAGTATTTGGTGTACAAATCGAAGAGTCGTTCTTTGAGAGAATATTTGCTGATTTTCAGCAAGAAGTGCTTTTATGGTCAAACTGCATATGAATATTTAGTTTAGATAGTTTTCTTGTATATGATTCTTGTATAAATATTATTAGAAGTTTCTATTCTGGTCTGCCACGCTTTGCATCTTAGAAAAATAAACGCTCAAGTGCGACTATTACTCACGCAGGTTCCGTACAATAAATTTATGTATTATTAACTATATTATTTTATTTAAAAATCGTTACTAAAGGAATAATAAGATTTTGTAAAAAAAAAACTATACAATGAACGGTTGGGTATAGCTGTGTATATTACAAAAGTATGAAGTCTATACAAAAAAATTTCAATGATATATAAACGCAGTTCGCTCCAGGTTCAATCAAACGTGGTACATCAGTATTTATATTCAATTAAGTGCAAATGTATTTTTTTTTTTTTCGTAATCGTCTGCACACAATCGAGATAGACTTGAAGAAAAATTCCTACTTGAAAATTTTTTTAAAAACAAAATTAAATAAATTTCGATGCAGTTTTCAAACAGTTTGCATTTCAAAAAAATATTCGTATTTGAGAATATAAAAAATTGAAAATGTGAGGTATTTAGAAATAAAAATTGGAATAAAAAATAATAAATGTTAAATTTTATCGTCTATTTTTGCCATGTCAAAACGACGTCACCGTTATGCACAGACACGTTTGTCCTTTATATTACAGATACGGGTAGATGAAACTCAAATGTCGCTATAATTTATAATAAATGTCGCTTTATTTATAGAATATAAATAAAGGTTACTGGAAAATGCTTTTGAAAGATCAGTTTTTCTCAGCAAATTCAATCACGCTTTTACAAACAAAGATATACTCTTCTGCTAAAAGACAAATTGATATTTGTCATCTTTGCTGATCCAGTGAAGATAAAATATATGCTTTACAAAGATCTATTTCCTCTTCTTCAATAAAGATGGAGAGGAGTGAGGCAGTAAGGCGGAAAGACGTTTGCAGTCTTCAAAAATAAAATTCAGACTTAGAAATTTTCTTTCTGATCCAATGGATATAGTATTTGATGTACAAAGCGAAGAGTCGTTCTTTGAGAGAATATTTGCTGATTTTCAGCAACAAGTACTTTTATAGTCACACTGCATATGGATTTTTAATTTTAGATATTTTTCTTGTATATGATTCTGGTATAAATATTATTAGAAGTTTCTATTCTGGTTTGCCCCTCTTTGCATCTTAGAAAAATAAACGGTCAAGTGCGACTATTACTCACGCTCAGAATGTTCCGTACAATAAATTTATGAATTATTAACTATATTTTTTATTTAAAAAAAAGGTAAAGGAATAATAAGACTTTGTAGAAAAATTATACAGTGGTTGGGTATAGCTGTATATACTATAAAAGTATGAATTCTATACAAAAAATTTTCAAGGCGATATAAATTACCCTAAATAATATTAAATATTGTAATTTTGTGCAACTCTTTGTTTAACTTTATCCTTACTTGTTTTTTTTTTCTCTTGATGAATTTTATTCGGTTTATTATTTCGAATAAATTTATTAATTATTAACTATACTATTTTATTTAAAAAGTCGTTGCTAAAGGAGTAGTAAGACTTTGTTAAAAAACTATACAATGAACGATTGGGTATAATTGTGTGTACTAGATAAGTATGAAGGCTATACAAAAAATTTCAAGGAGATATAAACTACACTAAATAATATTTAATATTGTAATTCTGTATAACTCTTTGTTTAACCGTATCCTTTTTTTTTTCTCTTGATGAATTGAATTCGGTTACTGACAATAAAAGTAGTGCACATTTCAACTTCATTAAGCATTGCATAAAACTAAATTCAGCGTAGTAAAATCCTTTTTTTTTCCAGAGTAGCTAATACAAAATACTTGTTTAATATTTAAATTTGGCATTGTGCCATAAGCGTTTTGAAAGGAAGTCGCAAAACCGCAACGCCGTCTTAATTCGTATCGACTTTTTCCCACATAGATTTTTAATTAATTTTTAGAGACACGAGAAGCGTATACAGTGAAACCTCCAAATAAGGGACACCTATGGGACCGCAACTTTTGTCCCTTAAATAGAGGTGTCCCTTATTCGGAGTTTTTTACATAGTGAAACCTCCAAATAAAGGACATCTATGGGACCGCAACTTTCGTCCTTTAAATAGAGGTGTCCCTTATTTGGAGTTTTCACTGTATAAGGATCTACACAATGCAAACTAGTCGTGAACCCCATAGCATCTATGAGATTAATTCTAATTGGTATGTTTTTAACAATTTGATCGTTATTGCTTTTGCAATGCTACTGGGCACTGCATTACACGAATTCATCATTAAAAATTGTTATCTAGGCTTTAACAGCCTATGGTACATGGGGTAGATCGCCTCTTTCATTATGTATATCCAAATCGCCCGTGTCTTGATTAATTACCGATGATTTTTTTTTCTCGAAAATCATTATCAACAATGTTTTTATGCTGCTGCTACGATAGGTACTTCCAGCGCTCCTCAACATCTTTGCTGAATGCCCGTAAATTGAAATTTGTGTGTAAAAATGAGCTTTTCTTAAAAATTATGTAACCTAAGGTAATCATTATAGCTTTTCTGCAAGATTTATATTAACGCTTATTACCTCTAATTTTTTCATAATTTTAGTTTCAGTAGATTTAACATTTTTTTCCAAATTTTTTATTATATATCTCTGATAATATAATACCTAAAATTGAAAGAAATGTATTTTTGAGTTCAGCTTTCATATGATACCCCACAAATATACAAAGAAAAGATTTTTTTCTGAAGTAACTTAATCAACCCCTCAACATTCGTCCTAAATATATATGTGAATGGTTAAAATTCGTAAATATGTGGGTCAATATTCTTTATTACTTCTTCCAATTTGAACTTTCCACTTTAAACAGTTAAAAGTAAAATGGCTATGACAGGCAGACATTCGGAGGAGTGATCTTCAAATGGTACCGATTAAGTTTTTTGAGTAGGAAACCCTAATAAAAAAAAAATATTCTGGCTCAGTCAAACGTTAAAAGTTGGTTTCTTTTTAGAAGCGTTCGTAATTATATAAATACGTAGCAGCTATAACCGTCGTTCAGTCCTTCTGTCGGTTAATCCGCATATAACAATGCAAAAACTAACCAATCAAATTATTTGCCATTTAAAATATCTGTTGTATAATTTTGTCGAGTGATTTTAAATTTTATGAAAACTGAATGCATAGTTCGATTACAGGGACAGTCAAGAGTATTCCGTTACGTTACGGCCAATGAAAAAAAAACGGTTTCAAGCGTATTTTAATAATGTAACCTTTTTTCGAACATAATGAAACTGGTATGCATTTATAAATAAAACTGAAATGTGCATTCCGTAGAATATGCGGAGTAAACATTATTTATTATTCATTTATAAAGCCACACAAAATATTAATTTACATAATGGTATAAGGGAAACATTGTTTGGGTAAATGTATATATATATTATTATCAACAATGAAAGAAATTAGTTTAAATGTTACATAAATGTTAATTACAAACTGATTAATCCGAAAAATCTTTAAACATTTTTAAATTGATTTCTAAATTGATTTTCAACGTATAAGAATAAGTTAATTAATATGAAATTATTAATTTATAAAAACATCGGGGTTTTTTAATAATGCACTCTTCTTTTTGGCATTTCTAGTTTATTTCATATTTTTATCCGCTAATTTCATTCTTGTAGTTTATTCGACCTTTTGGCTTTTTTTTGGAGAACATTTATGAATAGTTCTGTGTTTGAGTGTCCACAAAATTTGTATCATAGACAGACATTTTGTAAAATCAGGTTTTTCGGATTTTCTGACCCCTAAAACGTGTAAACTCTCGAAAACCGGAATTCATGAATTCAATACTTTCTCTTTATAAACATAGGAAAAAGCAATAAAGTACAAAAGACGTGGTTTACTTTATGAGATCAAAATCATTAGGGATGGGACGAATATTCGGCCACTATTCGGTATTCGGCCTATTCGGCCGTTTTGCCGAATATTCGGTTAGCCGAATATTGAAGGCTTGTTGACCGAACACTTCGGCCGAATACCTATAGCCGAATATTTAGAGATATCTCGCCGAATATTGCTGAAATCTCGCCGAATAGTGAAAGATATCTTGCCAAATAAATTTAGGATTTGAAGAATTTCATTTCTTGCAATTTTTTTTCCCCTCTAATCCAAATTGGTTACTTCATTTATGATTTCATTCTCATGTTTACTTGCAAAACATAGTTATTCAGATACTAAATAATATACAGCCTTTCTGTATTTTCTATAAAGGTTGGTGATATTTTAGAAAATACTGCCCAAGTTGGAGATTTAATTGTACAGGAAATGTCTTCATTAGAGAATGATATGTTACAATTCAAGATATAAAAACATTATCGAAAAAAAAAAAAGAAACACTACCTTATTTTAAAACACTCGAATATTTATTAATGTCTGCAAATTCCATGCACATGTAAAAAAGGCTCTTATGAAATTCATAACTTATTTTCTATGAAGTGAGAAATGAAAACATTTATTCACTAGATGTATTAACGAAGATTCATTTTCAAAATTAAATATCAAATATTACTATTCCAAACACAACGATACATCTGAAAACAGAACTGGTGTCAAACTAGATACACATTAGATGACACAACTTGCTTTATGAAAATAGTTTTATAAATATTTAAACATAAATAATAAATGCTGAATAAAATAATTATTTTATTCTATAGTTTTCACTTTTAAATAATTATTTGCATAATTACTGGCTTAAATATGTAACATTATTATGTATATATTTTTAATTTACATCTTCTTTCATTCATGTTGTTATCAATTTCTGTTTATCCTTTTAATGTTTGTTGAATAAGGGGAATATTGTATGTGCCGATTCAAATGTCAAAGATTTTGTTAACATATGCATTCTACTTTAAGCATAACCTTTTGCTTTAACGTAATTTGTAATTTAAAGATTGACAACTGATTTCCAAACAGTCTCATTCTTACGAATTTGCTTATTATTAGGGACACAAACTCTTAATGATCAAATTTACTTCATTAAAGGTTACTTCAGAAAATATTTCCTGTGAATTCTGTGAGAGAGAGATTAAGAATATTATTAATTTTGGATGCAAGAAAAGATAAAAGTATCATTTGATAGTAAAAGTGAAATACATTGTTCAAATATTAATGGACATATTTTACCATCCTGACTTACTGAAAATCAATTTGATGTACATTAAGATAAAAGAATACAATGCAATTTCATAATTTTTTTGTGTTAAAATAAGTGTTTCAAATTTAAGAATACATTTAAAAGCACATTTAAGAGTAACTATTAATGAGTGCCTATTTTTTAAATTATATATAATCAAAAATTTTTTTCTTTATTGGGAAAGAAAGTTAGTATTTGGCCTAAAATTTGGCCGAATATTCGGTATTCGGCCAAATCATTATTCGTCCCATCCCTAAAAATCATAACAGTATGCAAAATTAATAGTGTGCTCTCTGAGTGCAAAATGAGAATGATGTTTTGGACGCATTACAAATTTCATGCTCCTAAGCTAAGAAAATTAAAATGGTTTTAAGGATTGTGAGGAGAAAATTATTTATTCCATATATGTGGTCTTGACGTTAAAATTTATCGCTCAAAAAACGTTTTATCGAAATCCAACTTTAAAAGACTATTTTTCTTTGAGGATTTAAAAATCATCCAATTTAAATCGGTAATGCTTATATTTTCACTTCTTGAAATAAAATCGACCAATAAAACTTCTGCGAGAGTGTAAAAAGGACATGAAAATATCGTTAGAAATTTATGCCTCAAAGATCCATTTTGGAATTCAATTTTTTTTTTCATTTTATTGTAAAATGTTAAAATAACTCTTTGGATAAAAAAATCAATAATTTTTCTCAAAGTTAATTTATAATTTTCAAATTAATTGCAGACGATTTATAAATTCGACAAAAGACACATATGGTAAAATAATTGATACATTCTTACCAGTGAAGCGATAAATTAGTTCTTTTTTAAAAAGAGAGAAAAAAAATACGGGTTTAAACCTGGTTCAATTGATAGGCGTATCAAAGCACGTGCTTTTGTTGGTACTCAATTGTACTTAATGTAGGGTTACATTTTTAGCATCACCCCCAGATATAATACTTCCACTACACCTATCTCATTCCTCCATGAGAAAAATTTAATTGAAAAAAATACGTCATTTGATAATAAGCTTTATATGTAAAATACTTATTTTTTTTTCTAAGTTTTTTTATTTGTTTATTTATTTGTGATTACAAATAATATTTTATCGCAATAAAAGAAACAAAAAAAAATTGCTCCGAGGGTAAGATTGATGTTGTCGTCACCATTTAGGCAGTGAAGTTGGAATAGACATTTTACAAGAGTATGATTTGTCTTCCAGATAGAATCTGTTACAGAAGAAAGAATATTTCATAAATATCTATCATTTTAAAAAATATTATTACTTAACTTTCTATCTCAGTAATTTTTAATACGAATCATTCTTGTAATTGACATCATTAAAATGATTTTGAAGATTGTGAGGGGAAAATTATTTATTCAATATGTATATAGCCTTGACGTTAAAAGTTATCGCTCAAAAAATGCTTTACCGAAAACCGACAATAAAAAACCATTTTTTACTGGGGATTTAAAAAACATCCAATCTAAATCTGTAATGCTTATATTTTAACTTCTTGAAATAAAACCGACCATTAAAACTTCTATGAGAGTGAAAGAGGGCATGAAAATATCATTAGAAATTGATGACTCAAAAATCCATTTTGGAATTCAATTTTTTTTTTTTTTCACTTTACTATAAAATGTTAAAATAACTCATTGCATCAGTAATTTAAAAAAATATCAGAGTTTTTCTCACAGTTAATTTATAATTTTTAAATTAATTAATTGCAGACGACTTACTCATTTAATTAGAAATGAAAAAAATCAATTGAAACAAAATATGTCATTTGAAAATAAACCGTATATGTAAAACGCCTAATCTTTTTTTAACCTTTTTTATTATTTGTTTGTGACTACAAATAATATTTTATCGCAATAAAAGAAATTAAAAAAAAACTCCGAAAGTAAGATCGATATTGGCGTTACCGTTGAGGCAGTAAAGTTGGAATAGCCGTTTTACAATAGTATGTTTTATCTTCCAGATAGAATCTTCTGCAGAAGAGGAAGGCAATATCTTTAGACGAAAAAGTTAGATGATCTTTAAAAATAAATTTAAACTGATTTTTCATTTTTTTTCTTTATTTTGTCAGCAGATAGAAGAATTCATAACATGCTTAAAAAGTTAAGAATTATGAAATTAGAAAGAAAATCATCTGACAAAGTGTTGTTACGACAAAGTATGTTAAAGTGTTGAAATGTACAACATATAGCATAAAAATACATTTATTTCCCAATTTTTACTTTCTTCTATCATTACAAAAAGAAAACATTTGATTTGTGAAAATTTTCGAAATTTGGTTTTTGACAGATTTATACGTTTTAGGGATCAGAGATTCCTAAAAATGTGTTTTTACAAAATGTCTCTTTGCGAGTTTGTCAGTCTGTCTGTATCTGACAAAAATTTGTGGACAATCTACCTCAAGAACTAATGGACTAAATTTCACAAAACTTTATATTCTGTTAGAACTTGATATAAACTAGATCTGATTAGTTTTTGGTGTATATCGCTCAACAGGATGCGCTGCTCTGCTTCGTTATTCACAATTTCTACAATAGCCGTATCTCAAGAGATAGTGTATGGATTTTCATCAAACTTTAGATTTAGTAAGACTTGTATAAGATGGTGCTTAGTAAGTTTTGGTGCAAATCTCTCAACAGGTGCTGAGCCATGGTGCATTGTTCATGATTATCGCAATAGGTCTATCCCAAGGACTAATGCACGAAATTTTCTAAAACTTCAAATTTAATTAATCCCTGATATAGATTAGTGTTGTTTAGTTTTTAATGTAATTCGCCCAACAGATGGCGCTGCTATGCTGCATTTTTCACGATTTCGCAATTAATGTATCTCAAGAACTAATCCATGGATTTTCATCAAACTTCAGATTCAGTTAGTACCTGATAAAAAATAGATCCTGGATAGTTTTGGTGTACATCGCCCAACATGTGACGCTGTTATGCAGTCTTTTTTAGAAGATTTTGCAATAGCTTTATGTTAAAAAATAATGCACGGATTTTAATCAAACTAACTTCAGATTCAGTTATAAGTTGACATAAGTTGTTGCTGACTAGATCTTGGTTTAAATTACCTTACCAATGGCTCTGCTGTACTGCATTTTTCAGGAAGTATTAATATGCATAAGATAGAAGAAAGTTTTAAGATTGCCACATCTAACTAGTTTTCAACTTTGTTTTGAAGAAATATTAGGTACCTCAATATTTGTTTCTAGTGGTCTGAGTCGGAGATTTTGTAGAAAACTTTGAATCAACGAATAAAAAGGTATTCACCTTCACTAAAAAAATGCAGGTTTCTTAGTAATACTTATTCATCTTTTGAAAATTTTCAAAAAAGATATCATCAGAAAATATCAAACTGTCTGTTAGCATCTTGCACTAACAACACTTAACTAGACGTGATATATTTTCTGGACTCTAAATCAAAATCAGTCAAACATGAAATCGAAGCAAGATTATTTCTAAGTCTAAACTACGAATGACGTTGAGAATATGCTGAATGCTATACAGACTTGTGAAAATTTTTAATACTTTAACTATATTGTATTTTTAATATACAATGTATTTATTTTTCGTATGGTTAAATAAACTATTTTAAATTTACCAATCATAAAAGCAAATTTTTATGAAGGCTAGAATGATAGATGTAATTTATTATTGATGCAGTTAAGATAAAATATCTGTTTGGGCCATATTGATGACTGCATTCATTGTTGGTGTTGTTAAGATAAAACATTTACTTTAAAACGGTCTTGGTTTAGAGACAAAGAGAATATAGTAAAGGGAAATCTTTGGCCAAAAGATGTTCGCAATCCTCAAGAATGAAATTGAAATTTCGCACACTTGTACTAAAAATTAGCATACAGTGTGACTACTAAAGTTCATTTTCACACCAATAATTTTTAATCAGCAAGAACTATAGTCATAAAAGTGGGATCTAGGTATTGTAAAGCAGCAATGTGCTAATGCATGATACCACCTACAATGGCACCAGGTGAAAAACTGCAAAATTAGCATTCCTATCTCAAAAACGGAAAGAGGTAGGTTAAAAAAGGGATTTATAAAGTTGTAGAACATCATCGATTCTATACGAAAAGACACTTTGTGAACATTAATGCAAAGAATAGAATGGTTAAAACGCGCGTTTGTTTTTCTTTATTTCCTACACTATAACATCGCGAAACTTGAATGGAAGTCCGGACAAAACATGAAATGTGGCACAGTGTTGTATCGCTTGTGATTTTCAATCAAAATTGGTATAACTAATTGTTTTTTTT
Organism: Maratus speculifer; assembly: GCA_964019185.1. Lineage (NCBI taxonomy): Eukaryota > Metazoa > Arthropoda > Arachnida > Araneae > Salticidae > Maratus > Maratus speculifer. Next base: position 337,016,265 of record OZ025290.1, on the reverse strand, counting down.
TTTTTTTTTTTTTTTTTTTTTTTTTTTTTTTTTTACTTTCTAAAGTTGCTATCAGATTCACAAACTTTTCGAGCAACAAACTTTTCAGCTGATTTTAACCCCAACTTTTTTCCTTTCAAAGGAAGAAAAACGCTACAATTATAATGTCTAAAGTCGGAAGAAAATCAGTGCTACTAGTACCAGCCGTTAATATTTGTTACCTAATTCATATCAATCTGATTGGTTGATATGTTGAAAGTCGGAGAAAAAGACGCTGCCAGCACAGACTTTTTTAGAGCTGTGGATAAAAAGGCGGAGATGCAGACGACTTCCATTGATGTCTCATGATACTTTAATCTAGCACACACTTGGAGCCCACACAGAATGTCAGAACTCCCCGTTCGCCATTTAAAGCACACGTGTGGTCTTTCTGTTTATGATTTTTCTTATTGTTGCATTATTTTTCGAAGTATTTGAAAAATGAAGCAGAAATCACTATGTTTACAAATGGGAAATCACCACATTTGCCTTAAATTTGAGTGCCAGATGAGGTGGGTGTTGAGGCAGTATTTCGCTAAAACTTGGAGAAAATCAATTGTTAGCTGAAAAACTGCTCGAAAAGTTGGTGAATCTGATAGCAGCTTAAGATTGTTTTGCGACACATCACAGTATAGGAAATCACGGAAAAACAAATGCACATTTTAACCATTCTGTCCTTCAACAGTAATGCCCACAAAGTGTCTTTTCGTGCTAAATCGGTGATGCTCAACAACTTTGTAAATGACATTTTCCCTATCTCCTGCCGTTTTCGTGAACTTAACTCCTCAGTTTTCCACTCAGTGGCACCGTAGGCGATTTCATTCAATAGCACATGACTACTTTACTAAACCGAGACCCTATTTTTATAACTATAGCTCTTGCCATTCAGAAATTATTGGGATAACAACGGACTTCAGCAGGCACACTGTATATTAAATTTGATAGAGTTTGCACAAAGCAGCTCTATCCTGACGGGGGGGGGGGGGATAGCTGATATTCGGTGACAAAATACTTTTGGGTTCACATTTCTTTTTTGATACTTTTATTCACGGCTTGTTTAAATATTGTCTGAAGTTTTGCTTCAATTCTGTAATACTTTATATCGAAAATTAAGAAACGTATGTCATAAAAATATACCTGTACATTAATAATTCTCGAATACTGCTAGATTATGTTAATAATGCTAGGATTAAGTGTAGAAAGAATAGCACAGACATAGTAAATCGATGATCAGTGTATGAGAAATTTCGCTCATTTAAAAAATCTAGGATAAGAAACTTGTTAGCCATAATTCTAAATTAATATTAATTAATGAGTTACCCAATATTTAAACATTATATGCTGGATAAAATTATATTAGAATAATTAAAATACAAACTTATCAAGCTATGAAATATTTCAACTCTTTTTTTTTTTTTTTCAAAAATAATATTCTTTTAGTAATTAAAGGTCTTGACAGATTTCTTATTAAAATTAATATTTTATCTTTACAGAAGAATAAAAACATTCCATTCTTTTTCCAAGGTTTTTTTTTTCTGATTAAAATAATATTTTATCATCACTCAAAAAAAAATAAAAATAAAGTAAAGCCTTTTTTCCATGGTTAGATTGATAGTTCCCGTTTTTGCCAATGCCTTGAAGATGGAATATCCGCTTTACAGCGATCTGTTTTATCTTTTAAGATCAACCTTGTGTAGTTAGGGGCAATAAATATCTTCGGGCAAAAAAGATGTTTTGTAATCTTCAAAAATATAATTCAAGCTGCTTTTAAGGATTCGTTTTAAAAGTCAGCGAGAGTAGAATTTCAAAAAATGCGTGGTGAAGAATTATTCCGAAAGAAAATTTGTTGAATTTCAATTATTCTCGAGTAATTCAATCTCAATACAAACATCGTAATATTAATAATGTATATTCCGCAACGAAAAAGTAATAATTTATATTATAAATAAATATTTTGCTTATAAGACGTTGTTGTATTAATAAGAACATTTAAAATACATTAAAATTTTTTATTTGCATGTTTCAACTCTTTTTAATCGAGTCATCTTCAGAATGTAAATAGAAAATAAAAATTCAAATATAATGAACGTACTAATGAATGAAATTAACATACTTTTTAACAAGAGTATATTAATTTACAGGTCTAATTACTTACCCATCATATGTAGTATAGGTAAGTCTTGCAATCGTTTTGAAAATCGAAAAAAAAATTTTGACGGATTTACACGTTTTAGACACTAGAGATTTCGAAAAACATATTTTTAGAAAAAAAAATTTGCCTTCCGTCTGTCTGTCTGTCTGTCTGTCTGTAAATCACGAACAAATTGAGATAGAGACTTGAAATTTTGTATGTACTTAGTATGTAAGAATGGGACGAAGCCTATTGAATATCAGCAACCTCAATTATCCGGAACTATTTTTTCCGGATTCTCTAAAAATTCGTTCTGATGAAAGGTATGTAAAATTTTTCGAATTTTTTTTATTATAAGGAATGCATGTAAAAGGCAATAAAAAAACACAAATTTTGCATAAAGAATGAAGTCGATCGGATAATTAGTTGTCGAGATATTTGTAATCCTGTTTTCCACATTCTTCGATTTTTCATGATCCTGTATTTCATTCAAATTTCAATTCAGAGGTATATTTTAATTGAAAATGAGACGCTTAATCCTACGCAGCAAACTGTTAGTTAATATGATTATTATTTTTGGAGTTCTAAGGATGTTTCTTTTACGTTGTTTGGTACTTCTTGAGTAGTTTGGCGTTTTATATAATTTGTTGAAATTGGTGCATCAGCAATTCATTAATAGAGTGTGTATATGTGTATTAATATGTGTATTAACAACATTTAAATTTAGTTTTGGAATTGAAATACATTGTATAAATAGTTTTCACATATTTTATTTTCATATGCATAACCATGATGGGTAAGTATTACGGTGGCCTCCAACGACTAGTTTTTATTTAAAGTTATTCATAAGAGAATCCAATGAAATTTATTTTAAAAGTTCACATATTTGTAACGATTCGCTATATTTTTGCATTCCAAGTATATGGATTGAATGGTTGGACAATTTACAAGATAATTATTTAGCTAGACCACGGACAATAACCAAATTAAAAGCGCCTGATATATTTACTTTGATTTCAATAATTATTTATTCCAGTTTTTCAACTTCATTATGTTTCTAATTTTATTCTCTATTAACATTCTGGAGATGACTCGAATAAAAAGAGTTGAAACATGTAAATAAAAATTTTTAATGTATTTTAAATATTTTTATTAATACAACAACATCTTATAAACAAAATATTTATTTATAATATAAATTCTTAATTTTTCGTTGTGGGATATACAGGCGGTGTCCACTCTCAACGGTGGCCAATGGCTAATTTCTAAACCGTTAGTCATAGACATATAGTTCCAATTACAAAAATGCTTTAAAAAACGTAAAGAATTGTTTTTTTAAAAGATTTAGGTAAAAAAAATGTTGCACTAAAAAATTACGAAAATTAAATTTTTATACTCTCCCCCGGTCCTATAAGTGATATTTAGAAAAATTTTACCACTACTGTAACAAATAATACAAAAAAAGTCCCATTCCTCTGCGATTAAAACTGACCGAGTTATAGCTGTTTAAAGTTGAAGCATCTTTTTTGCTGAAAAATAGAGGTCAGTCACAAATTTACAGGAAATAAAAATAAATGTCAGATAGAAAATTTAACTTTAAACATCGAGAGTAAAATAATTTTTACAATGTTGTTTCGGAATTTATGTTGACGTTTACATATTAAAGCAAAATATACAATTTGTGCTAAAAATATAAGTAAAAAAAAATAAGAGAAATTTTGTTAAATTAAATTATGAAAAGCAACAGTCACAAATCGTTACAAAATGATACATATTTAAAATTCTATTAGATTACTTAACCCAATAGAATTTGGCATTGTCTTATAAAATAAATAAATGGTACGCATTTAAAATCGTATTAATATTACATTGTCATTGGATATAAATAAGTATGCGAACTGAACCTCGATCGGATATTTAGAAGTGAGTTAAAATTTTAATATAAGTTTTGAACTAGGAAAACTTACGAAAACTATGAGTAAAATAAAAGTTTATCAAAATAACACACCTTTTTAAAATAAAATCACGAAGAGAGTCAGCTTCATTTTCTTAAATAAATAAAACATATATAAAAATACAATTGAGGATATGAATTTCAAAATACGCCTTATCGCTTTTGTTTACCCCATCAGTCTATACACTTCTGAACTATTGTAACACTGCAATCTCCGAATATATAATGTAAACCAAAGGACGCATTCAAAGGTTTTTCGCTATTTCCCAAAAATTGATTTTGTCGATAAAGAGAATTTTGAAATTAATGTCTTCAATTATTTTAATAATCAATCTAGAAGTTAATTAATTAAAACTAACACTACCGTAAAACTTATGCGGTGACAGCGCCTTCAGTTAAATCGTTTTAAAAATATTTTTTAACTCATTAAAAACATTTTTGTAATTGGAACTATAGGTCTGTGATAAATGGTTTAGGAATTAGCCTTTGGACAACGTTGTAAATCGACGCCCTTTATAATACTTTAAGCACTTAGTGTACGTTCCCTTAAAGCTTAGTCGAACTCATCCGTTTTCAGTTATTGAAAAGTGGTTTAAGTCATGAAATTTAAAGTTTCATAACTCGGTCAATTTTAATGTTAGATGAATGGGACCTTTTCCGTATTGCTTGTTAGAGTGTTATGAAATTTTTACTAAATATCACTTATAGGACCGGGGGACCGTATAAAAATTTAATTTTCGTAATTTTTTGATAAAAATATTTGTTGACCTAAATCGCTTAAAAAACAATTCGTTACCTTTTTTTAAGCATTTTTGCAATTGGAACTATGTGTCTATGACTAACGGTATAGAAATTAGCCATTGGCCACCGTTGAGAGTGAACACCCTGTATATTATTAATATTATGATAGTTATTAATGGTCGTAATTAAGTTTCTTACAACTGTTATTTTTCCCATCAATACAAACATTTCGACTTCGATTTTACACTCGTCTTGTATAAAAGTATGAAATTTATCTTTTATTGGACCGTTCAGAAAGTTACTTCTGTTTGGAAAAATCAATTTGTATCGGAAAATTCTACCCTTTAATTATTAGACATTAGATATTGAAAAAAATGTCCAATAAATAAATTGATAATCAGCTAAAATTCTTAGCAATTTTAGTGTTTAAATAAAACAGTATGGTCTTTGATCTCTGATCTTTTTTTAGATGGAATAAATCCCCGGTAGCTTTTTTGCCTATCCTCTTGGAAATAATGGATTTTTTTTCTTTTCGAATTTTACAATTATCTTTCTTTTTATAATTAGAATGTTATACTTCATATATTTTACATGCTATTAACTATTTTATTTATTTATCACACACTTTCTTAATCTCTAATAGTTAATTTTCTCATTGTGGTAACCAGCCGCGTTTAAACATAATTTCTTTTAAGGCTCATTAATGCCATTATAAAGCGAATTATCGCTACACTGTATGTTAAGTTGCCACACTACTGGAAAGCCCGCCAATCTTCTAACGTTATTTAATTGATACATTGTTGATTAATAACTAAATGATAGAATTTTTCGGTACAGATCAATTTTCGTAAACGAAAAGGACTTTCCAAACGACTCGATATTTTGAAATGATTTATATTGGAGACTGTCCATAAAAGAACGCTCTAGTTTTAATGACACAATATAGTAGTTTAATTTAGACTATTTGCAACAAATCATACATCAAACTGAAGGGAAACTAACCAAGTTTTGTCGCAAACGTTCAATAGGTGCACCTTTAATTATATGGCACAAATCCAATTTAATGTATAATTCATCATACACTTCAATTAACATGCCCGGAATAATAGAAGAAATAACCTCTTCAAACCTGTGTCTCAACTCTGGCAAATCACTTAGTAGCGGCGGAACGTAGACACGACCTTTTATAAAGCTCTGCATTATAAAAAAGGATGATTTTACAGCAGTTGTACTGTTAATCGGAACGCAATTTACTGTTTAGCAACAATTGTAACAATTTGCTGTTTTTTAACGGAAAAAATGTCCGTAAATTTCTGAAATTTTCCCTTTTTTTCTGGAATTGACGGAAATATTTCCTTTGAAAAACATTAAATTGTACTAGCGTCCCTGTTTCCAATACAATTACCGTCAAATCGACCTTTTTTCCCCTTACAGTGCAAAAGAAAAATAAAAAGAATATTGCTCAGCTAAACTGATGGCATTGAGCTCACAGGCTACACATACTAATTGTACATGAAAGCCTTATATTTTCAAGGGTTAATTCCATTCGAAAAGCAAATTAAGGGGGGGGGAGCTCCCTCCATATCCCCGTTTTATACTTAATCATTGAATCCCTTAAACTAATCACGAATATGCTTTACCATATAAAAAAAAACTGATAAATCTGCATGAAAAAACCATCTATATCAATTAAGGGGAGGAGCATTAGCCCCCGTTCCCCCTCTTTATATTTATTCAATGAACACCTAATACTAATCACGGAGGTGCCTTATCAGAAAGATCCTGTATCTAAATTTTAAACGAAAGCTGGTTATTCTGCATGAAAAACCCTTTTATATAAATTAAGGGGAGGGGCATTAGCCCCCGTTTCCCCTCTTATGCATATCAAATGAACTCCCAAAACTAATCAGGGAAGCGCCTTATCAGAATATACATATATCCAAAATTTCAAGTGAATTGGATATTTTTATCATGAGTTATCGCGTTACGCACATACATAACGGACGGGCACATAAGCTCCCAGGCTTTGATAGCCTGTGAGCTAAAAACGCATGGTCATAAACCTTCATTCGAGCAATATGCCTTACGTTCAGGCATCTTCATTTTGCGTATGCAAGTGAGTCAGTAACAAAGCAGCGCTTGCGCATGCGTTCATTTAAAAGCGTTTGAGTTACTCTTATTTCGCGATTTACCACTGTCACGTGGCTAACATGAAAGTATAAAAAATGCTTTTTGGTGTAATTAGTATAACACCCTATGAAAATTCGTTCGTACATATATAAAAAATATTAAATTAACGTATTCGTTCATACTAAATATAAAAAATCTCTATTAACATTTTTAATTAAAAGTAATTCTCACCTATGTTCCGTAAATTTTGCATTATATCGGGCGTCTTAAACCCTGGTATCTCGGGTTGATTGCCTGGTTATTTATTAAAATAAAAAACTAGGAAAACATAAATATCGATTTAAATATAAACTTTATAAAAAAAATGATTAAATTAAGATCGATATCAATAAGCATAATTGTATTACATTACTATTATTTTATATCTTATTTGTATTTATATTTATTAATTTTACTTTATTTTTACTTAATTTATTAATGTATGTTTTGTGTGTGCTGTTATTCTCATAATATTGGTATGCATATATGGTATGATAGCATGAACAGTTAAAATTATCATTGTAAACTCAACTTTCAAAATTAATAAATTAGATAATCGGAGAAACAATATATATTTTTAAGTATACCATATTCAGTGCATTGGGATATTATAAATACTGATAAATTTTAAAATTTGAGTAGTAATCAACAGAAATTCATTTATAAATTTATTTAACCTATTTGGAATCTTAAAAAACTAAAATCTAATCAAAGAAAAAATTCTCTTATTTTCAGATTTTAATTGTGAATCAGAAAGTTTAACATTAATGTCTGGTTTAAAATTTTAAAATAATTTTTAAGCTAAATATTCTTCATTGAATGCAGTATCACAATTATAATAAATTTCACATTTAAGATTCACAATTATAATATTAATAATTGAATAAATTTTCGAAAAAGGCAAATGTACATAAAGACGAATAATTTGTCATGATTATCTGTAAAACGTATTGGTTGAACATAAAAACGTTTACTTGAGAATTGATAACATTAGAAAAACCTATATTCCGAGATTAAAAAACTAATTAATTCACGCTAAAAATTACTCTGAAAGATTTCCAAAAATCAGCGGCAGCAAATGAAGCTTTGTTTTTATAAATGCTTCTCTAAATCCCGAAAATCTATTGATTTCTGGGTTTTCTAAAGGTTAAAAAATATTTTTTCTGGAACCGAGGATAAAACAGAATAGTTTTTGCATATTTTCATTCGATTTATATCATACTAAAACAAATCTGTAATTTTTACAGAAAAAAAAATGTATTTTTTCTTAAAAGAAAAAAAAAAGTTTTAAGAGTTTTTTTTTTTTTTTTTTTTTTTTTTTTTTTTTTTTTTTTTTACAACAAATAAATATAATGATCATTAAGGAGAAGACTTCCATAATCCCGATTCCATAGAACTTATAGTTCGTTTATATAATTGCAAAGATTGGTAGCGCTTAACTTTCACGTGAGATAAATAGTTTGAAAAATTGACATACTGTCAATCCTCCTCTCTAAGACACCAGTGGTGCATCCAAGTAAATTTCTTTCCATGACCGGAGTGTTTAATCATAAATGACGCCGCATTTTACTAATAATAGAGATCTATAGAAAATCTATCATTTTATAAAGCAATTCAAATAAAACAAAAATAGTAACACATTGCCCAAATTACTTTAATCACTCTACCTGCTGTAAGAGGATTGTTTTATATAGATATTTTTAATGTTTTTTTCAAAAGAAATAAATACAATATCTGTAAGAATATTAATGCAACATTTATAATATATTACCAGCAGGGGTGTTGTCGTAAAAATAACAGAGGATATACGCTCTAACCAGAGGGTATACGCTTAAGGAAGAGGGTATACAATAGACTTTAGCACTGATGATGGGACTTTAGAAGTCCCGAAACGGCTGTATGCTTTTAACATCTTTTATTTTATAATATTTGTGCTCTTTAACGTTGTTTATTTATTTAGTTATATACAATAGAGTTTGCATACTATAGCTTTCTTGATAAACAGAGGTATACCGTGTTCCTTTAAAAAATCCAGAGGGTATACAGCATATACCCCATATACCCTCCAGTACATCCCTGATTATCAGTACATTCATGTAATATTTATGAGTACATTAATTAATGTTTGTCGATTGCTATATATAGTGTTTGAATCTTGTCTTAAAACTTAATTTGTATTTAATGTAGATGATAATTTGTAATATTTTTTAATTATTATATACATATATCAATTTGACAATTTTTCTAGCATCTGTTTTAAAACTTTAAAACTGAAATTTTACTTAAATTTAAAAAATGTATAACAAAAGTTTCCATCGTATTTAAATAATTTTTGGTTTCATAATTGTAGATTGACCTCTAGCAAATCAAATATTAATTCACTGATATCCAAATATGGAATGGCGAATTTATGCATACCTAATGTTACATATTATATGCATGATATGGATTTTAATATGAATTGTTCAGTATGTATTTGTATTAAGACGTTATATGATGAAATAACACAGAGTTTGTACTGTTAGAAATAAGTATGATACATTATATGGCAGATTGCAATGTATTTATTAAGTTAGAGCATATATATTAATTTATTATCGTTATTGTCACATTAAAACCTAGACCTATATCTATTCTTCCGAATAGAGACATTGCAGTATTCCTAGGATATTTTTTCTTGTATATCATTAGTAGAATAAAGGAGTGGAAATATTTCGTGGAACACAAATAGGCCTTGCTCTATAATTAACAAATGCATATATTCATAACTTAATGCTTCATTTAATATGTACTATCATAATTGTTTGAATCTAATAACAAAAATAATTATTAAAGGACAATAATACTCAATCCAAATACTCAATTCCATTAATAAGACGCCAAAGACTAAACAGTTTAAAATAATTATATTTAAAATTTCTGAATGAGTTAGATAAAATTTTAAACATTGAAATATTTAAAGAATAAATTATATTACTTTGAAATGCATATTTTTAGCAATGAATATTTAGAAAAAACGTATAAACAAAAATTTCAAGGTAAACTAGTTAAAATTTATTATGTTTATCAACATTGATTGGTAATTATTAATAATAACAGATTAATTTGATAAATTCTCATAAATTTATCATATTAACCGGTTTATTTGGATATCATTTGGTTATTATTAATAATAGTAACCGATTAATCAAATTGACCATAACATATACATATGTCATGCTAAACTCAAATTACAGTTCAAATTATTTGCCGGTGCTCAGGTATTTAAGCAATGTTAATAAATAAATAAACCGTAAATGAACCACGTGGTTGTGAAATTTTACTTGAGAATATACTTATTCTAATTAAAAATGTGAAAACTTTAAATAAAATGAACTGAAAAACGCAGAATATTTTTCTGAAATCTTCAGTATTTGTTAAAAGTATTTTCTACGATTTCCTTGTAGAGATTCTTTGTATTATAGCCAAGAAAAAACGTACTTTTCCTTGCATTTGTATAAGAGTATACTAATTCAAATTGAAAATTATTTGTCAACAGTTAAATGTTTAGCAATCTTAAAATAATAATAAATAAAATAAAATAAAATAAAGGTTTTTTATTAAATCAAAGATAAACAACAAATTTTTCAATTGTTATTTGAATGTATACTAATTCGAGTTGAAAATTACTTACCAACACTTAAAAGTTTAAGCAATATTTTTTAAAAATCTTAGATAAATAAAGTGTCTGTTAAGTGATAGTTGAGAATATACTAATTTAAATTGAAAATTACTTGCCAACATTTAAATTTTAAGCAATTATTTAAAAATAAAATTAATTAAATATTTTTTTAATTATAGATAAGCATCTCTTACAAATGTTATTTGCGAAAAAAACAATTCAAAGTTATTTGACAACATTTAAATAGTTAAATCCTTAGAAAATAAAATAAGATAAAAAAATTTTAAAATCGTAAACAAACAATGTATTTGGCAAGTGGTATTTGCGAGTATACTAAATCAAATTGAAAATTTTTTAAAACATAGGATTCCTATACGACTAATTATGACATCAACAATGATTCTCATTATAGTAAAATCTCTGTAAGACGGAATCTGTGTAAGTCAGAATTCTGTCCAACCCAGAAACATTTTCAAATCCCTGAGAATCTATAGACATAGAATAAAATGTGTCTCAGGCGGAATATTGTCTACTACGGAAAATTTTCTCGGTCTCATTTGATTCCGCTTTAGACAGAATTTACAGTATATGTTTACTCTACGGTAATCACTGTTTTTTTTTTTTTTCCATAAAATAAATAAGTAGAATGGTAAATTTATTTTTAAAAAAGTAAACTTTAAAATTTGACTACGTGCAAATTACTTAAAAAATATTTTTTTTTTAAAGTTAAATAGCTTTAATCCTTAATACTTTCAACTGTAAACACAGCCGTCGACAGGAATATAAAACACAAATATTTGTATATAAATATAAAATTATTGCTATTTTTATAATCTCTGTCGACGGCTGTGTTTACTGTTGGAAGTACTAAAGATTAAAGTTATTTAACTCCTTTTTAAATATTTTTTTTATCATTTTTTAAGTAATTTACACATCGTCTAATTTTAAGTTTACATTTTTTTTTTCATATTATATTTTTAAAGATTAAGCAAATTTTAATCATTAATAAAATGAGGATTTTTCAGTTATTGAAGATGGTTCTATAAATGTGATCACCCACTTGTATGAAGAAGGAATATTTTTCACTTACCCTGGACGGTACACAACAAGGGCAATTGCTGGGAGAAGGTGGTTTCGGAGGCGTTTCCACCCTCACAAAATCAGGTGGTGGAGTTTTCTTCCTCTTCCGGCGAATACGTCCAGGAATGTATTTGTAACTCGAAAATCTGCGACGAGAATGGCGAACGATCGAGACCCAATCTATCATTTTCGAAAAGAGATTTTCACTCGAAGAGAGCCGAAATTTGAAAAGAAAAAACCACACACGATGTATCCAGTTGTTTATGAACAATCAGCTGATGCTTTACAAAACATTGAATGGAATGCAGAGGGTAGCGGCAAAGAAGTGGAATTTTTCAATGAGAAATACACAAAAAGATTGATGAAATCTTCTTGAAAGACGTTTCACGTATACACAGATTTTAAGCAAACATTTTATAAGATCAGAATTTTTTTCCGCTTGCTTTGTTTTGTAGAGGTATAAGATGCTAAGTTAATTTATGAAAGCATTTTTACTTATTTCAGCAACAATACTTTTGAAAAATATTTCTCACAGTTAATAGTAGAAAATATATTTAAAGCATTTACAACTTTTGCTAGTTTTAAATGCTGGCTTTATATTCTTCAAGAAGAATTTAAAATCGTTATTATTAATTTTTTCTTACATTATTATCGAAAGAAATTAATTCTATATTAAAGAAATAAACTTTTCTGTTAAATATAACACTGAAATTTTTTAACAAAACAATGTATGAATGTAAAATAAACTTGTGATCTGATTGAAAATTTAATTATTTTGAACTAGATGATGATCTTACTACCTTAAATCGTATTCTACTATTTAAATATGTATTTTATATTTATGAAAAAATCTCTAATCATCTGTGTAATTTCAATAAATTAGTTAAAACTAAGCGATTAAACGACAAAACTCAAAATAGTATTTTCATCTAGCTGAAACACGTGATTCTGGTTGTTTTCCCAACAAAACTTTTAACAAATGAATACAATTGCGGCACAGATCTTGTAATGCTTGGCGAGTGTTACAAAGCCTGGAAATCTGCCATCAATTTTCTTTAGTTAGAGCCTGTTGATTTATCCATTCTAACACTTTCACACCACGCGCATAACTTTTGAACACACTGTCCTGGCTTTTGTAACAACAATTCGCAAAATACTTTTTGTATATTCACACTTGCAAAACTCTTTTCACGACATTGTGTTACAAAGTATATTCCACTACACTTTATTCTGTCTTGGATCAATAAAATATTTTTTTTCAATCAGAATTGGTAGTATAGATATTTAAATGCATAGAATTGTGCAGAATCAGAGTAATTTATCAAAAGCGATACAACATCTTATAAGCTTCACAATAAATATGGCAGGACGCTTGAAAATATAAAGATTTTGAAATTGCAAGGACCTTTAAGGCATAAAAGGTGAAGGCATAATTTTTCTTGTACATTGATTACACTACAGCAAACTAATCAAAGGTTAACTCTTTATTTTTTATTCATAAACAACATCTGAAGTGACGAAATTTGCAATTTAAAAGCTTTTATGTGACTTTGGGTAAATCTGGTTTCTACACTTAGGCTACTGCAAACAAAAGTAGTACAAATTTAATTATAATTCTTAAGTTACCATGCATAAAGCAAGGAAGAAAAACATTTTGAATTTTTCAAGGATATTGCCGAACTTTATTTCGCTTACACAGGTTTTGCAGGAAAGGATCTATTCTTTAGCTTACTTCAATCTATTTACTTAAGGCACACATACACCGAACATATTACTTTTTCCTCTGGCATTTTCAGAATTTATTTTCTCTTTGGTATTATGGCATATATTCATTTATTTTCATATTACAAATCAAAGTAATATATAAAAATGTGTAGAATTATATAAGATTTAACATTTTTAACTTTTAAAAATATTTTCTACTACATTTCTTTTTCTAAACTTAATATTAACTAATATTTCCTGTCATCACAATCAACAATTTATTTCCGTATAAACAAATAGTTATCTGCCTTTTATTTGATTTTTTTTTCGCCCTTCTTTTCACAAAATATATTTACGTTTAAATATAAAATATGTTTAATGCAAAACTAAATTATTCTTTAAAATTGCTCTGAAATTATTTTCCTTCCAAAAAAGAATAGCAAAGCAAAATGTTTGATAAACAATAAATGTAGGTTTTATCTATCGCATATATCTTGACATTCTAAAAAATATTATTTCACTGTGCATTCTATCCTACTGTGTGACACATTCTTTGAATCACGAATCATTCACGTTCACGATCAGATGATAATCCATTTGATACACAATGATTAAAATCAATCACGTTGCCAGCACGGAACACAAAATCTTCGTCAAACATATCCAACATCACATTTCATCCAAAACAAATACTTTGTTTCGGATCGAAAAATATCTCTTCAGATTTCAACAAATCGTGATATCTCCTCGGCTAACTGACATGCATGGTTCCTTCGTTATTCCTTTTTCATCTTAAAAACTACAACCGAACTCACATATCATTTTCTTTACAGTTAAATCACTCAGTATGAAACCGGGAATAGATCCCTTTTTTCTCCACAGTCGTATACATCCCATAAAACACTAGCTCCGTTCTGGAGCATCTTTCTGCCCTAGCAATGGTTGGCACACTTGTTGTCAAACCCCGGCGAGTTGGCTGGCTGGGAAAGACGCCAAAATTCCCTCTTCCTTTTTCCCCTGTCGTCTGCCGGATAAAATCCCGAAAGAACCTTTTGTTGATAAAAGAATGTCTCTTTAAAAAAAATCAACAAACAGACTTCACCAAATAAAGATAGCGGAGGAAAGATTCAAACACAAATTAGTTTTGCGAGAAGTTTCCTAACAGGATTTGTACACTATTTTTATTCGACGAATATTAAATTGTACACTTTATGCTTCGAAAGAAATTATTGTATAAGGGAAACAAAATCAATTTTTTCAGCAAAACCGATCTATAAAACGAACCGAGATAATTTCCGGACTGTCGGCTTCTATTTTCCGCAAAAACAATAAACTGTTACTACAACGTGATTGAACATTGATTATTGTAAGATTAATCTCACAAAGAGCAAAACATAACATGACCTTGAAAAATATCACAAAGGATGAATAACAATGGAAAAAATCGATGTGCCCTTCTAAACGCTAGTAATACATTATAAAAAAATTCGCAGTACAAAAAAAATTCATTGCAATTTATTCACACGAATGTTATTGTATTCTGTTCAGAAATATTCCCTGGTTGTTTTGGTGCAATACAGTTGCTTGCAAGAAATGTTATGTTTGTTGTGTGCTGGATAAGATCGTAGGAAAGGGAAGGGGCTCGTGGCGTTCAAGCTTTTCCGCTTGAAACGAGTTACTTGCTTAGTTATAATATTGTAGATAGTTTATAAAAGTTTAGAAATAAAGTGAAATTTTAAAGAGAGAAAGAACAAAACATGTGGGAGGAGAAAAATACGAAAGAACTGACAATACAACACGAACATTGAATCTTATGTTATGAAATATCTTATCGAGATTAGTATCCCATATTATAAGAAAAAGCAATTGATCTCAGTTTGTGTGAAGCATGCTGTTAACCATAACGTGGTTAACACTGAAATTGCTCGATCAATTACTAAATTGATCGACTAAATTTATAAGATAAAAGAAAAAAGCCAAAACATCTAAATTTCTTAATTCTGTAAAATACAATTAATAAAAATATTTAGGAATCGAAAGATGTCACAAAAATTTAACCAACCAATTCCAAACAGATATGAAAAACATTCAGATAGAGAGATAACATATTAACTTGAAAACTTAGAAGCACATGGAGTTATTGTAAAGTTAAATTTTACAGTTTATTTTGTAAATAAGAACAAAAAAATGTTTGAACTATTAAACAAAATAAAGAAAAAAATATATGAAAAATTGAGCATCAGGCATGCATTGTGAAATACTTTCCAACAGTAATGGAATATTGTTTAAAAATCTCATTTTTAGCACTTTCTAACAAAGTTTAAAATGCTTATGCATTCGGTTTGTCTAGCCGTCTGGCCGCTCTAACTCTCGTATATATATTCAGATTGTAATGCAAATTTTGGACGTTAATGACATTTACCCGAGAAAGAACCTTATTGTAAACGAAGTTTCTGACATGATTAGTTTATTTACAGGGACAGTCAAGAGTTTTCCATTACATTACGACCTATGGGGGAAAATCGTTTCAAATGAATTTTAAAGATGTTACACCCTGTCAAACATCTTCAATTTTATATGCATCAATAACGTGTTCTAAAATATGCATTTTGTAAAGTGCGCAGCGAGAAGAATAGTTATTATTCATTTACAGAGCCGCACAAAAGAATTCCAATACATAATAATAAGGGGGGGGATGTTTGTGACATATTTTAATTATGGTAAACGATTTCATGTATAATCAAATTGATATAAGTTGCTGAGGATTAATATGAGTTATTTCATGCGTAATACGTAATGCATATCATTTACATGGACATACAAAAGATTTCAAATAGTCCGAATAGTCATCTATCCGAAGTCCTGTATATTATGGAAGATGGCTGTTAGGTGGATGAAATGCATTTTCAATTATGATGTACGATTTTAAGCTTTACTAGATGTATGCATATTATATGGTTTATATAAATGCGAATTGTTGCACAATTTAGATATACAGGGTTACACAAAGAGTTCAGAAAAATTACTGAATATGAGCGTAATTTACTTAAGGTGGTTTTTAAATGTGTTATGCTTTTTTATGATGAGCTGCATTTAGTTTACTAAGAAATGTTTATAGAATATAGATAAAATGATACACAGGATCACTCAAAGAATTGGATACATGGTCGCCTTTGGATGATAATTTCTGGAAATCTGATTTAAGTAGTTTAAAAATATTTTTCTTTTAAACTAAACTTTAGCAAAATACTTTCATGTATTAAATAAGGTACTATGTATTTCACAGGGCTAAACAAAAGTATTCAAGTATGCTTTCATCTATTAGTATAAATTGCTGAAAGGAAAATTTCAACCAGTTAGGCGTTTTTTTGCTAAACTAAATTTTACCATTATACAGTCTATATACTAATCGGCAGATAAAATACAGGGCTTTTCAAAAGTATTGCAATACATATTAGGGAATTATTTCCCTGGATAACTGATTTTGTTAAGGATTTCAAGAAGTATTGGAAAGTGCTTCATAATCTATGCTTATCGCATGATTTTTCTTGTTATTTCATACAATGAAAGTGAAATTTCTAAATAAACAGTGTAAAATACATATAACTCAGTAAAAATCTATTTTCAGCCGTCTATATGCGGTGATTCTACGAATTCCGCATGTAAACAAGTACATGAACCCGGATATGACCTGAATATGATGAATTTATAGATACTGCGAAATACACTAAGTATTAAATAAGTATAAACTTGTATACCAGAGCCTAAAATGTCTGAAGCCTGTCTGAAAGAGATTTTTTTTTCGAGTTTGTTGCAATTCAATTTTAGCCGGGTTTACTATATTTAAATATCCTTTTTATCATTTTAAAATGCGTCATTCGTTGTTTTATTTTTAATACATACTACGTATGTACTAATTATCAGTAAATTTATTAATATTTCAAAAGAAAACGAATGTACAGTACAAGAAAAATCTATCACCCCCATCCCTATCAATTATCCTGCAAATTATCGTAAAAGAATATTTAGGTACCAATCGACTGGGAATAATGAATACCATTAAAGACTACTCAGAAATCTGCATAAAGAGCCGTCTACATATAAAAAATTATATAAACCTTCATTTTTCAAATGGTAACATCCATTTTTGCACATATATATCTCGAAAACTAATGACTTGAATGAGGTGTAAATATAAGACACTAATGTTTAGAAGATTGTGGTTCGTTTATATAAAAATAAATATTGAAGCAAATTGAAAATAAACGAAAATCTTTTGGAAACCCAGCAAAAACTAATGTAGCTTAAGCATTTAAACTGTAGATTATAATTAAGTGGCTTATTGTAATAAACTGCGTTCATTTTATGAGTTTAGCATGTATGTTCGTTGAGAAAATAAGTTTTTCATGACAATAGTCCCAAATTTCTCCAAATTTTTGCTTATAATTTACACAATCTTTAATATAAAAAATGTTCTTTTCACAAAATACTACAAACACAATACCCTGCATACAGAATTAAAATATAATAAAAATTGTACGAAAAATGAGAAGGTTTTACTGAGCATGCACGAATTCAATCAAATTATAATGTATATAAGGTGTTAGTAAAATCTATAAAGCAACTTTTCGAAAGTCTCAAAAACATAGCTTGAAAATTCTGAAAACTATTGTCGATAGATTAAGCTCAAAATCCGTTATTCCCAAAAGGAAGCAAAAAGATGAGTGAATCCAAATGTAATAGTATGTGCAATATTGTATATGCTACACTGGCACTAATAAGTAGATATATGACTACAGCCCCTCATCCTTTTGTTTCCTAATGAGAACAACGGATTTCCAGCTTATTCTATCGGCGATAATTTTCAGTATTTTTAAGCCATGATTTTAATTGTTTTCCTAATTTCGCATTTCTGCTCTGTATATATTACGTTTTATTATTTATTAGTATACTCATTTATAAATCAATAGTTCATTTCTATTGCTAGTGCTATTTTATGCCTATAAACATGCATTTGGATCCAGTGCACTAGTCAATGAGTCCAATGGATGAGTCCACCAAATATATTTTCAACGCCTTTTAAGTATTTATATGTATATTTTAATATTTACATTTTAAGATTTTAAGATTTAAAAGTGGACTGGGTTAGTAATTTATATAAATTTACCGTAGTATTAAACAGGCAGTCGCAGGATTAAATAGGTAAAATTTACTTTGCCACACTTATGTCTTGAAAATATAAAATTCAAAATTTTGACTGGAAGTTTTAAAATGATTGTTTAAAAAAATCTTTTTTACATATTCAGATAGAAAAATGTAAATTTTTTGGAAATAATGTACAATAGAGGTTCAAATCCTAATTATTTCAAATATATGAAGCAAAATTTGATTAAAAGATCTTCCGTCTCCTCAAAAGCCAAAATTTTTTTTTTCAATAAAATTTGACTATTTTCAAATAATTTTTTTTAACTTATCAATATTTCAGAATCCAAATGTTTCAACATTTCCCTTGTCAAAGAAGTGAGATTTTAAACAATCATACAGGAAAAATTTTTATACATTATGTAATTACTTAAATAAAATAATTTCAATAATTTGAATAATTTTGTAAAAAATATTTTCTCCGTCATATCATTAATTCAATTTCGTTATTTCTACGTGGTATAAAGTTTAGAAAGACTCTATTTATTACTATCAAATATTTAAATTAGAATGTCATGGTTCTAACTAAGAAATTTAGTTAAATAATGTGATTATTTTTCAAACAATCTTAGTACTGTGTACAATTTGCAGTAAAGTACAATGATTTAAGTGTCTATTTCGAAAAACAGATAATTTTGAAATTAACTACACACTATTGCCTATTGTTATACACTATATTGCCATTGATTATGGGACACTTGCGATTTTAGACATTTTACTAAATATCTAGAAAAATACATGAGGAATCATCTCGAAACTCTTAGTGTATAAATATAATAGTATAAGTCATACATCTCCGTGAAGATTTTTTTCCCGAAACTCCAAAGGGGACCGTCAACAAATTAAAAAAGAATGAATATCTTTTGAATAACCCTGTCAAAACTAATGTAGCAAAAGCGCTCAAATTCTAGATTGTGATTGAATGCCTTATTGTAATAAGCCTTGTTCATTTTTATGCAAATAGCATGCATACTCGCAGAGTAATTAAGGTTTTTATAAAAATGATCCCAAATTTTTCCAAGTTTTTTTCCTTATAATTTTCAGAGTTCTTAATATAAAATATTATTTTTTTCAGAAACTATGACAAACAACATTGCACACAGTACCCTGTAATCAGAATTAAAAAATAATGAAAATTGTATAAAAATTGAGTTGGTTTACTAAATAATTTTTTACTGCGCATGCGTCAACGATATCAAAATTTCATTTGCATGTTATGTTAGCTAAATGTATAGAGCAACTTTTGTGAAAGTCACAAAATCATAACTTGAAAATTCTGACAATAATCGTCAATTGAATAAGTCGAAAATCCGTTATTCTCAAAATGAAGCAAAAACAAGAGGGGTTGTATCCATATATTCATTGATTAGTGTCAATATAGAATACACAATATGGGATGTACTACTGCATTTGGATAAAATCCCTCATTTTTTTGCTTCATTTTGGAAACAACGGATTTTGTCCTTTTTCTATAGACGATTACTTTCAGAATTTTCAAGCTATGATTTTGAGACTTTTACAAAAGTTGCTCTATACATTTAGCTAACATAATATGCAAATGAACTTTTGATATCTTTGACGCATGCGCAGTAAAAAATTATATAGTAAACCTACTCATTTTTCATACAATTTTTATTATTTTTTTATTCTGATTACAGGGTACTGTGTGCAATGTTGTTTGTCATATTTTCTGAAAAAAATATTATTTTATATTAAGAACTCTGAAAATTATAAAGGAAAAACTTGGAAAAATTTGGGACCATTTTTATAAAAACCTTAATTACGCTGCGAGTGTGCATGCTATTTGCATAAAAATGAACACAGTGTATTACAATAAGGCATTCAATCATAATCTAGAGTTTGAGCGCTTTTGCTACATTAGTTTTGACAGGGTTATTCAAAAGATATTCATTCTTTTTTAATTTGTTGACGGTCCCCTATGGCGTTTCGGTAAAAAATCTTCACGGAGATGTATGACGTATACTATTATATTTATACACTAAGAGTTTCGAGATGATTCCTCATGTATTTTTCTAGATATTTAGTAAAATGCCTAAAATCGCAAGTGTCCCATAATCAATGGCAATATAGTGTATTAAATTTTCGTCTCTTTTTTCTGATACGAGAGTCTAAGCAGTTAGAACTTTTCTCATTCCAAGGCAACGAAACATATTCTTTTTACATTATTTGAATTTATGTTGGAAGACAAAAGAAAAAAATTTAAATGTTAACTCACCATTGGCAAATAATATAGCCTAGAAAAATAATTTCATTCACTTACCTAAAAAGAGAGAAAAACAAAGTTAACAGAATATATATTTTTTTTTTTAACAAACATATATTTTAAAATAAGTATAAAAGTAAACATAGTTTTTAAAAAACACACTCAAATTTTATCTTATGAATACTGTCTAATTTCATAAACTCTGTAGCTTAGCTTTTTTTCAGTTTTTTTTTTTTTTTTTTTTTTTTTTTTTGTTGTTTGTTTGGGTTTTTTGCAGCAATTAGGGTTTAAGAAAATGGAATTTGTTCCAAGTGATATAAACAGCTATGAAAACAAATTTGGTTAAATGTAATGCTTTGCAACTTTTGTGAAAGTCACTAAAACATAGCTTGAAAATTCTGGAAATCGATAGAATAAGCTATAGAATATGCTCAAAATCCATTGTTTCCAAAATAAAGTAAAAAAATGAGGGATTGTATCCATATATCCATTGATTAGTGTCAATGTAGAATACATTGTATTGCACATACTACTATATTTGGATGTAGCCCCCATTTTTTTTTCATCCTCTTGAGAACAACGGATTTTAAGCTTTTTCGATCGATGAAAGTTTTCAGAATTTTCAAACTATGTTTTTGAGACTTTCACAAGTGTTACTCTATACATTTAGCTAACACAATATGCATATTATATTTTGATTGCATTCGCACATGCAAAGTGAAACATTAATTAGTAAACCTTCTCATTTTTCATACAATGTTTATTATTTTTTAATTCTGATTACAGGGTATTGTGTACAATGTTGTTTGTCATATTTTCTGAAAAGAACATTTCTTCATATTAAGAACTCTGCAAATTATAACCAAAAAACTTGGCGAAATTTGGAACTGTTTTTATGAAAACTTAATTTCTCTACGAGTATATATGCTATCCTCATAAAAATGAACATAATTTATTACAATAAGTCAATCATGTTCTATTTTTGTTACATTAGTTTTTACATGGTTGTCCAAAATATTTTTTTTTTCAATGTGTTGAAGGTTCCTATGAGGTTTCGGGAAAAAAAATCTTCGCGGAAACATATGACCTGCAATGTTCTGTTTACACACTTGGAGTTTCAAGATAATTCATCATGTATTTTTTTAGATATTTAACAAAACATCTAAAATCCAAAGTAGCTAGTCATTATTGGCCGTATAGTGTACATAGAATAAATAACAATAATTATTTCCACTCGATTCGTACGTATAGATTTTTTTCCAGCATGATAAAGAATTAGTACAGAATGATCTCTTGTTTTATTTAATTTCAAAGTAGTATGATTTAGATAAATATATTTATGCAGTTTTTAACTTTTTAATCTGGGTTTGATATTTAAAAATCATACTTTTAATTTCATTTATTTATTTATATATTTATTTAATAAAAGCTTCAATCTTTTACGGATTAATAAGTATGCCTAAATAGTTTCTTTTATTACTGTTTCAAAATTTATCATATAACAAGAAAAGATTTTTTTTAATCAAAAACATATTTTAAAAGTCCCTAATATGATTTTCAGCATATTTTATGTTATTTTTTATTGTAGAAAAAACATTTAAAAATAGCAGTGAAATAATCTATTTAAAATATATTGCATCGAATTTTTAAAACTTTATAAAAATCAAATCTTTTTTATAATTATTTTTAAAATACATATGTTTAAGTATAAAAAATGTCATTTTTATTAGTAAAGCTTTTAATAATAATTTGTGATGAATAGTATTTAAAAAATAAGTTTAATCTTATTTTTTCATTTCTATTTTTTTTCTTATAATTTTTATGATTATTCTTAAATAATACATGCTTTAAGTATTATAAAAAAAAAATAGTAATTATAAAATCTGATAGAAATATGTAGTTTTTTTTAAAAAACAAGTTGAACCAGATTTTTTAAAATTCACTTAAAGCATAAGAAAATATGGTTATTGCTAAAAAAAAATACATATGCTTTAAGTAATAAATGACAGCAATAGTTAATATAAAGTCATTAATAAATATTTTTAAGATGAATAGCTTAAAAATTATATTGAATTCTAATTTTAAAATTCCATATAGGGTAACATCCCCAGTAATTGGCATGCACCAATGATTGGCACATCTTACAAACATGTCCTAAAATAAGATTTATATCCAGTCTTTTAAAAATGTAAGACCATATACCAGTTATATAGACATTTACTTTAAAGATTATAACTTTGATTTATGCTACTAGATGACAATAATGCCTGGGAAAGAGAAACAATTATGGTTTGCTCAAATTAGCCATTTTTGTTGCAAATGCTTCTTTTCTGGCTTAAGAAAGGCGTGCTTTTCAATTCATTATTATTTAATTTATAATGTATTTTAAATTTTAATCAACAACAGTTTTGTTTAGATGAAAAGGGTTACTTTAATTGTATAAAAGTATTTTTGACACACATATTTGGATTTCTGAATTAATGGTAGATGCCAATTAATGGTGCTTCAATTTTGCTAGATCCAAGTAATTGGCACCTATTCCAATTGTTAGGAAATCGCAAGATTTGAGATTAAACCACTTATTTTAGCAGTACTTTTAAAGTTTTAGACTCAATTTATTTATCAGTTGTTTTTATTTGAAAATATGAAATATTATCAGTAAATGGAATCCATTAAAGCTTTGTATGTGAATCACTGGGGACAGCATGACAATTACTGGGTATTAATATAAATGTATTCTATTGTTTTAAAATGTTCACATTTCAGACTAATATGCTGATTTTTTTTTCTCTCAAAAACCTGAAATATGGCATCTTCATCTATAGTAAATTCATTTAAAGCGATTAAACCCAATGCAAAATACAAAGTTTTTTTTTTTATATAAACATATGCCAATTACTGGATCACAAGATGTCATACATTGGTGGTCTAGGTGCCAATTACTGGTGATTACAGCTACTTTTTATAAATGTATTTTTTAAAAAATACTTTTTCGAAAATTTTTGCTTTTAGTGGGCAAAATAGATGCACAGATATGCATTCTTTGATTTAAAAATATGTGCAAGTAAATATTTTATTTCTTCGTAATGAAAATTGAAATAAGTTTAAAGAAAATTTCTTAAAGTGCCAATTACTGGGGATGTTACCCTATTTCAAAAAAATATTTTTCATAGTTATTGCTTTAAAAAAGTTTTCTTAAGAATTACAAAGATAAATTACTATTAGAAAGCCATTAATAAATATTTCAGATTATCTTTTACTACTGACATTCAAACATATTCTTTTTTCATTTTTCATCTCAATGAGATAACACAAAAGAATAAAATAAACATTTTGATATCCATTCAGCTTGTTTTTGAAAACACAAAATTATCAAAATCGCTCCACGCCATTCCAAACTATGCATGAATACACATAAAATATAAACAAGTCTAATTTTTAGAAACCCTTTCTTTTATGGGGAAATATAACAACAACAACCCTCAAATATTTTCATGAATCATTCTAAAGTCTAGGATAGAAAGTTCTAAGTTGTGCATTTACATTCGCAAGTTAGCTCTAGTATAAACCATTAGTATAGTTAGTTCCACAAGCTTGGCTCCGGTTCAATAATGCTTTTATCATGGCAGCTGGTCATTTATAACTTGTAGATTCAGATAAAGATAATATGAACAACACTCTAGGATTACCATTACGCCACATTAATAGTTTAAACGAATAATTACGCTCGCTAACAATGTTAAGTAAGATTAATTGGCATGCATAGAGATTTTTTGAGACGTTGGGGGATTCAAAAATTATTTATGTTTTCTAGATCGAATTAAATTATAGTAATCATCAGAAAACACATTACTTCAAATCCTCAGAAATATACCTTGTATCATTTATGATAAAAGCACTTCGATCAGGCAAAGAAAGCGTTGTTGAAGAAATGAAGATTACGGAAAAATCCAAATTAGACACAATTTTTTTTTCTTTCTTAAAAAAAAAAATATTATGTTTACTGTACGTATTAAACTCGGTCGTGGAAAAGGGACATAAATATGGTATAAAAAGTATGCAATTGGTATATCAAAATCCGAGTAATCTCTATCAAGTATAAAACCCCAATCAAATGTTCAGAAACTATGTAGAGAAAAATTCACAGTTATTGACACTTAACACGTTGTGTGCCAAGTCTGTTTTTCTTTCTGTTTGGGCCGCGAAATAAGATTCCCATTATACAATCTATTCTAAAAAAGAAAGGAAAGAGAAAAAATAAAGAAAGAAAGAGAAAAAAAAAAGTAAAAGTCTCTAAAGTGCGACGGTATTGTAAACCAAGCTACGAAGACAATGCGGCACAATTTGTTAGAGGAATGAATTAACTTAGCAAGTTACCACATTTTGTGATACCTGAAAGACAACCTTTTTTTTGTTTATTGTTTTAATAAAACCCGTTATTTTATTTATTTATGTATTTTCTTTTGCAAACAATATTTAGTACATTTTTTATACGACCCTGAAATTATTTAAAATTTATTTAGAATGTAACTTTTAAAATTTTATACCGCATTTTATATGGTCAGTCACCGATAACTGACGCTGCTTAAATGGAAAGTTCAGTGTAAGTCGCCGGCGACTGACCTGGCACTCAATATGTTAACCAATAATTGATACTTTAGCAAAAATCTAACACTCATAAGCGTTTTCAAGTAAAATTCTGGAAAGTACTGTCAACTATAATGATAACTTATACCTTTATTTTTATTTCGGAGTCTATTTATTCACACCTAGTATTCCGAGAATATATTCAGTAAGGAATAGGGTGGATCGAAAAATCGAAATTCGGATAATCGAATCGGCGCGGGGTGCAAAAGTTGCCTTTTATGCATGCTAATTCACATATGTTTTTTTATTGAAATCCATTCATATCTTCCGGTGCCCCAAACGCCTCAAAAATAGTTAAAAATTGAAATTTTTATAAATTTTATAATTTTTTTTCGCTTCTTAATATTTTTTAAATTATTTTTCGAGCAGGTTGCGAAAGTTGCCTTATATATATATATTAGTACAATCTTTTTTTAAATTTAAATCCATCCATATCTTCCGGTGCCCCCAAGCGCCCCCAAAATAGTAAAAAAATTGAAATTTTATAAAAATTTATAATTTTTGTTTTTTTAATTTATTTTAAATTATTTTATCAGCGGGATAAAAAAGATGCATTTTATGGTATATTAGCATGCATCCAAATAATTTTCGACTTTGATAAATTTCTTCCAATGCCCCAAAACTTTTAATTATTTGCCGAAAATCGAGTTTCATGCAAATTTTGAGCTAAAAAATACGAGTAAAATTAACAGTTAAAAAATAATTTATCTAACGTAAAACGTAGATCGAGAGTATGAGAAATCGTTAATCGTATTTTATTAAATGTATAAAATAAACTTCTTATGCTTTATTATTTGGAAGACAACATAGAAGAGTTCTCAGCAATGCCCAGCAATATTTATATGATATTTGCATAGCAATATCACGTGGTGAATGTGGTTCTGATCTGGCATTAATGAAACCTGGTCCAGTTTATTACTCAAGATGGCTAACAACTGCGTGTAGAATTTTAAGGTTGTAAGTGGCTACAGAAAATCCTTCTGATAATCTCATTACTCTTACAACATATATTATGAAGGTATATGCACCTGTATGGTTTCATATCAAAACAAAGCCATCCATAACTGAAGGAGCGCGTCATATTTGGAAACTTATAACATATTCTAGATATTTGGAAACCTATTTAAGAAAGATCGTAGATGCTGTTATTCAACAATATATATATATATATATATATATATATATATATATATATATATATATTTTATTTTTTTATTTATTTATTTATTTTTTTTTTTTTTTTGCCACTTTGAAAATTTGCTATTGTCAATGCTCATAGATAACACAGAGCATATCAGATCTTTAGCAATGCGAAAACTAATTTATGCTAGAAATAAAAAGAGAAAATCACCAGAAGTGAGAATTTTCAAAGTACCCCAAATAAACGTCAAAGCGAAAGATTATTTTGAACTTATTGACAGGCAACGAGTTGGACGTTTTGAACCACCTCTTTTGGTTAATGTGCTTTGCGAAGAAATTGAGAATATAATAAATATTGTAAAAACGAATGAATGGTCAAAATATCCATGCCATACCCAAGCGGTTGAAAGATACGTTCGACTAGTGTCTGAGGCATCAGAAACTGTATCTGGGCAAGAAAATAGACACGGCTTTATATTGAATAGAATAAAATCAAGAAGCCATATAAAACACTTTGATACCAAAAAAGATTACAAACTTTAAAAATATGTAAATTTGCAAATAAAATGATGTAAAACTTTTCTCTGCGTAAGTTCGATTTTTGTAATTTTTATGATTTAATGCTTTGATTTTTAAATTTATATGTCGCTTATTATTGTAAAATTAATGTTATTTATAACCTTATACGTTATTAATTAAACTGTTTTCAAAATTTGTAAGTATTTTTCGTACACTGTTAAAAATCTTGTTCTAGTTTGAACCAAAAAAAATTGTTTTTTGGTGCTCAATAGCCGCCACCATAAGATGGTGAAATCTCGTACCAACATTTGGAACTTCCTAGTTCAACCTCGTTCCAAGTATTGGAACTATGCTTCAATGGGAGCTCCAAATTTTGGTTCAAGATTTCACCATCTTACGGTGGCAGATATCGAGCACCAAAAAATAAACTTTTTTGGTTCAAACTAGAACAAGATTTTTAACAGTGTAAATTATAATTCTTAATATATTTTTGTAAAATTTTTAGTTTTTAATTATAATAAGTGCATCAAAGATGTGAATGGATTTTGATTAAAAAAATATATCGGAACTGCAGAGTTATGTAGTATTGTAATAACAACTTTCCAATCCAGTGCCAAATGAATTTCAAAAAGTAAAATAAAATAAAATAAAATAAAAATAAAATAAAACAAAAAAAAATTTTTTTCAAGAAAAATTCAATTTTAAACTATTTTTGGGGCGTTTGGGGCACCGGAAAATATGAATGAATTTATTTTTTTTTTTAATATGTAAGCTAAGATAGATAAAAGATAGCTTTTGCACCCCGCGCCAAAAGTAATTAAGAAAAAGTAATAAAACAAAAAAATATAAAAGAAATCATAAAAAACTCAATTTTTAATTATTTTTGGGGCGATTGGGGCACCGGAAGATATGAATGGATTTTAATTAAAAAAAAAACCTGTAAACTAATATACATAAAAGGCAACTTTTGCATGCCGCGCCGATAGTGATTTCTAAAAAAATATTTTTCCTATACTTTTCGATCCACCCTAGTAAGGAAGGAATGTTTGAGAGGCACCGTCTTCATTCTAAAATTAAGGTACTGTTTTTTATAAGTCTATTTGCAATGCAATCATACTAAACTTTTTCTTATATGTGTAGAAATTTGTTAAAAGATGACTATGATATATTAAGGATATGATTTATAGTTTACAGTTATGTAACATAGCTTAATGAGTGGGGTACCAGTTATGATTTACAGTATTTTCATTGTCTCCAACAAAAGTGTAAATTACTGCTTATATTAAAAAAAAAAAAGAAAAGAAAAGAAAGAAAGAAAGAAAGAAAAGAAAAAAGAAAGAAACTTGAAATGTATTTTTTGAACTGTTTTAAGGGAAAAACATAATAATAAATTAAATTTATCTTGCAATAAACACCATTACAATGTAAGTTGTTTGAACACAGTCTGACACCACATGCTAGTAACAGGTTCATAAATGTCATTTATTGGTATATATTACAAATACTTTAAAATATAACAAAAGAACACTTACATTTGTAGTATCATACATAAACAAGGTTTAAGTATTTAGTTGAAATATAAAAAAACTATTTTTTAATATTTGCAAAAAAGTGTGAGTTGCTGGAGTATTACTGGAACTTTTACGGGATCTCAGGAGTCCCACTTTTTACGTCATACTTTTTACCTCACAGTGCTATTTAGCAACATGTCACATTTAATTTCCTTTCTCGTCCCTATAAAACATAGATACATAAATTTTTTAATTTAGACAAATTAATATTCCTTCTATTTAAAATATTTTTTGTTAATGTTCTATATTGAAAATTTAGTTTATTTATTTAATGTTTAATTTAGATTTTTTTTCTTTGCATCCATTGTGCACAAGACCGTAACAATACTGTAGATTCAAGAGCCTCCTAAAACTATTGATAATGATGTTGTATCTTGAACTTTTACTTCATTTTAAGCAATTTATTTATTTTAAATTAAAATTATAATTAAAAAAAATTGATTTTTAATGGGAAAATTGCCAATTTTAAATAAATAAATTAACAGATTGCTTGAAAAAGAAGTATAAGTTCAAGATACATTAGTTCTACATCATTTTCAACAATTCTGAGGGCTTTTGACCCAATTTTTTTTCTACAGTCTTGTGCGCAGTGGATGCAAGTCAAAAAACAATTTTTTTTTATTTTTTATCAAAATTAAACATAAGAAAAATAAAATAAAATTTCAATATAGAATATTAAAAAAATATTTCAAATAAAAGTTAAGTTGTCTATTAAAAATTTTATGCATTTATGTTTTATGGGAAGGGAGAAAATAATTAACCCTTCGGACTCCGGTATCTCTTACACAAATTTTATTCAATTAGCACCACCTTTTTCAAAAGAACTTTCCTTGGAGCTCATAATTTCAAAAATGCTCTGATTAATTAAGGGAAATTTTATTTTCCTTTATTACTGGTGCTAAAAACAAATTTTGGAAGGAAAGGTGATGTCTCGAGACATCATCTTTCCGTCAAAAATTTGTTGACAACGGAGTGCCAAGGGTTAAAGTGACATGTTGCTAAATTGCACCACCATTTAGAAAGGTAAGACTACTGAGATCCCTTATGTAACAGCAACAACAAAAATTACTTACTACCAGACTTACGTTTGCTCTGGCATTCGAAAAGTCTGAAAGGTTACTAACAAGGAAGGTCTCCATAATGGGCATACTCAGAATTTTTTGAAAAAAATACTAATTAAAGCACTTATGTATGTAATAAAGAATCAGTCAAAATTAACGGCGGAATCACAGTAGAAAGTATGTAAAAAATAAAATATTTTCGAATATTTGGCGTGAAAAGACAAAAGAGTCACTCGATGTGGCGAGCAGTCTTTTTCCTCGCCAAAAGCAAATGATTATAATGCAACTCAAAACTGTTGGATATTTAGAATGCGTGTAAATGGTATTTAATGAATTTAAATATAAACAATGAGAAACTTTAATATACTATATGCATATGTATACATATTGTGTTACATATACATATATATTACTGTTGAAGTAGTTATTTAATTAATCACCGGAAAAAAGTGTTTTCATAGATAAAAAAAAAAAAATCATATTGAGAAAAATTATCTTCCTACATTAAAGCGTATTCAAAAATAAAAGCCAGGTGTTTCCATAGCAACAAAATCTAATCGACAATTCTCAATTGGACTTGGAATTTGAAACAAATTTAATTAATTTAAATTATGAATTTCGTTTTAATTCTCAAATTTTAAATGATTAAATTTGAATATAAATACCTATAAATATCAATAAAAGAAAATTATACTTAAAAGAAACTAAAACTTACAAAACTTAAGTTATTTAAATTAACTTTATCAAAACAAGTTCAAAATGTAACTTTTTTTTTCTTGAAGTGTATTTGACATAAATTATTTTTTGAAGTTAAAATTCCACCGCCAACCGGCGATAAATCGCCAAATAACGAAATTTTCATTATTTTCTACGGATACTAAATGGAGATTCCGCCGAAATTTTTTCTATAAACGTATATATCCACACGAGAAGAACATTCTGTAATTTTTTCAGATTTTTCGGGGTATGCCCGTATGGAGACCTTCCTTGTAAGACCTTTTTTTAGGAAACACGAATACCTAGAATATATATGTAATTGCAACCCGAGTTACAGATAAAATTTTAGTAAATTTACTGTAATTTTTTTTTTTTTTTTTTTTTTTTTTTTGTAAAGGGACAAATTTTTATAGCTTTACAAAAAAATAAGTTTGCAGATTTAAATCTTTTTCTGTTCAGTGCACAAATAAAATTGTAGTAAACTGTGCATTGTAGTAGATGTTTTAACATTAAACACATGTAAATGAAGATACCACGTTTCATAAATTTGCTTATAATAAAATTTAAATTAGTCATTACGCGTAGTTATTGTGGAAAAAGATAGATGAATATGCAGTATGCCGTAAAAATGGTTTGTAATATGATGCACGTTATCGCTCAAATTTAAATCTCCTCATCCCGCCCAAACAAAACAAGCATGTAGAACAGGAACCTAATTCTTGACCTCACCCATACATTTTTTCTCTAAACGAATATATAAGCTTCTTGTACTATACTGTTGAATTCATTTACACTATGGTATATTACTGCGTATTTTACAGTTATACAATAGCACTCTAGCTGCCAGTATTATACTGTAAAACCAACAATTATTTTTATTATGCATGTTCTATGGCGATTCATCCTCTTCTTGATTCCTTTTAGTATCCTCTTAGTTTCTAGGTCGAGTTTTACAATACCTCGTGTATTCTATAACAGTTAATCCTTGTCTAGTGCTTGAAAATTTCTAAAGAATTAAAATATGAAACGTAGAGAAGTAATTAAAAGAAAATATCGATAAAATAAAGCTTGCTTATCAATTACATAACACTATAAAAATAAATTTCAGCAAGGGAAAGACAAGACCAGGTGCAATCTTATGGAAAATGTTCCAGCTTTAAAAGCCGTTTCCTCGTAAATTAGCTGGCCGATTTTGATGAAATTTGAAATCAGTATTCGCTGAATTATGTTCAAGATTTATTACGTACAGTTTTTTCCTACGACTGAAACTTTTTATTTTAGAGCAGCACTTCCCGATGTTTCTTCTTTCACGTACTCCTGTTTTAGGCTTTTCATTTAAGAATACACCTATCTCTGATAAACACGACCCTCCCACCCAACCCACTTCTTCCTCTTAACTATACTAGGTAGAACCCGTGGAATTTCGACGAAAGAAAATATTTAAGCAGTAACTGTTTCATTGATTTAGAATAAACCTACAAAATTAGTTACAATAAAAAAGGCTCCTTATATTGGTAAGTCCAACTATTAAACAAATGGCATTTAACTTAAAGTTAAGAAAACACTATTTCTATATAAACTTAGTTGTAGAAATTATTAAAATTAAACTTTAATCGTATATGTCAGCAGAAAAATACTATAATTATCTTTTATTACTTACCCATCATACGTAGTATAGGGTAAGTCTTGCAATCGTTTTGAAAATCGAAAAAAAATTTTGACGGATTTACACGTTTTAGATAGTGGAGATTCCGAAAAACATATTTTTAGAAAAAAAATTTTGCCGTCCGTCTGTCTGTAAACGCTCTATCTCCCGAACAAATTGAGATAGAGACTTGAAATTTTGTATGTAGTTAGTATGTAAGAATGGGACAAACCCTATTTAATATCAGCAACCTCGATTATCCGGAACTATTTTTTTCGGACTCTCGAAAAATTCGTTCTGATGAATGGTATATAAATTTTTTTGAATTTTTTTTGTTCTAAGGAATGGACGTAAAAGGAAATAAAATAACACACATTTTGCATATAGAACGAAGTCGATCGGATTATCAGTTGTCGAGATATTTGTAATCTTGTTTTCCACATTCTTTGATTTTTCATGACCCTGTATTTCATTCAAATTTCAATTCAGAAGTATATTTTAATTGGAAATGAGACGCTTAATCCGACGCAGTTAATTTTTAGTTAATAGAATACTTATTTTTGGAGTTATAAGGATGTTTCTTTTACGCAGTTCGGTACTACTTGAGTAGTTTGGCGTTTTATATAATTTGTCGAAATTGGTACATCAGCAGTTCTTTAATATAGCATTACTATGTATATTAACAATATTTAAATTTTGTTTATGAATTGCAATGCATTGTATAAATAGTTTTCACATGTTTTATTTTCATATACATATCCATGATGGGTAAGTATTACGGTGGCCCCCAACGACTAGTTACGACAAAGTTATCAATTAAGGCTCTTATGCTTGGTATTCCAAAATGAAAAGTAGTAAAGTTTATTCCACTTTACTAAATCAGGGTGTTTTTCCCCGCGGAATCGAAACCCGACATCATTTTCACTATCTGAAAATTTACATGTGCACCTCTCATATCCGTATTAACCTTTTTTTTTAAATTGGTATTTTAATTTGATCATTTTAAAATCATTTTAATTTGAAACTTCAAGTATCGATTGCTGTTAGTTGGAAACAGATATTAAACAATTAATATTCTTTTAAGCCTAAATAAAAATTTTGAAATAATCTGCCTGCAATAAATATGATAGAAAATATTCCTGTGTCGTCACATAAGGTGAAATTGCAATTTTTGTAGTCTCCAATTTGAATTATTGCCAAAATCTTCTTTATTTGCTTATCTAACTCAGTGAATGAATTCATCCAGTTGAGAATCATCAAGTTCTGTAACATAAATTGCTATTTTTTGGCGAAAATTTTCTGACTCCGTGTCTTTTTCCCCTTTACTTTTAATAGAAATGGAGTACTTTTGTTGCCACAGTTATAAAAACTGTATTAAAAACTAGAAAAAAAAATTAATATATTAAAAACAAATTAAGGTACAGTTTTCAAACAAATTGCATTTAAAAGTACATTTTTTTCTATATAATGATGTAAAAGTTGAAAATGTGTGATGTTTAAAAGTTTAAAATTTACAGTACCGAAAATTGCAAAACCGAATTGCATGTGAAAATGTGCATTCGCAAAATGACGTATGCGTTACGCACCGATACGTTTGGCCTTTATAATATAGATAACGCAAACAGCCTTTTTTATCAGTAATTATTTTTATCACATTCGTATAGTAAACCGATACAAATTATATTGTCATGTCTAACATTTTTGAGACTTTACTAACTATTTTTGTTATCCCATCCATTGCCGACATCATTTCAACGTACTTGCAGGGGTACAGGTTCCCCAGATTAAGAATCGCTGTTTTAAAACTATATCAATTTTTGAGAAATTTTCCATTTTTCAAAAATAACTTAACTAATTAAAAGTATTTTGTTTAAACTGTCTGCCCTACATGATCTTATATTTATACTCTACCACCAAAAACAAACTATCATAATAGCTTGTGTACTTTATGAGGTAATAAGATTTTTACCTGAAATGTGCGACTTTTCATACGAAACAAAGAAGTTAGACACTTCTAACTTGTGTGAAGTTTTCACACAGTTTTATCAAACATATTAATAAATAGAACATAAACACTTGGATAAAATGTAGTTTCACATAAATAATGAAGTAATCTTTTAATTATTAATAACATAAACATAAAAATAAATGCGCAAATACCCATAAACTCTGTAAATAACTACGTAAACGTTATATGTGAATTGAACTACAAGAACTTTAGATACATAAACTTCAAGGAGTTTGATAATTTTCATTTAGTGAAAATGGAAAAGTATTATTAATTTTCAAATTCATTGCTAAAAAGGAATCTAAATACATTTCTACATTATTTACACTCCTTGCATAGAATGACGAAGTTACGTACAGATTCAATATTTATAAATAATTGAAAAAATATTTTTAATGCATTTATTTCTCTTTAAGG
The DNA here is from genome assembly GCA_964019185.1 of Maratus speculifer. Taxonomy (NCBI): domain Eukaryota; kingdom Metazoa; phylum Arthropoda; class Arachnida; order Araneae; family Salticidae; genus Maratus; species Maratus speculifer. The sequence goes on along the minus strand of OZ025290.1, from coordinate 336,981,656 downwards.
AAGTCCGTGACATATTTTAAAATAATTCTTATTTTTTTAATTTCTGAAATTTTTTGCGATGATTAATTATATAATTTTTAAGCAAAATCACATTATAAAACTTTTCACAATTAGAAAAAAACGGGCATATTAATGGATTCAGGAATGCTCGAAGAACTGTTTAAGCTAATAAAATAAAAATCAATTTTTTTCAAAACAACCTCTTATACCTCTTAAAAGAGCGTAAGTTACATATTGATGCAAATATTCCCTTGCAATTAGGCAAGAGATTAGACTGCAATTTGAATGCAGGTTTGAACTCCTTAATCAATATATGAATCTGAGCATATTTATACACAAAAACTGATATAATAAAAACTATAAAAGCATGCAAATATTTGAAGAAAAAAGCTCTTGTTCGTTAACTTCAAACGTGAGTAAATAGCTGTTTCAGTCAATCTGGAAGAAGACCAAGATTTCTCTTAAAATTTTAGTACATTAATCTAATGCTTTGCCCTTAACATCTCATCAGCTAATTGAATACTTATCCCTTTTTACATCACGGTTTGACTGCCACTTATTTGCCTTAAAACTTCTAAAAGTTTTCTCCATCGAAAGGCAAAAGAGTTGTTTTCTAGAAGAAAAAAAAAGGCGTAGTTGGATGAGAAGAGCTTAAACTTATCTGCAATTAACTAATGATGATAAATTCCATTACTACAAATACTGCATCATTTGAAGGATACCTGCTAAATATTTAAAAATATTTGGCCGTTTAATCACGCGAACATAACTATTGATTTTTTAGTAAAGAGTTTTGGAATTTTAAACATGTGTCGAAGTACAAATTTTCAAGCACCATTTCCGCTTTAAAATTTGTTTTACTTATTCAACAAAGGTAATTGTGAATTGCAAATGTTATTCGTAACTAATTAATAAATCCTCAACATAGTAATAAATGCTCAAGTACCCATAAACTCTGCAAATAACTACGCAAAAGTTACATGTGGATTCAACAACAAGAACTTTAGAAATATAAACTTCAAGGAGTTCGGTAATTTTCATTTAGTGAAAAATGAAAAGCATTTTTATTTTCGAATTTATTGCTAAAAAATGAATTTAGATTCTTTTTCCGTTTGCGTCAGTATTTTTCTAATATAACTTTTGAAGTATATTTCTCTGGCAAGTGTTATCAAAGAGAATGTTAAGGATTTTCGTTTATGAAATGCGGTGCCAGTTAGAACTAAAAAATAGTTGTCGGTGGTGCTCCAACTTTCCATGTTGAAAATGAACTGTTTAATGTTTATAGTTTGTTCAAAGACACGTCCAAAAGAATCACATTAAATTATAGACTATAAATGAAAATCAACTTCAAACGTTAACTTCAAACATGAGGATATGATTGTGTCAGGTAATCTGGAAGAAGACCAAGATTTCTCTTAAAATTTTAGTACATTAATCTAATGTTTTGCCCTTAACATTTCATCAAATAACTGAATACTTATCCCCTTTTACATCGCAGTTTGACTGCCACTTATTTGCCTTAAAACTGCTAAAAGCTTTCTCCATCGAAAAGGAGAAAAACTTTTTTCTAGAAGGGAAAAAAACGTGCATACAAATGGATTTAGATTTAGAAAGGTGTAAAGAACTTTTTAAGTCAATGAAACAGAAATCTTTTTTTTTTTAATCTTTTATATCTCCCCTTAAAAGAGCAAAAATTATATATTGATCCAAATATTCCCTTGCACTAATACAATTAGTCTGCAGATTTGAACTCGTTAGTCCATGTATGAATTTAAGCATATTTGTACATGAATAAATATGTAATAAAAATTATAAAAGCAATCAAATATTTGAAGAAAAAAAACTTTTAAATAGTCTTGTTCGTTAACTTCAAACATGAGTATATAGCTATGTCAGGCAATCTGGAAGAAGACCAAGATTTCTCTTAAAATTTTAGCACATTAATCTAATGCTTTGCCCTTAACATCTCATCAGCTAATTGAACACTTATGCCCTTTTGCATCACGGTTTAACTGCCACTTATTTGCCTTAAAACTTCTAAAAGCTTTCTCCATCGAAAAGCAAAAGAGTTGTTTTCCAGAAGAAAAAAAAAAGGCATAGTTGGATGAGCAGAGCTTAAACTTATCTGCAATTAACTAATGTTGATAAATTCCATTACTACAAATACTGCATCATTTGAAGGATAGCTGCTAAATATTTAAAAATATTTGGCCTTTTAATCACGCGAACATAACTATCGATTTTTTAGTAAAGAGTTTTGGAATTTTAAACATGTGTCGAAGTACACATTTTCAAGCACCATTTTCGCTTTAAAGTTTGTTTTACTTATTCAACAAAGGTAATTGTGAATTGCAAATGTTATTCATAACTAATTAATAAATCCTCAACATAGTAATAAATGCGTAAGTACCCATAAACTCTGCAAATAACTACGCAAACGTTATATGTGGATTGAACTCCAAGAACTTTAGATATATAAATTTAAAGGAGTTGAATAATTTTCATTTAGTGAAAAAGGAAAACCATATTAATTTTCAAATTTAATGATAAAAATGAATTTAGATACATTTTCCGTTTGTGTCAGTATTTTTCTAATATAACTTTTGAAGTATATTTCTCTGGCAAATGTTATCAAAGTGAATGTTAAGGATTTCTGTTTATAAAATGTGGTTTTAGTTAGAACTAAAAAATAGTTGTCTTTGCAGCTCTGATAGAACGTTCCATGTTGAAAATGAACTGTGTAATATTTATAGTTTAGTCAACGGCACGCCCAAAAGAATTACATTAAATTATAGACCATAAATGAAAATCAATTTCAAACGTTAACTTCAAACGTGAAGATATAGCCGTGCCAGGTAATCTGGAAGAAGACCAAGATTTCTCTTTAAATTTCACTACATTAATATAATGCTTTGACCTTAACTCTCATCATCTAATTAAATACTTATTCCCTTTTTCATCACGGCAGGGGCTTTAACCAACTTCGTTGCGTAGGGGGGTGTAGACTCATAAATTTCCGACTCCAATAGAAAAATTGCCGAGTACTACGAAAAACAAAATGCCGAAGAATATGTATAATACATACGTATAAATATGAGTGTGTATGTGTTTAAATGTCATGCATTAAATTCGTAAAATCCTTGCAGCTCATGAAAGATTGTATTATTTTGCAATCGACAAATCCAGTGAAGTTGCATGAAATTGTTGGTAATAACTGATGTCATAGAATTCCAATTGAGAAACATGGTGGTTGTTTTGCAGTCATAGTACTAATTCATACCGTCTGGGCGTACATGTACAAGGCAATGGATTAGATAATATGGTGATTTCTGCATAAGAAACGGAGCTAGTTTTTCGTTCTTTTATTCTTCAAATTCAAAATTAATTATTCAAACAACAGCTGAAAGTTAATTTAATCCATTAAAATTTTAAAATATTAGCGCAAATTTGAGTTTATGTTATAAGCTTAAATAAGAGTGCGCAATATTGACTCAATATTTTTTTTTCAATTTCAAACTGATTATTTTTCTTCTAAATTTCATAGTATCTTAAACATAATTATACTCAATCTTTAGCTAAAAATTTAGTATATTGTAATAAAATTCCAGAGCTATTACATAAAATTAAGTTTATTATTATTGTTGTTGTTATTTATGCCTAATGTTAAACCTTTGAAATAGAAATAAAAACGAAAAGCGTCGTGAAAGTTACTTTCAGAAAAGAATTTTTTTAAGTACTAATTTTAATATTTTTCTTAACGAATGCTTCCGTTAAAAAGAATAATAAATGCAGATGTACTCTGTTTTATCTTTTTCCATATTTCCATTTAACTTTTCCGATTAAAAAAAAATAAAAAATAAAAAATAAAAATTCCAACTAGCATTGGGAAATGAATTTTTTGAAAGGATTAATATTTCAATTTCTTTAAAAGCAAATTCGCCATTACAAAGTTTAAAATATATAGAATGGCCTCGTGTTATTTGCTTTCGTATGTTTTGAGAGATCGGGGAAAGTCAGAATTGCAAGATGCAAAAGATGGAAGAAAACAAAAATATAGATAAACGACATTTCAAAAAGATTTTTTTTTTTTTTTTTTTTTTGAAGGATTAATATTTGTATTTTTAATTGATTGCGCCCTTATAAAGATAAAATACGATAATTCCTGTGTATTTTTTATTTTTCAATATTTAATCTACTATCACGTTCCACAGTTTACAAATAAAATAACTGTGACAAATAGACATAAGAGTGATCTTATAAATGGTTCCGTTAATTTTTAAGTACGAGACCCAAAAAGTACACTAGTATTTTTTAAATTGCGATGCCATATTTTCCTAGTAAAAATAAATAAAATATAAAAACTCAGAACTCGCAGTCGCGTTTCCATATTTCAAATTACCTTTAGTTAATATCAGAACATTAAGTATTATACCGCTTTATAAATTTTAATCAAAATGCAAATCATACCTTACAAAACTTGATTGCACAAATTAAAAGGGCTCAAACTTGTGAAAAAAAATCAATTTCCGGAGCTTTTTGTATTCGCCTAATTCAATTTAATTATTGATATTAAGCGATTAAATATCAAATCATCCATTACATGAGATCAAAGAAAATTGATATCCAGAAAATTTTCTAAATAAAGAGATTTTTTTTCAGTATATTATACGCATTTAAACTTAAGAAAACTATGAAAGTATGCGGATTTTTCTGTATTGATATTGGATTGAAAAAAAATATGTCACATAAATTGCTTTTGTGTCATATCTGGTAATCATGAATGAGTTCTCAAGCGTGCCAAGATTTTGCAGAAATTTATTTTGCACCTGCAATTAGCTGACATTATAATTTTGTCAGTTTGATGTCTCTGTAAGAAAAAAAAAATCTGCAATTTTATAGACGTAAAGTTACAAAAATCTGAATGCTTACTGAAATTTTATCTATACACTGTACAAAATAAGATGTAAATCTACATAACTAGAGTTTGTAAAGCTACTACAAAAGAAACTACTAAAATTACAGCAATCTTATTAAAATTTTCTATGTAACCCGGGTTACAGTTACATAAAAAGTTCGAGGCATCCCAGTTTCCTAAGAAAATCTTAGTATTCTTATAGACCGGGAGGCGGTAGCACAGGCAATCACCTCATCGAGTTCACAGATTAAAATCTAGGATTCGTTGAATCTCAAACATATTAAAACGCAATCTTTCTGTCAAGCCATATCTTGGTGGAAAACACCCGAAAATCCTATTTTAATGTTTGACTCGTAGGTTTATAATTATGTTTTCCTGTTTCCAATCCTCCATGTTTTCATACTTTTGGGTGCAGGAAAGCACAATGGTAAACCTACGAGTCAACCGTTAAAATCGGATTTTTGGGTGTTTTCTACCAAGATATCGCTTGACAGAAAGATTGCGTTTTAATATGTTTGAGATTCAATGAATCCTAGATTTTCATCCGTGAACTCGATAAGGTGATTGTTTGTACTACCAACTCTCGGTCTATTATAGATTGTTTTATTTACAGTGCAAATCTGTATCTCTTACATGAATTTTTATTGTTGCCTTACTTAAAAAAATTTAGGAATCCTAGTTTCCTAGAAAAATTTTAGTAACTTTACAGATTTTTTTTTCTTTTTTTAACATAAGAAGAAATTAAGAGATAAAAGTAAAATTAAAATACTATTTTTCATAAATATAATAATAAATAAATAAAATAAAAATCCAATATATAGACTATCTTGTTCAGTACTACTTGAGAACGAATGAGTTGGGTGGTGGGGCTTCAAACCCATATTAGTAATGTCATTGCATTTGTCTTTAAACAAGGTAGTTTGAAAATTTCCTCTAATATCTTTATTGACGTTCAAATTATGAACGAATGTTCAGGTGTGAGGAAAATTGAGATACCCTGTATTTGACTAAATAAGTAATTTGATACCCAATGTTCTGAAATGATTTCCTTTTGTTTCTGTACGCCTGATTTCCCATTCATTTTTGCAATGTATTTTGAAATTAACAGGAATAAATCATGTGTTCTATATGACTGGATATGAAATTTCAATTTAATCTAGTCAGATGAAGCAATTCCAAAACTTTCCTCTATCTTATGCATGTTAATACTTCCTGAAAAATGCAACATTGTAGCGCTACCGGTTAGGTGATTTAAACCAAAATCTAGTCAGCAACAATTTATGTCAAATTATAACTTAATATAAAGTTTGATGAAAATCCGTGCATTAGTTTTTAAGAAAGAATTGTTGCAAAATCTTTTAAAAAACTGCATAACAGCGCCACTTGCTATGTGATGTACACCAAAACTAATGAGGATCATTTTTTTTTTATCAGATACTAACTGAATCTGAAGTTTGGTGAAAATCCATAAGATTATTGAGATATATTTATTGCAATATCATAAAAAATACAGCATAACAGCATCATCTGTAGAACGATTTATACTAAAAATTAAGCAATACTAATTTATATAAGGGACTAACTGAATCTGAAGTTTCAGAAAAATTCGTGAATTAGTTCTTGAGATAAAGCTATTGTGATAATCACAAATAATGAACCATGGTAGCGTCACCTGTTGAGCGAAATACACCAAAAACTAATCAAATCTAGTTTATAGCAAGGTCTATCAAAATTTAAAGTTTTGTGAAATTCCGTGTATTATTTCTTGAGATACAGCGCCCACAAAATTTTTGTTACATGCAGACAGACTGACTGACTGACGGAGACTCACAGACAGACATTTTGTGAAAACATGTTCTTTGGGTTCTTTGAGCCCTACACTGTAAAAAAAATTCAAGAGGTTACTAAAAATTTTTTAGTAAATTTGTATTCCACAGAATTTTTTAGTAACCATTACAAACTTTTTTTTTGCAAGTGAAACAAGCATTTCTTTTGTAAACTGAACAAAAGAATTTTTTGTATAGCTAACTTAAAAATTTTTAGTATGAGCCACCAAGCAAATTTTAGTAATAGCTACAAAATTATTTTTAATAACCATTACGTGCGCCCGAAGGGCAGGTGATTCCTTCGGGCTGCATCCAGACTTCTGAAGCGGAAGATTTTCGGCAAAACTGCAATAGATGGCAGCACCAAGCATTGCTAACTGCTCCGACAGGATTTTCATAATCCCTTTACTAACGAGTACTTACACTACATACATTCGGGGCGTATTTGGCGGGGGCCAGTATCGAACCCGGGACCTTTTAGTCTGGAGTCCGTTACTATAACCACTATGCTATCAAGGCCACACCAAGTGAGTTTTAGTAATAGTTATTAAAAATATAACACTATTAACTCTCTTCGTTGCTAACTTTTTTCTAGTAATTCTCACAGATTTTCTTGTAACCGACTAAGATTACTAAAAATTTTTTAGTAATTACAAGGATCACTAAAGTTTTTTTAGTAGATCGACCCTTTTTTTTACAGTGTAAAACGCGTAAATCCGTCGAAAACCAAATTTTGAAAAATTTTCACGAATCCAATATTTTCTTCTTGTTAAGATTGCAGAAAGTAAAAATAATAGTAATAAAAATTTGTGTCATAGTAATGCATTAATAGATCAAACATTTACAACTTAGAAGTTGATAGAATAGTATATGAACAAGGAATATGAAAATCTATCAATCTTTATTATAAAGACCAAACGTATCTGTGCGTAACACATACGTCATTTTGCGAATGGCAACACTTTCCCTGCGATTTCGGTTTTGCAATTTTCGCTACTGCAAATTTTACACTTCTAAATATTTTTTAAATTTTAAATTTACATTTTTAGTTTTTACATCGTTATATAGAGAAAAAAATTGCTTTTAAATATTATTTGTTTGAAAGCTGTATCTCAATTTATTTTTGAAATGTTGTTATTTTATAGTTTTTAACAGCAACTTAGTAATTGTGGCAACAGAATCACCCCATTTTCTCTGAAAATTGAAAAGAAAAATAGAAATTAAAATGCACAACACTTTCCCACGCAATTTCGGTTTTTCAATTCTCGATACAGCAAGTTTTATGCTTCTAAACATCGTACATTTTACAATTTTTAGTATCAATTTTGTAATTCTGGCAACAGAATCACTCCATTTTCTCTTAAAATTGAAAATATATATATATAGAAATTAAAATGCGTACATTATTTCAAAAATATCGTCTGTTATAAAATCCGACGAATTTCCGTATTGTTTCGTTTAATAATTTGGATAATTTAGTTTTATAGTATTTATTTAATTTTCGTTTAAAATAATATTTGTTTGAGAGTTAGACTGACCAATATAAGATGTATTTTTCACTCTAACTAATTTTCTAGATTTATTATAAATCAATGAAACAGTTCTTTCTTGAAGATTTTCTTTCGTCAAATTTCGACGGGTTCCACCTCGTATGAATAAATGTAAGAATATGAAATATTCAAAAACTCTAATATAAATAAACGTGTACGTGACAACATCGTGAAAACAGCCTTCTGTGTTCCATTTTCTCCTTGAATCTCAATTTATATTCAGTCATCATATCTAGTTGTAGGCAAAAAGAAGCCTGGTTTTAGAAGGAGCATTTTTCTCACGGAAAAGAAATGAGCCAAAATCAAAAGATTAGAGTATAGGGAAAGTTTTGCATCGATACCAACAAGGGAAGGTACACTAAAAAAAATGGGTTTTCAAAATTGAGTAAATAGTACTCAATTTTAAGTATTTTACACACTCAAAATAGCTCCGATCCAAAAGTTCTCAAAACTGAGAAATACGTGTATTCATTTTTTAGGTGCGTTCGTAATTATCAAATACGTAGCACCTATAGTGGTCGTTCAATCCGTCCGTCTGTCCGCATATAACAACGCAAAAACTACCCAACCGAATCGTTTGAAATTTGAAATACATAATTATTACAAAATTTTGTCGAGTCATTTCATATTTTATGAAAATCGGATGCATAGATCAATTTCAGGGGCAATCAAAAGTATTCCATTACATTACGGTCAATGGGGAAAAAAGTTTCAAATGCATTTTAATCGTTTGAAATTTAAAATACATAATTATTACATAATTTTGTCAAGTTATTTCAATTTTTTTGATAATCGGATGGATAGATCAAATACAGGGGCAATCAAAAGTATTCAATTACATTATGGTCAATGGAGAAAAAGTTTCAAATGTATTTTATATGTTTGAAATTTACAATACATAATTATTACATAATTTTGTCGAGTTATTTCACGTTTTATGAAAATCGGATGCATAGATCAATTACAGGGACAATTAAAAGTATTCCGTTACATTACGGTCAATGGGAAAAAATGTTTCAAATGCATTTTAATGGTGTTACACTCATTCGAAATTAATAAAATTGATATGCATCTATAAAGTACATATTATAATATACATTTTACATAATTTGTGGTGCAAAGAACGTTTGTAATTGATTTACAAGGCCACACAAAAGTATTCCATTACATAATGGTATAGGGAGAACATTGTTTGATGAGCGTTTTAATTATAATTCACTATTTACAATTTTATGAGATTGATATATGAGAGTAATATTTTTAAAACTTCGTTATCGTACTAACGCACCTCATTTGCTACGCTTCACGTGCAATTTCCAACTTGTTATTCCATGGCTGTGTTCAAATATAAATCACTATTATCTTCTCCCTGAATTTACAAATTAAAGTGAAAATATGCTGGTATTCATTTCTCGCTCAAATTAATGAACAATAAACATTTAATTTATTATTTATTAAGAGAAATAGCAAAATTATTAGTTAAATACCCAAATGTAACATTTTTATGACAAAAGCATTATTTGCAAGTGTACTTTAAAATTATTTTTAAATACTGTGCATAATTTAATGATTACATTAAAAAGCATCTTTTATGCCACCATGAATGAGATAAACAAATGCTGAATACAAATTTATTGCTTGTATAGATTTGATAACATATGCTGTTTCAAAATTGAGAAAAAAAAATTTGTTCATTTTTTATCCAAACATACTCCAATTCGATATGAGTACATAGACTTACTCATTTTTGAGTACTTCATTTTTTTCAGTGTAGGTCAGTCTAAAAACTCTTCTTTAGATTTTCAAATGAATCAACTATTTGTTTTCTCTCTCAGGTGTTTGAAAAAATAATAGTTATTATTTCTTATATACAGTTGAACTTTAATAAATCGAAGTTGAAAGACCTAGTGAAAAATTCGAATTACATATATTTTCACAAAGAAAAGAAGAGATAAAAGAATATATATTAACTTCACGATGAAAGATTTAACACATGAATTTTATCTAAAAAGACTGCTACATTTGTCTCTATTAAATAATATATTTTTGATTAGATCAATCGTTTATCACTTGTAAAAAAAAAAAAAAAAAAAAAAAAAAAAGTTCAATATTTTGGATTGCGTCTTTAAATACAATCGTTGAGTCATAGCATATTATTCCAAGCTATCAATCCATACGAAAATAGAATCTTCTGCATTAGATTGACCTTCAAAAATTAACCTTTTAAAATCAACCTTTTAAAATATGCTGCATTTTAGCTCAAAAAAATCTTAGGAACATTTTTTACCACAAAACCTTAAGGATAATTAATTGTATGAAAAATTCGAATTATCTAAAATGAAATTCAAACTGTTCATTTTCTTTTTACATTGGTTTAGTTACAAAATTCTAGGAATAGAACAAAATATTCGAATTATCCAGAATTTTGCATTAAACAAGTTCGAATTATCCAAGTTTCACAATAAATATATATTTTGATAAAAAGTTTATTAAATTCAATTGATAACTTAAATCAGCAGATTTTAAAACATTCACCTTTTATATAAACATTTTTATAAAAAAAATTTATTTTTCTGAAGAAAGGTGTTATAATAAAAATAAATGACATTGACATGTTTCGGAACCGTCAAATAAGTTCCATAGTCATAATATAAATAAAAATAAATTTTTTAAATATTTCACGGTCAATACAAATGACACGCGACAATGAGATATAAACAACAAAAAACACAAAAAAACCACGCGCTCTATTTAAAAAAATTAAATTAAAATATAGACCATGATCTAAAAGAATTTCCAACATGGTTCGTCCCATCATCATGAGAGCTTGAATGGGATGAACCATGTTAGAAATTCTTTTAGATCATGGTCTATATTTTAATTTAATTTTTTAAAATAGAGCGCGTGGTTTTTTTTTTGTGTGTGTGTTTTTTGTTGTTTATATCTCATTGTCGCGTGTCATTTGTATTGACCGTGAAATATTTTGAAATTTTATTTTTATTTATATTATGATTATGGAACTTATTTGACGGTTCCGAAACATGTCAATGTCAATTTATTTATTTTTTTATAACACCTTTCTTAAGTAAAATTAGAAATTTTTATTAAAATATATATTTTGTAAATAATAATAACAAATTTGTTCTTCTCTCACATGATTTAAAAAATTAAAACACTAAGATAACAAGACCAACATTTCACGTGTAAAGCATAGATTATGAAATACTTTCCAACACATTCAGAATACTGTATCAAAACAGTATTCTGTAGACAGTGTTCTATAAACAGTAAAACTGTATATAAACAGCTTACTAAGCTGAAATATGATGTTATTTGAAGAACGCATAACACATCCAAAAACCGAATTTCAAGATCCACCATTACCATCTGCTATCGGAAAATTATCCGAATTCTTTCATGCAGCTTTTCAACATCTTGAAAATTTTCTTTCAGCAGTTTACGCAAAAATGCGTTCAAATTCTTTTAATTAGTCCTGTTGATAGATTTATACGAAATGTGTAACATGCAAAAAAATAGTTCAATTTAAAACCGCATACCAAAAAGAAAACGTACTTCCAGCAATTATTGCTCAAGGCCAGTAATAGTCTAAGAGCAGACCGCACAAAACCCAAAGTCATCGACCACAAGAAAAAATCTGTTATAATATAGAAGAGTAGTCATAGGGGAACCTAATGATCCATGACTGCCGGAAGCAAAGTGGTGCATAAGCCAAAAATGAATACCACAAGTGGTTGACTCGTAAACTTAGCATTATGTTTTCCTGCACCCAGTTTTCCGTGTTTTCATACTTTTGATTGTACGGAAAACACAATGATAAGCCTACGAGTCAACCACTAGTGGTATTCATTTTTGGCTTATGCAGCACTTCACTTTTGGCTGACAGGCATCATTAGATTCCCCTATGACTACTCTCCCATAATATAAAGGATTTTTTCTTGTGCTCGATGACTTAGGATTCTGTGCGGTCGGCTCTTGGACAATAAGTATACACTTAAAACTACAGATGACACATGACATTTGATATCTCCTAGTGGTGAAAGGCTTGTCTTGGTGACACATCTAGGGGAGCCAGAATGGCATCCTTAAAGATCTATTCCAATCCAAACTGCTTATTTTCTGATTTATTTTTAAATTCATTTTTACCATCAAACTGGTAACTTCCCGTATTTCGAAACTACACAATGTGCTGTGATTGTCGATTTTTTGATAAATATAGAAAATATTGTTTAAAATGTTGTCAAAATGGGTGTTTTGGGGTCGAAATTTCCGAAGCAAGAGGTCTGGAAATGGAAATAGAGGTCATATTTAGAAAATAATTGTTTATAAATCAAATTCTAATGAATTGGGTGAAAAGGGAAATCCCACTCTTCAAAAATCACCTCAGCAAGTTTCATGTCTTTTCCTTTAAAAATGAATCTAAATATTTGTCAGAAAGTTTCGAACTGTTTTTCCAAGATTCCTGAATAACATTTTTATATATCAAATGACTTTTTTTTTCATTATTGAATATTACTTTTTTTTATATTAAATAAGTTATTCTTCGCTGTATAGGAAGAAAAATTATTTTACAGAAATATAATTTTGCCGACAAAAACGAAAAAGCCAGACAGGAAAACTATAAATTCTCTTGGGATAATGGGGGAGCCTGAGGGGGGAGGAAGAAAACTGAAAAAGAAAAAACCTACATCAAGTTTCATAGCATTCGAAAGTTAGGAGACAGATTTATGAAGTTAGTATAAATTCGTTTATGGTAAGTGAAAACTGCGTAATAGGTCAGGAAGACGATTAAACGCTGAAGTTTTTTCTACTTTAGATAATGATTCCAAAAATGTCTCAGTATGTACTAAATTAGACATTTAGCACATGCCATAGCAATATGATAAAATTTTACGGGATAATTATATTGCACTAAAATTAATAATGTTTATGTAACAATAATAATTACTGTATATATAAAAGGGTACTTAATGTTTTGAAAGAAACAAAATCGATTAAATTTCTCAATCTCGTGAAAATTTATAACCGAATACTATTGCAATAACAACCGTAATATACTGACAGGTGGAAGCTCGCATAATCACCTCATTGAGTTTACGTCTGAAATTCCAGAATAAGTTAATACAATAGAACCTCTATTTAACGAACCACTATTTTGCGAGTTTCTCTATTTTGCGAATTTTTTCTTGGAATCAAGTACATTTTACGAATTTCTTTCTAAAATAACCTCCAAATAGCGAAGTCCATTCTCTATTTAACGAACTTTTTACTGTGACCTAATTTTTTTTCTTCTTATTTCTCAAAATATTTCCAAACATTTCCAACTTATTGTTTATTTTATCTCATTTTATGATTATGAGTAACCTTAAATTAGTTTTATCAGGCACCTAACTGAATGAGAGCAGTAAAAGCATTGTATCTTTATCCAGGAAGTCCAGACTTACATTATCCCACTTTCACCTTCAATGGAGTTATCCCGTGTCCTTCAATTAGAGTCGCCTGTATTCTAGATTTTTATATTCTAGCTTGTTGTAATAAATACGACAATGATTCATTAATTTTAAACTATTTCCTTAAAACTTAAATTAGAGTGTATTCCCGTAGAATGTTTCGCTTTATTTCTGTTTTCCTTGCGGATTTTTTTTTTTTTTTTTTTTTTTTTTTTTTTTTTTTTTTTTTTTTTTTTTAACGGGTAAAATAAATAAAGCAAATCGATGTTATTTATAAAAAAAAATAAGATTAAACGCTTTTTCTAATAATATTTAGGATTTATGAATTTAAAATCTGTTTTATGTTGTGTAAAATATGTTTTAAAGTGAATCTCTATTTAACGAATTTTCCATATAACGAACTTTTTTCGGGATTTAGCTACTTTATTAAATAGAGGTCCGACTGTATCCGATTTGCATATTAAGTACAATCGGTCTGTCAAGTCCTATATTGATGGACAACACCCGAAAGCCCGATTTTAGCGGTAGTCTCGTAGGTACATCATTGTGCTTTCTTATACCCAAAGATATGAAAACATGGGGGAATGGGAGTAAAAAAAAACACTAGGGTAAACCTATGAGTCAACCGCTAAAATCGTGTTTTCAGGTGTTTTCCACCAAGGTATGACTTAGCAGATCGATTGCGTTTTAATATGCAAATCGAGTTTTATTTAATTCTGTAATTTCAGTCGTGAACTCGATGAGCTTATTGTCTGTGCTGTCGCTTCCCGATATATAACAATATGATAAAATTTTACGGATTAATTATTATATTATACTAAAATGAATTATGTTTATGTTACAAAAATAATAATTGTATTTATAAAAGGGTGCAAAGCTTTTGAAAGGAACAAAATCAATCAATTTCTATAGATCGTAAAGAATAATGTCCTAATATTGAAATAAAAACAATAAGACTTAAATTTATGAGAATTATTCTTATAAAAGGGAAAAAATAGTTTTCGGTAAGCAAATTTGATTTGATTTTAGAAAAAGTAATTTTGGTATTATTTGGTTATCCCGTCGACCAATTTCGCCAAATTATACAAATCGCCAAACTAATAGCCAAATTACACAGATGGAGTAATTTTTAATTTAAATAACGAACAAACAAATAATTAGAGGAATATTAATAAAAATAGAAATAAAAAGTCAAAATAAAAATCATTTAATGACGTTTTAAACACGTTTATCGTATTTAATGTTATTGGATGTGACATTCACGATCATCCATTATTGGCATTTATTCTTTTAGTTTGGCGATAGATTTTTGGTCGACGGGATAACCAAGTAGTACCGTAATTTCATAACATAATATAAATCTAGTATTCCATTTTATGTCTTCAGAATTCTATTTTTTCCAAACTGTACATGCACATTTAATACCTTTCGGTTTCTTCGACCTTAAAAATACGAGTTTAATTTCAAATGCATATTTTTTCTCTGTAAACCAAGTTTGGGTACTTTTTTAATTATTACTGATAACATAATTTTTATAATTACAGTTCAATAAATGATTAATGATGTTCTTAAACTAAATATATTGCAGTAACTATTAATTATATTAATATTTAAAACCTTTATAGGAATTGTTAAAGAGGCTTATTACACGATATAATGGAATATTAATGCTGCCTATAATGTGAATTTATTTCTTCGTTTATTACTAATTTTGATTGTATTTCTTCGTTTATTATTATAAAAATCAAATTTTTTTTTTTTTTTTATAATGTTAGTTATTAGTTGTATGCATACTATTATAAAAATTCTATTTTATGCAGAAATATTTATCACATAATAATGTTAGAGACTTTTTTATAATTACATTTAAAATATGCAAAATCCGGCAAAATTTTTAAATTAATAAAAAGTGGTGAAAAAATAGTAAACTTTTAGTGCTAATAGTATTGATACTGTGGTATAATGAATTTTAACCTGAGCTAGCCAGATAAATTTTTAAAAATAAAAAATAATATTATGACATTGCTCGTTATTGATTAAAAAAATTTTTTTTTTCAGCTGTCGTTCAAAAAAATATTTTATAGACTACTTTCACTTAACAGCTGAAATTATTCTTTTTCTCTATGTTTAAAATATTTTTTTGGTTCTGCCTTAAATGCAGAAATGTATCTCAAAATGAATCATTTTTAGGTACGTTTTTAATTTTTGTAATTACGTAGCACCTGTAGTAGCCGTTCAGTCCGTGAGTCTGTCCGCATAAACAAAGCAAAAACAGATATTTAAAATGTATAATTTTTGCATAATTTTTCTAGCTATTTCAAATTTTATGAAAATCGGATGTACAGCGGCGGTCAAAAGTTTCCGGCCAGCAAATTTTTTTTAGTTAATCTGAAAGTATGCGTATATGAAGAGGAATCTCAAAGTGATACTTATGCATTTTATTGACATAATAGTTAGGAACTTATTTCTAGAATAACATATAGATATCAATAAATTTCATTGACAAAATTAAATACAAAGGAAATCGCATGTTCTCAAAAGTTTCCGGCCACCTTCGCAATTTTGAAAAAAAGTGGTATTGTAATAGAAAAGAACAGTGATCAACAACATTTACAATTATTATAACCATACCTTTAGTAATAAGTACTGCGGCGCAGAAACGTGACATTGATTCAATCAACTGTTGAATATCGTCTATGGTCCGATTTTTCCCCACTTCTTGCAATTTTTTGGAAATTTGACTGAATTGGAATATTTATAGTTCTACATACGTTTCCCAAGTTCTTTCCAAAGATTTTCTGTTGGATTTATGTCGGGTGTTTCGGCTGAATATTTCAACAGCGAAATTTCTTTCTGCGAAAGCCGTTGCTTGACGAGCTTACATACATTATTTGAGTCGCTATCCTGCTGAAACAAATAGTTTCGACCACATTTTTTCATCTAATAAAGCAGCAAATGATTTTGCAAGATATTCTTTTATGTTGCATCATTCATCTTGCTGCGGATTTCAAATAACGGACCTACATTTTTTGAAGAAAATACTTCCCACAGCATAACGCGTCCTCCGCCATGCTTCATTGTATGAATAACATAGGTCGAATCATATCTTTTGTTGTTAGGTCATCGTACGCAGTGTCTGCCATCACTCCCAAAAAGTGTGAACTTCAATTCATGGGAAAATAGTACATTTTTTCCAGTTTTCAACTGACCAGACTTTGTGTTCCTTGGAAAACGCCAGTCGGGTAACGTCGATATTTTTTTACTTATGAAATTTTTTAACATCGACTCTTCCATAAAGTTCTGCATCATGTGAGAATCTTGACATGGTAGACCGACTTATTTAATGAATGTTTTCATTCCGTAAATTGCGGGATATTGCAAAGGCATTTTTTATGCGGGTCACCTACTGCTTTTCTCCTGATAATTCTGCCCACAATAATTGGCGCTTTCCGGGATCTCCTGGACATCAAAAAGTCCTGAAGACCATGGTCATCTTTATGTAATTTTTAAATATCATTTACAGTAGATTCACCCATCGATAATTTTGCCGCAATCTTATAAGAAGATTGGCCCTTTAACGACAAACTAATCACTCATTTACGAATAATAGTTGTTGTATTTTTCTTTTTTGAACTTAAACTACCTATTCAAGTTGATTCATTCAAAAATGCGGCCAAAAACACTTTACCGATGGAAAATAACTAAGGAATGCTGAATGGCCGGAAACTTTTGCACACACGAGTTTTGAATCCTACCCCTTTGCATGAAGTATCTTCAGTATTGAATAAAAATTATCACATGGTTAGATTTCATTCACATTTTCATAACTTTTGAAGCAATTGCGCTCCTTCTTCTCTGAAACCTTATTGTAAATAAATAAAAGACACTAACTGGCCGGAAACTTTTGACCGCCACTGTATAGTTTAATTACAGGGATAATCAAAAGCATTTCGTTACATTACGATCAAAGGGCAAAAAATAACATGTGCATTTTAATGATGTTACATACTTTTGACTGTAATAAAATTCATATTCATCTATGAAAATACATACTAAAATATGCATTCTGTGCAATCTGGGGTTCAAAGAATATTTTTTATTAATACACTATATGATCAAAGATGACGATTTTTGACATTTTGTTAAATATCTAGAAAAATACTTGATAAATCATCCTGAAACCTTAAGTGTGTAAACATAATATATATGGACATATAATAGATACAGGGTCACACAAAAGTATTCTATTACATAATGATATGGGAGAGAACATTATTTGCGTGAGTTTTAATTGTATTAAACAATTTCAAATTTTATGAAATGCATATACTTTGCTGAGGCTTACAAGTTATTTCCTCTGTAATACACTGTATGGCCAAAGATGACCGTCCACTTGCGATTTTTTATATTTTGTTAAATATTTAGAAAAATACTTGAGAACTCATCCTGAAACCAATTTACAAAAGATTTACAAAAGATTTAGGTTTCCAGGGCTCATTCTTAGTGATGAAACTGGGTTTATCTCTAACTTCAATCTAGTTTTTGTTGGTGAACTTTGTATTTAACTTCGAAATCTACCTCCGCCTGTTGATCGAGCCGGCAGAATTTTTTTTAATTTTCTGGAAAACTTAATTTTTTGAGTTAACACTTTTTGAAACTATCTAAAAAGTCAAAAAGGAAACAACAACAACAATTTTTTTTTATATATAAGTCAATTAACCAATTTGAAAGGGAAAGAAAAATTTAAAGTGCCCTGGGCACAAAAACTTGCTATTTGGGCCCCGTCGATTATTTTTAATACTTTTCAACAAAGTTGAAAAGTTTTTATACATTCGTTTTTTATAGACACCTGTCCACGCTCTAACTCCCTTAAATATACTCGGATTTTCGTGCAATTAATGAAGCACGCATTGAATTTTCGACTGAGGTATGTATGTTTCTTAAGTGAATTAAATTCTGGAGTGCATGCAATTAATAGATACAAATCTATATATCACATACAAGGCTTCAGAAAAATTTCAGATAATTTTCCGATTGTAGATGGGAACAGCTTAAATTGAGTTTATAAATGTGTTATGCGTTTCCATATGATTGAATTAGACATAACTTTTTAACTTATTAAACGACGCAATTTTGTTACATTATTATAAATGTGTTGGAAAGCGTTTCACAACCTATATTTGACGCATGATTTCTTCTTTATTGTTTTTATATGCATTGAATCGTAAAACTTCCCTCTTTCATTATATTTCTACCAAAGAGAATTTTACAGTTTTTCCAGATTCCACCTGGTCCCTTTTCTGCTATGAAAGATTACCTTTAAAATAACTTTCCTTTCAATGCAGTCTCAAACAGGATGACTGAAAGGAAATTGAAATTCAGAGAGACAACGGGGCGATGGAGAATTACGTCTGCAGACATGTTACGGAGAAGCTTATAAATCGCTGATCTTTTCCCTTGTTTTATACTGCTTATTCTAATGGTCGGTTTTAGTCCTATTTTATTTTCGCTGCAAATGAAAAAGAAGCTCATTTATTTTCATAAAAATAAAAATGGTTAAAACTTTGAAAACGAGATGTTTATTTTCTATGCAGGCGTAAGAAAACTCTTACTTAGTATTTCTCTGCTTGTAAACTTAAATTGTAATATTTAAACATTTATTTATTCATAATGATATTCCTATGAGAGAAGTTATTTGTGAGATAAGGAAAGAGGATGTGGAGTTTTCCCAAATTCTGTTAGAAAATAATTTTCCTTTCAACATCAATTTTTAAAGTTTCGTTCATCTGACGAAACCCTATTCGTCTCTGTCCTCTGTCTGTCACAGAGTCCATACACAAAAACTATACAAGCCATCGCATTCAAATTTTATGTACTTATAGCTGAATACCTCTTGTCACACAACAAATCATAAAATTTTGGAAAATACTATTATTTTAATTAAAATAATTTTTTTTAATATCATCAGTCCATTTTTTTAAAGTTTCTTTTTCTTCTCATTGTTGCATGCAAGTTTAAATAGATATAAAAATTATTTCTTTTTTACGCTTTAAAAAGTTATGGAGTATTTCTGTTGCCACAATTACAAAATTGATATTAAAAACTACAAAAAAATTAATATCTCAAAAATAAATCGAGATACAGCTTTCAAACAAATTGCATTTAAAAGTACATTTTTTTCCCTATACGATGGTGAGAAAATTGAAAATGTGCAATATTTAGAATTTTAAAAACTTGTATTATCGTAAAGGTCAAAATTTAAATTCCATTTTTCTAATTGTTGTAAGTTTAAATAAAATTATTATGCATATAACGTAAGTTAATGAATTAAATAAATCACGTGAAAAACATTTTTATTTATTTTTGTTTCATCATATTTACATCATATTTATGCTCTATTTTGACACGCAAAGTTAATAATTTATTAAATTCCTATTCATTTAAATTACTAGCTCCATCCCCCCCCTCTGGTGACCAGTTTGGTATCCCTTAAATTTATGCTAAGCTTTGTAATATTTTACTTTCTTAAATAACTTTATTTACTTGCGTACCTTCACTAAATCTGTATATTCTGATAGAGAAATAAAAAAATCTATGTGATCAAGGCAGAATTTAGGGGAAGAATACCATATTCTGTTCTGATTGGCACGATTGGCAAATAAATCCAAAATAGTGCCAAAGAATCACTTTTCGTTTGTTAATTTAATGATAAAATGTTTTGAAAGAGATATTAAACGAAACCCTCTGTGCGATCTGCGATCACACTTAACAACTTGTTAAGGTTTCGTTCATGATGACGAAACCCTATTCGTCTCTGTGCTATGTCTGTCAGTCCGTGACAGAGTCCGTATACAAAAAATGTATAAGTCAGAGACTTCAAATTTTGTGTATTTACAGGTGAATACGTAGTTTTACACGACAAATAATAAAACTTTGAAAAAGTCTATTATTTCAATTCAATTATTTTTTCAATTTCATCTGTTCATTTTTACGGTTAAATTTTAAAAGAGAACTTTAATTTCAAAGTTTTTCATGTAGGTACCATAGCTTGGAGATAAAGCTTCTGGCTAATAAACTTAAGAATCTTAATTTGAACTCCGATGCTGGAACTTGAAACTTTCATATTGAAATTGATTTGATGTTTTTGTGGGGTGAGGGGGTACAAATTAAGGGTTTATATTAATAAGGTTTCTTTCATCTGATATTCATTTATTTTGGAATTCAAGTTTCTTTCTATTTTAAAAACTTTTACTATTTATGATTCAAAATTTTAAAATTGATTTTAAGCAATTTTTTCGCCTTTAAAGATTTTATTTATATCTCTAATTTAAAATTTTAAATTTTAAATTTAAAATTAATTCAAAAAATTTTGAATTTTTGAATTTTTTAAAATAATTTGATTTGTACATTTTTAATCTGATTAAGATAAATAGCTTTCTTTTATAATTATTTTAAGATTAAATATGTTGGTTATCACGTGTGTAAGAATTTATTAACTATAAATTAACAATTTGAATTTATTAATTAAAGTATAGTTTGTTTTGAAGTAAATATTAAGCGAAATCCTCTGTGCGATCTACGATAACACTTTTCTATTTGTTATTTTTTATGTAAGGGAATGTTTTTAACTATATTTATTATCCTTTAAAATGCCTAATGATTCATAATTCACAGTTAATTATAAAAATTAGAATTTATAGACATTTCCTAACTCGTATACTAACTTCTCCTGTGCATTAAACCGTGAAAAAAATATATATATTATTCTTTTTTTTCTCTCTACATAAGAGATTTTGGAGTTCTTCTATATTCCAATTTATCCCTTTTCTGCGATGCAATAATCCTTGTCAAATAACTTTTTTTACTTTATTCTATCTTTGCAAAAAGAAAGTATTGTATTCGTGAAAAGTTTCGAATTCCAATTTTCGACGATTTTACACGTTTCAGAGATTCCAAAGAACATGTTTTTACAAAATGCCTGTCAGTGAATATGTGACTCTATTTGTGACATAAATTATGTGAGCATTCTACCTCAAGAACTAGTGCACGGAATTTGATAAAAAAATTATATTTAGGTAGTCCCGGATATCAATTGATACTGATTAGTTTTTAGTGTAAATTGCTCACCATGTGGCGCTGCTATGTTGCATTTTTTTCGATTTACGCAACAGCTGTACCTCAAGAAGTAATGCACGGATTTTCGTAAAACTTCAGATTCGGTTATTCCTTGAAGTGAATTGATGCTGTTTAGATTGTGGCGTAAATCACACAACAAGTGGCGCTGCTATGCTGCATTTTTTATGATTTCCATAATAGCTCTATCTCAAGAATTCATGCACGGATTTTCATCAAATTTCAGATTCAATAAATCTACAATATGAACTTGTTCTGTTTACGTTTTGGTGTCAATCACCGAACATTTGGCGCTTCTTTGCTGAATTTCCCCCGATTCTCACAATAACTCATTCTCTAGAACTAATGCACGAATTTTCCCCAAACTTCAGATTCAGGTATGACTTGATAAATATTATTGCTGATTATGATTTGTTATAGATCACCCATCAGGTGACAATTTTATGTTGCCTTTTTCTAAATATCTTCACTCGTCCTACTTATAGAACTAATGCACGGAATTTCATGCCTTTAGAATCCTCATAATGGGCATAGATTGTCGTTTAATTTCAGCACTATGGCAGCATATTTTGAAGTATTAACATGTGTGATAGAAGAAAGTTTTGGGATTCCGACATCCGACAAGTTTTCAGTATAGTACCGACATAATGACTGAAAGGAAATTAAAATTTAGAGAGACAAAGTGACGACGGAGAATCATGTTTGTAGACATGTCACGGAGAAGCTTATAAGTCGCTTATTTTTTCGCCTGTTTTATATTACTTACCCTAACAGTGGCTTTAAGACTTATTTTATATTCGCTGTAAATGAAAAAGAAGCCTATTTATTTTTACAAAAATGTTTAAATCATTAGGCTTTGAAAGTGCGAAGTTTGTTTTTTATTAAGTATAAAGAAAGCTTACTTAGCATTTTTCTGAATTTAAATATCAGCCTTAACATTTCAAAATGTAATTATTCTTAATGATATTGTTTTGAGAAAAGTGATTTTCTTTTTCGTTTGGAAATTCATTATTGAAAGAAAACTTCAGAAGTTTTGTAATGGTGTCTGAATTGTTAGAATTTAACTTTTATCAATGGGGATGTTAATCATAAAATAATAATTGTAAAAAATCCCTGTCGGCTGGACCTATAGGCGGAGGTAGATTTCGAAGAGTGCTCATTTCAACAACAACAACAACAAAAAGATATGATTAGAGATAAACCCAGTTTAATAACTTCATTTGGCCGTTTATGAAAATTTTTTAATTTCATTTTTTTGCAAAAACTGGTTTTATCAGAATCATTTTTAAAAAAATTCAGCTCAAATGCCCATTATGACAACATATTTTGAAATAGATTCTAAATTTATTAAAAAATCGACCAAAACAGTACATTATACAGTTCCTAAATAACAAAAAACTGTCAGTTGAAAGCATTTGAGAAAAAAATTGAATTTAAAAATGAGTTATAAAATAACCGATTTGTTGTTTGAATACATCCTTATTGCTCATCATGATTGCTTCGGAAAATTTTGTGCGAAATACTCACTTTGACAGCATTTTTAAAAATATATTCTATCTTTATCAAAAAACTGGCCAATGCGTCACAGTATATAGTTCATAAATAAGAGGATCTGTAAATTGAATGCATTTGAGAGAGAAAATGGATTTTAAAACGAGTCATAGAAAACGCAATTTGTTATGTGAAAATTTTAAATTTTCAAATCTCGAAGACTTCGGGAAATTCTGTTCAAGATACCCTTTTTGGTAGCCTTTTTCAAAATATATTCTGTCTTTATCAAAAAACCGATCAATGCATCACATTATATAGTTCCTAAATAAGAGGATCTGTAAATTGGATGCATTTGAGAGCAAAAATGGATTTAAAAACGAGTCAGAAAAAAAACGCAATTTCTTATTTGAACACTTCCTTAAATTTTCAGTCGCTAAAATTTCTGAAAATTTTGTTCAAAATACCTTTTTTGGTAGCCTTTTTTGAAATATATTCCGTCTTTATCAAAAAACTGACCAGTGCATCACATTATATAGTTCCTAAATAAGAGGATCTGTAAATTGGATGCGTTTGAGAACAAAACTGGATTTAAAAACGAGTCAGAAAAAAACGCAATTTCTTATTTGAATACTTCCTTCAATTTTCAGTCCCGATGACTTTCGGAAATTCTGTTCAAAATACCCTTTTTGGTAGCCTTTTTTTAAATATATTCTGTCTTTATTAGAAAATTGACCAATGCGTCACTTTATACAGTTTCTAAATAAGAGGATCTGCCATTTGGATGCGTTTAAAATCAAAAATGAATTTAAAAATGAGTCCGAATATAAGCCGTTTGGATTTGAGGTTTTTTCTCCAATTCCTATTTTTGTTTAATTTCTTTTTGCTATACGAATTGGTCCTATGAAAAGCTTGTCAATATAAAAGTTGTAGATATTTTTGAAAAGATGTAAAATAAATTTAATCAGATTTGATATCTTAAAAATTGATGGAGTTATGGATTTTTCTCTTTTTTCAGCGCCCTTTTTCTTTTCGTTTTTATTTTTTTTTCATCGGTAAAAGTTGGTCTTATCAAAACCTTTTAAATACAAAAGTTTTAGATAATTTTAAGAGCATTTATAAAAAATTTAGTTGGGCTTGATATCTTGAAAATTGACGAAGTTATGAATTTTTTTCTCTCAAAATCCCTGTTTTTTTCGCCCCTTGAGCCTACTTCTAAATTTATCAAAAATCTGTCATGTATATACTTTTGGCCCATTTTTAAGAAGTAATATAAACTTTAAACCGATTCGATATCTACTTTAATTAAGAAGTTATGGCGTTTTTTCGGTTTTCACAAAAACGCCTCCTATTCCGACCCCCTTGGTCCGATTTTGCCCATTAACGAACTCAGCCAAGATTTTATCCCCATTGATTTTATGTACCAGTTTGGTGGAGATTGGTGAAGAATTATAGAAGTTATCGTGTCCATAAAAAAGTGAGATATATAGATAGATAGATAGATAAACTGGTGCGATTGCAATAGGTAGTATTTCTTACGAAATCTACCTAAAACCAAACCATCATGTTTTACTGTTTGAGATTGCTTTATTCTCGAAAATTATTTTCTGTAAATAAATTGTCATTATGGGTTTCAATTTTATTATTTTTAAAAAGGCTTAAAAATTCTGCGTGCATTAGATTTAATTGTGGGATAGGGAAAGAAGATTGGGGTTTTTTTCCAGGATCTGCGACAAAATATTTTTCTTTCATGCAAAGAAAATTTTATTATTATATTTATTATTATTTAACATTTTCTTGCCTCACAATTCACTTTCTGTTTTCAGTATTAGAATTTATAGGAATGTCCTAATTCGTATGCTAACTTTCCATATGCATTAAACGTAAAAATTAATAAATAAAATAAAATAAGAATAATCTTTTAGTCTTAGTTTCTCTACCTAAATGATTTTGCAGTTTTTTTCAGATTGCAATTTGCCCCTTTTTTGAGACGAAAATATTCCCTGTAAAATAACTTTCTTTTCAGCACAGCGTCAAACAGGATGACTGAAAGGAAATTGAAATCCAGGGACACAACGGGACGACGCATAATTGTGTCTGCAGATATGTCACAGAGAAGCTTATAAAGCGTTCATCTTTTTTTGTCTGTTTTATTTTAGTTATTCTAATGATCGCAGCTTTTAGTCTTATTTAATTTTCGCCACAAACGAAAAAGAAGCCTATATATTTTTATAAAAAATACAAATCGTTAAGTTTTGAAAATGCAAAATTTGTTTCCTATTCAAGTATAAGAAAACGCCTTTTAAATATATATTTAATTTAGATATAAGGCGGAATGTTAAAGGTATAGTTATTCATAATGATACTATTCTAAGAAGAATGGACTTTTTCATTTGGAAATTCATTATTGAAAGGAGACTCCAAACTTTAGAAAAGGAAACTCCAAGACTTTTGAAAGGAAACTCCAGAATTATGTGATGATGTCTGAATTATTAAAGTATAATTTTGCTCAATGGAAAGTTTTTGATAAAATAGTAATAGTAAAAACTAAAAGAACATCTCGTTTTAATATTTGATGTTGCTTTATTCCCTGCAATATTTTTTTTTTATAAAAAATTGACATTATGAGTTTCAATTCTATTAATTTTAAAATAATTTGAAAATCCTGCGCGCATTAGATTTAATGGTGGGATAGTAGAGTTTTTCGGATTCTATGACAGAATATTTTCTTTTATCAAAGGACATTTTTATTACAATATTTACAGTAGAATCCCGCTATCACAAATTTCTGCTTATGCGAATAGAATTCAGAAAAAATAGGAATTTTTTAAAACAGGAAAACTTAAAAGAACATTCGTGAAAAAAACATACATTTTTGTTAACCAAATCTGTTGAATAATACTTGGTTTTAAAGATAGAAAACCAAATATTATAAATGCACAAATAATTTATGAAAAGGTAGTAAACAGCTGTTTCGAATCTACTATCAAGATTCTTCATCAGTACAAAACTTAGCGAGCTAGAAAAAGCAAAACTGAGCAAAGAGACAGAGAAATGCAGGCTTATATACCCGCTACGGGAACGATCCCACCTAAAGAAAAGCAATCAATGAGAAGAAAGCAGCCTGAACAACTGGGTGGACAAGTAGCGACATCTACCGCAGAAAGAACAAAACAAAAACTAAAAAGCGAGGAAAAAAGCATTAAATTAAAGATTTCCAAATGCTTGGAAAATAAGGGGTACTTGATAAGTCATTGACTAAGGAGCGAGAATTTTTAATGATGAGGTAAGCATCACAAAAATTAAGATCAAGAATAGAAGGACACTTATGGATATTGGTGGCTGAAGAAAATTTCAACTTATGTTGTGAAAACCAACAGTGTTGAGCAATAGAAGAGCGTTTAAGCTCTTGATTTTTGACATACCTTTTATGCTCCTTTAAACAAAATCTGAGAGCACGATTAGTCTGACCAATATAAGAAAGACCACGCTGGCAAGAAATTTGGTAAATACCCCAGTTATCTAAGCGATCAATGGGGTGCTTAATATTTGGAAAAGCAGTTTTGTTAACAGGAGAAAAAATAACATTGAAATCGAACCTTTTTAAAATTTTACCAACTTGCTGGTGAATTTTGGGGTAAAATGGCAAAACAACCAAAGTATTGAAGGTCTAATTAAATTTTCTTCTTTCAGATTTGGTGGATTTTGTCAATTTTCTATGAATTGAATCTATAACATTAGGGGAATAACCACGATCAACAACAATAGGTTTTAGATAATTAAGTTCATCACTGAGTAACTGAAGAGTTGAAGAAATATTGAAAGCACGGAAAACAAAAGTTTTAAAAGCCGCAAATTTCTGGTTAGGAGGAGGAGAAGATATCTGTGAGGTGGAAGACTGACCGCAAAAGATTTGCTAAAGACAGTAGTATGAAAATTATCTTCATTGCGGATAACAAGGGCATCTAGGAAAGAAAGGCAATTGTTGGATTCAACTTCAAAAGTAAATTGAATGCAAGTATCAATAGAATTCATAACAGAGAGAATAATTCTCTCTATTATGAATACTATTGATACTTGCATTCAAACGTGCTCTCAGATTTCGTTTAAAGGAACATAAAAGGTATGTCAAAAATCAAGAGCTTAAACGCTCTTCTATTGCTCAACATTGTTGGTCTTCACAACATAAGTTCAACTTTTCCTCAGCCACCATTATCCATCAGTGTCCTTCTATTCTTGATCTTAATTTTTGTGAAGCTTACCTCATCATTAAAAATTCTCGCTCCTTAGTCAATGACTTATCAAGTACCCCTTATTTTCCAAGCATTTGGAAATCTTTAATTTAATGCTTTTTTCCTCGCTTTTTAGTTTTTGTTTTGTTCTTTCTGCGGTAGATGTCGCTACTTGTCCACCCAGTTGTTCAGGCTGCTTTCTTCTCATTGATTGCTTTTCTTTAGGCGGGATTGTTCCCGTAGCGGGTATATAAGCCTGCATTTCTCTGTCTCTTTGCTCAGTTTTGCTTTTTCTAGCTCGCTGA
The DNA here is from genome assembly GCA_964019185.1 of Maratus speculifer. NCBI lineage: Eukaryota > Metazoa > Arthropoda > Arachnida > Araneae > Salticidae > Maratus > Maratus speculifer. Next base: position 336,953,739 of record OZ025290.1, on the reverse strand, counting down.
GTTTTGCACTGATGAAGAATTTTGATAGTAGATTCGCAACAGCTGTTTGCTATCTTTTCATACATTATTTGTGCATTTATAATCGTTGGTTTTCTATCTTTAAATATTTTTGCACAAAGGCTTTATTTGTTATTTTAATTCTTAGTTTTCATAAAAATGTTGAATATTTAACTTTTTTTTTTTTGTTAGCGTTGACTCAGATTTATGTATATAAGCCTGCAGTATAAGCCTGCAGCTTACAGTAAATGTGGAGAAAAGCACATTTACTTCTATGTAATTTGCAGTTGTTGTTTTTATTTGAAGATTATTTTGTATAGTAACAGTGAAGTTTAAATTAAGTAATTAGAAATAACAGAATCTGTTCATTATGAGCTCATCAACGCTGTATAGAGCTGATACTAGCACATGTTACCGCACTTATTTTACGCCTTAACAACTCAATACGTTAATTATTATTAATGAAATCCGCCTATTCTGAATTCCCGTTAAATCGAACAATGTTTGGTTCCAATTAATTTGGAATAGCGTAGCTTATTATTTAAAATATTTTAGCCTCATAATTCTTAATTCAGTGTCTATTTTCAGCATTAGAATTTGGCACTACTAAGTTATCCCGTCGACAGAATATCTACCGCCAAACTATAAGATAAAATGCCAGTAATGGATGATCGTAAATGTCACATTCATTTGACATTAAGAACAATATACATGTTTATTATGTCATCAAGCGATTTTTAATTCGACTTTTTATTTCTGCATTTATTAATGTTCTACTAATTTATTTGTTTTTTCGTTATTTAAACGAAAAATTACGTTAATTTCTAAAATTTGGTTAATACTTTGGGGATTCGTATAATTCGGCGAAATTGGTCGACGGGGTAACCAAGTAGTACCTAGAATTTATAGGAATGTCCTAACTCGTATGCTAATTTTTCATATGCATTGAACGTTAAAATACATATATATCTTTCCTTAGTCTCTCTACCCAAAATTATTTTGAGGTTTTTCAGATTACAATTTGTCTCTTTTCTGCGACGAAAATATTCCCTGTAAAATAACTTTCCTTTCAGCACAGCATCAAACAGGATGACTGAAAGGAAATTGAAATCCAGAGAGACAACGGGACGGCGAAGAATTGCGTCTGCAGATATGTCACAGAAACGCTTATAAATCGTTGATCTTTTTGCTGTTTTATTTTATTTACTCTAATGCTCCCCGCTTTTAATCTTTTTTATTTTACTACAAATGATATAAGCCCATTTATTTCCATTAAACAAAAAAATCGCCAAGGCTTTGAAAATGAGAAGTTTCTCTTCTATTTAAGCATAAAAAACTTCTTATTTTACATCTTTCTAAATTTAGTTTTTAGTCGCAATATTTAAATATTGATTTATTCGTAATGGTATTCCTCCGAGAAAAGTGACTTTTATAAAAAATGTTTGATAATGTATTATTCACAGAAAACATTAATGATTATGTGTTGATTGCTGAATCGTTACAGTGAAAATTTAATAAACGGGAGTTTATTGATAAAATATCAATAATAACAATAGTTAAAAACAAATAAATACTTGCTTTGTTATTTGATATTACATTAATCATTGTAATAATTTCTGTGAATTACAATTTACGTTATGGGTTCAAATTTTTACAATTTTTAACAAGTCTTAAAAATGTTGTATGAATGATATTTATTATAAAAAATGAAAAGAAAATTTAAGTTTTTCTAAATTCCACTAAAAAGTAATTTTTCTTTCAACTTCCTAAATTTTATCTTTTATGTAGGGGAAATTTTACTATTATAGTTGTTATTTTTTAAAACTTTAGTATTCATGAGTCATAAATCATTATTTTCGTTTAATATTAGAATTTATGGGAATTTCATAAATCGTCTACTAATTTTTCATGTGTATTAAACCGCAAGAAAATTTCTTTTCCTCATGACTCAAAAGTGATAATTTTCTATCTACTTTCAATATTAAAATTTTTGATAATTTCATAAATTTTTTTTTAATTTTTCATGTGCATTGAACCATAAAAAATTTCCTTTCCTTATGCCCATGACTCGTAATTCCCTGTATCCTCTTCAGACCTGAGATACACAAATGTGTACCTCCATTATTTACCTCATAAAAAAATAAACTGTTGAAATTCTTTGCATTTTTACTTTACTACTATACAGATGAATGTTTTTTGCTTTAAAACAAAACCAATAGATGTCAACACTGATGAATATTACCTCATAAAATAAATATTACTTCAATCCGAGTTTTGAAAACATCTTCAAAACATTGTGGTGAAGGAAGTAATAAATATTCAGGATTATTTAACTTAAATGCTTTGCCATAAAAAAATTTTGAGGATTTGCTGATCATTTACTTGTTTCAAGACCTTATTTTTGTTATTGCGTAAATTTATATTACTGGTAGTTAAACTGATGTTTTAAGGGGATTAATACTTTTATATCCATGTTTGTAAACCTAAATTACCAGTCTCCTAGAGTACTGATTTCATAAAAATGATTCTTTTTGTGTCATCTATGGTGTCATTTCGATTATGCAACAGCAATTAATATGTATTTGTAGAATTATTTAATGCTCAGGTCTGAAGAGGGTATACTTTTAGTATAAGGATTTATGAGAATTTAATAAATCATATATTTAATGTTCATTTAAGTGTAATTTCTTTCCTTATGACTCATGAGTCTTAATTCACTGTTTACTTGCAGTATTAAAATATAGAAATCTTCTAATTCGTATGCTAATTTTTTATATGCATTGAACATGATGATAATAATAATAATAATAATAATAATAATCTCTTTCATTAGTTTCTCTACCCAAAAAATTTTTGTAGTTTTTTCAGATTGCAATTTGTCCCTTTTCTGCGGCGAAAATATTTATGTAAAATAATTTTCCTTTCAGTATAGCATCATGCAGGATGGCTGAAAAGAAATTGAAATCCAGAGAGACAACGGGACGACGCGACAGAGAATTGCGTCTGCAGATATATCACAGAGAAGCTTATATTTCGTTGATCTTTATTTGTCTGTTTTATTTTATTTACTGGAATGGTCGCCGCTTTTAATCTTATTTTATTTTCGATACAAATGAAATAATATCATTTATTTTCGTATGAAATAAAAATCGCCAAGGCTTTGAAAATGAGAAGTTTGTCTTCCATTTAAGCATAAATAAAACGTTTATTTAGTATCTTCCTGAATATAGATTCTTGTCGCAATATTTAAATATTGATTTATTCGTAAGGATCTTCCTATGAGAAAAGGGATTGCATAAAAATGTTTGATAATGTATTAATGATAATGTATTAATGTTTGATAATGTGTTAATGTAAAACATTAATAATTATTTACTGATTACTGAATCGTTAGAGTGTAATTTTAATCAACGGGAATATATCGATAAAATATCAATAATAATAAAAATAAAAAACAAATAACGCCATGCTTTGTTATTACATATTACATTAATTTCTATAAATTACAATTTACGTTATGGGTTCAAATTTTTATAATTCTAACACTTCTTAAAAATGATATTTATTGTAGGAAATGAAAAGAAGCTTTGTGTTTTTCTAAATTCCATTAAAAAGTAATTTTTCTTTCGATTCCCTGAATTTTACCCTTTATTTAAGAGAAATTTTACTATTATAGTTATTATTATTTAAAACTTTGGTATTCACGAGTCATAATTCAGTGTCTTCATTTAATATTAAAATTTATGGGAATTTCATAAATCGGCTACTAATTTTTCATGCATACATATTCATCATAAAATACGTGCTATTCTGAAAAATATAAATAAACGATTTCTGATAAAACATAAAACTGTTATAAACTATAATTTTAAGTACCCACATTAATTTTTACAAAAAATGAAGCCATTATAAATCATTAGATAGTCTATTTTCTTTTGTCAAGTTCTTGGCATCGCTCTTTTTGATGGATTTTTGTATTATTTTGTGAAAGTGACGCAATGTGCATCCTTTTCTATAGATGTTCTTTAAGGCTGGATCGTAAATTTGGAGTTCTTCAACGGATGCAAATGATATCATTTTATATAAAAATGAAAGCACGTACTTTAAATCTTAAAACTCTAATGTGTTTTGCATCATTTTTACTCCCGCGGCTTTGAAATTTTTCACAAGGGGAAATGATTCAATTTTGTCGTTATTGACAAAATTGAAATCACATTCTGATAAAACAAAAAGTTTTACAAAATTTTAGAATGTCTTCATAGAAAAGTAGTGACATTAAGTTAAAATAATGTTTGTTAGAGAATTAGAATATCAAATATAAGAAGCATTTTTTATTGTAACTAATGTTGTCGGTTTATTATAATTCAACATTTCATGCATAAATTATTCTTCATTATTTTTCATTATTCACATTTTTTTCTGATAAATGAGAACCCATTATAAAGTAATTTTGTTATTGTATTGTACTGCAAACTAGTTATTATCTCTCCATAAGTCAGAAATCCATAAATGAATGCTGATATTTCCTTTCTGATTTATAGGGCAATAACTATCTATCCTCATGTGAGGTCCGTATGGTTTCGTGAAATTGTTCCTTACTAACCCATGTATGCCCAGCGTCCCCCTTTTGGGACGCTTCGAATTTTAATAAATTTTGTAAGTTTCTTCCTTTTAACAGGAAAATTATATGAATTAATTATCTATGAATGTCGTTTTTCTGTTACCGAAAGATAACTGCATAGGGTGGATATTTATTTGCTTAAGGGAGTCCGAAACACAAAAATCTTTAAATTTTCTTTAAAAAAATGCACTAGAACTTTCTCTGTTTTTTTATGTCTAAAATGATGTTTAAATCCTGTTTCTGTCTCAATTGGAATAGGAAAGATATATTAGGTAGCTTTCATTACAAAAAGTAAAAAGCTACCTATTGCAGCCGTCCGGTGGAAAGCACTTCCAGAAAATTTTGGTATATTTTCACCGATCATGACCCCCAGACCCCAAAACCACCCTCCGTTCAAATGTTGACATATATATATATATATATATATATATATATATAACCATATATATATATATATATATATATATATATATATATAACCATATATATATATATATATATCTGATTTTTGTCATGCCATAACTAACGTCAGCATCATCCGCCATTTTGTTTCAAAATGGCGGCCATTTTAAATTTTTTAAAAAATTTAAAATTTAAAATTCAATGCAAAAAAATTAAAAGATGAAAAATATTTTTATTTTATGTGTTAGATCTTAAAACACCAATTCCAGAACTTTTTTTATTTTTCCTATATCTTAAAAAATGATTGAGTTATAGCACTTTGAATTTTTCTTATGGCTGACATTTTGAAACGATCTGATTTTTGTCATGCTATAACTAACGAATTTATGAACCGATTTGAACGAAACTTGGTATGTACATAGTTCATACAAATATCTCGACCGAGTTTGTTAGCCAATATCATCCGCCATCTTGTTTCAAAATGGCGGCCATTTAAAAAATTTTTAAAAATTTTAAATTTAAAATTAAATGCGAAAAACTTAAAAGGTGAAAAATATTTTTATTTTATGTGTTAGATCGTAAAACACCATATCCAGAACATTTTTTACTTTGTCTATATCTTAAAAAATGATTGATTTATAGCACTTTGAATTTTTCTAATGGCTGACATTTTGAAACGATCTGATATTTGTCATGCTATAACTAACGTATTTATGAACCGATTTGAATGAAATATGGTATCTACATAGTACATACAAATATCTTGACCAAGTTCGTTGGCCAGCATCATCCGCCATCTTATTTCAAAATGGCGGCCATTTAAAAAATTTTAAAAAATTTAAAATTTAAAATTAAATGCGAAAAAATTTAAAAGTTGAAAAATATTTTTATATTATTTGTTAGATCCTAAAACACCGATTCTAGAACACTTTTTACTTTGTCTATATCTCAAAAAATGATTGAGTTATAGCACTTTGAATTTTTCTTATGGCTGACATTTTGAAACGATCTGATTTTTTGGTAGCTTTCATTACAAAAAGTAAAAAGCTACCTATTGCAGCCGTCCGGAGGAAAGCACTTCCAGAAAATTTTGGTATATTTTCACCGATCATGACCCCCAGACCCCAAAACCACCCTCCGTTCAAATGTTGACTGATTTTTGTCATACGATAACTATCGTATTTATGAACCGATTTGAAAGAAATTTCGTATGTACATAGTTCATACAAATGTCTCGACCGAGTTCGTTAGACAGCATCATCCGCCATCTTGTTTCAAAATGGCGGTCATTTAAATTTTTAAAAAAAATTTAAAATTTAATATTAAATGCGAAGAAATTAAAAGTTGAAAATTATTTTTCTTTTATGTGTTAGATCTTAAAACAAAGATTCAAGAACACTTTTTATTTTGTTTATATCTTAAAAAATGATTGAGTTATAGCACTTTGAATTTTTCTTATGGCTGACATTTTGGAGCAATCTGATTTTTGTTATGCTGTAACTAACGTATTTATGCACCGATTTGAATGAAACTTGGTCTATACATAGTACATACAAATGTCTCGACCGAGTTCGTTAGCCAGCATCATCCGCCATCGTGTTTCAAAATGGCGGCCATTTAAAAATTAAAAAAAATTAAAATTTAAAATTAAATGCGAAGAAATTAAAAGTTGAAAAATATTTTTCCTTTATGTGTTGGAACTTAAAACAACGATTCCAGAACACTTTTTATTTTGTCTATATCTTAAAAAATAATTGAGTTATATCACTGAATTTTTCTTATGGCTGACATTTTGAAACGATCTGATTTTTGTCATTCTGTAACTAACGTATTTATGAACCGATCTGAATGAAACTTGGTATGAACATAGTACATACAAATGTCTCGACCGAGTATGTTAGCCAGCATTATCCGCTATCTTGTTTCAAAATGCGGCCATTTAATTTTTTTTAAAAAATTAAAATTTTAAATTAGGTACAAAATTGTGAGAAATTGAAAAAGATTTTTCTTTTGTGTATTTGACCTTGATATAAAGATTCCAGGGCATTTTTTGTTTCATCTATGTCTTGAACAATGGCTGAGTTATAGCACTTTCAATTTCCAGTGTGGTTGACATTTTGAAACGGTCTGAAATTTGTCACGCGATAATACGCATATTTATAAACTGATTTGGATATAACTCCGTGTGTACATAGTACATATCAATGTCTTGACCGAGTTCACTAACTAACTTCATCCACCATCTTGTTTCAAAATGGCGGCTATTTAAGATTGTCAAAAATCTTTTAAATGTATAATGATGTACAAATAAAAAATTAGAAATTGAAAAAAGATTCTTTCGAATGTAGTTATCTTAATAATGAATTTCGGAATATTTTTTGCTTTGTTTTTATCTTAAAAAACGCCTGAGATATAGCAGTTTGAATTTCTAATGTGGGTGACATTTTTTAAAAAATCAATTTGCCCGCGAGAGCACTCGTATATATTAATCGATTTCGATTTGAGAGTACATGTCCACATGAATTAAGATTTCGACCAAGCTCATTGATTTATTTTATCCATCATGTTGGTTTAAAATGGCATACACTTCATGATATCGTGGAATTTGGCGACTCTCTAAATCGCTGAAAATAAAACCAGGCTGAATAAAATATGAATAATTTCTAAAAATTCCTATTAATAATCAGTATTGACAAATATAAATGTGCGTATGACAAAAACTAGCATTCAATCTTATAAAATCGGGTTTCACTAATTTGAGCTTCGTATGTTTGAATAATATAACTTAATTTAAAATAAATAATATATAAATAAGTATATGACAGCTACCTCTTCCTCCCAGCATTGCCGGAAGGACTTTTTTTTTTTTTTTTTTTTTTTTTTTCGTTTTGGTTTGTTGTTAAAATCTAGATTACAAGCAATAGTTGTCATGTTAACAACTTCTTGTGAAAATATATGTTTTTCTTCATGATAGGTGTTTTCATCATTTCTCACGTTTAAATTGTTAAAACCCAAAAACCGTTAAAGGAAATGGTTCAAACTTGAAACATGTCTTTTTCAATTATTTTACTTTCATTTTGATTCAGAGAATTTAAAAAAATATATATATTTACTTTTGAAAATGTGATTTTTTTAAAGTCTACATTACTTTTTTTAAATATTTTTACTTTAAATATTTTTAGATTTTATTTAAATTAATATTTTTGAAAACGCTGAATCAAAATTCAAGTTTATATACTTCTGTTGATTTAAATGAAAAAAAAAATTTTAATTCTACAAATAATATTTCGAGTTATAACAATTTTAAGTTACCCCCCCCCCCCCGAGATTTTTTAATAAATTCTTAATTTTAAATTTACAACAAAAAAGAAAGAAAGAAAAATTGTACTTTATGATTTGTTTTACAAGTAATATTGTTCATCATTAAAATAAAATCTAAATTTTAACTCAATAAATAAAAATTATTGTCGAAACGTCAGTGAAGGCTTACTTTGGAGACACGAAATTTTTTTGATTCTGTCTGTCTGTCAGTCTGTCAGTCTGTCTGTTCCACGATAACTGACGTAAAAAGCATTCGATTGGCTTGAAATTAAGTGGGTACGTTAGTGAGACACTGGAATTAAGCTGTATAGTTTTTTATTAGATTTGATTCATTCGTTCGGAAGATATAGAATATTTTATTTCGCGCAATAATGCTTTTCTATGGCAAATCCAATGATTTTCAATTTTTTTCCCCTGAGATAAAATGACACATTTGATTAATGGAATTCAATGATAAATGAATACTAAAATTTACCAGTTAAATTATTCGTATTGTTTTGAAATTTTGTCAACGCATTTGTCAGATTTTTAAAATTATTACTGTATATTTTGGAGATTTTTTATAAATGTGTTCCAATAACATAAACTAATTTGTTTTAAAGATTTACTTATTTCAAATGCATTTATTTCATTTTCTTTATTTTCTCTTAATGGTTGCTAAGCAACCATTCATCTTAATCCTTATCCTTATAATGTTATAAATTTGAAAGCGTGTACGAAAATTTAAATGAAGTCAACATCAAAACTGATGAATTAATTAATGTCTTTGTATCTTTGCATATAAATATAACATAGCCCAGAAAAAAAAACATAAGCTATGTTTTATTAATTTTATTCAAATATTTTCCTTAATAATTCAAAATTCCCTTTTTCTTCTTCACACAGAATCAATAGGGATTTTTTAAATAAAATTTGACCAATTTCCTTTATCGTTGCCAAAAAAAAATCAAAATTTGGAATAATAATTTTTCAACAACAATAAGTTTCAATTGAGCAATTTCCATTCGAAAAATTAAGCTAAGAAAAAGAAGTAAATATGACGTCAGAATTAAAATAACTATAGATATAGTACTTTTTGTTAAATATTAAGCACGGATATTTGTTTCGTTAATAAGAATTTTTCTGACAAAAATGGGGACATAATTAGAAGTAAAAGAAATAAAAAAGAATTATATTTTTAATAAATATTTCACTTAGTAAAATATGACGTCATAATTGGACAAAAACAGGTATTTTATAGTAGTCGTTTAAAATACAAGAAACATGGATATCAATAACTCATGAATAATGACGTCATTGCCGAAACTTCAGTGAAGGCTTACTTTGGAGACACGAAATTTATTGTTTTTCATCTGTCAGTTCTGTTCTTCTGTATGTCTGTCTGTCCCGCTATAACTGCCGCAAAATGCAATCAAAACTTTTTTTTTTCGGAAACAAAATTGTAAAACTCTAAATTACTGTGTTTACACTTACAAAAGTTCCTGATGTATCAGGTTTAGGTGTTTGTGGTTGGCAGGCATGTAGAAGTATGAGGATAATGAAAAATATTTGTCCAAACTGTTACTTATCTTTATAAATCCAAATGTATAAAGAAATGCAAGATATACAATAACCATTAGCACAATTTTTAGAAAGTGACAAACTTAAATTAAGTGAGGCTTGGGGGGTTCAGGGGGGCGGAGCCTCCTTGAAGAAATCTACTATGTTATAATGAAGAAAACAAAAAATTTAGGTTATGAAAATTTCAGAATATCCTACCATAACTAAATTTTTAGTTTACCGCTTTTGATGGCTGAAAACTTCTAATTCTTATTTTATTCTTACTAGGGGGGCCCCGCCCCCCTGCTCGCTATGCTCGCCAACCCCCCGCGTAATCGCTTCGCGATTCCAAATTATTGTCTACCCCTGCTTGCTGCTCTCGCCAATAACCCATGGTATGAATAAGCAGTTGCAGACCTTTCAAATGATGTGTCACACGACTGGTGTTGTAAAGAAATTAAAAATGTGCCCCCCCTGGGGGGCAGAGTGGGGGTGACACACAAGACATCCATAAAATGAATAAACAGTTGCAGACCTTTCAAATGATGTGTCACACAATTGGTGTTGTAAAGAAATTACAAAATGCGCCCCCTCTGAGGGCAGAGGGGGGGGTTACACACAAGGTATCCATAATATGAATTAGCAGTTGCAGACCTCTCAAATGATGTGTCACACAATTGGTGTTGTAAAGAAATTAAAAATGTGCCCCTTTGGGGGGCAGAGTGGGGGATGACACACAACACATCCATAATATGAATAAGCAGTTGCAGACCTATCAAATAATGTGTCGCTCAACTGGTGTTGTAAAGAAATTAAAAATGTGACCCCCCCCCCCCTGGGGAGAGCAGAGTGTGGGGGGACACACAAGACATCCATAATATGAATAAGCAGTTGCAGACCTTTCAAATCTTGTGTAACACGACTGGTGTTGTAAAGAAAATAAAAATGTGTCCCCCCTGGGGAGCAGAATGGGGGATAACACACAAGACATCCATTATATGAATAAGCAGTTGCAAACCTCTCAAATGATGTATCAAACGACTGGTGTTGTAAAGAAATTAAAAATTTGGCGAAATATTACAGTTACCGCCAAGTTGGCGTCACTTTTGACAACTAATTTTGGTCGCCAAATTTGGCGATATATCGCCAAGTTGGCGACAAACTTGGCGATTGTTGGCGATGGTAACCTTTCCTTTCTTTATGGTAACCCATATGGCGATACATAGACGGAGCCCTTTCCTGATTGGTCTATTCGACTAATGGAAGGAGTGGACAACCCGGATTCGTTAGTTCCGGAAATCTTCCACATCAGCATCATTCCAGGAGTCATTCCTTTTAAGGCTAGTTTTTTTTTACTATAGAAGGATAAATAATTACGTAATTTGAAAATTTTAAATTACAGTTTCCAGTAAGTTGATTTAGTGTGTTTAAAAGTGTGTTTAAAAAAAAATTAACAAAGCTGACGTTGAGGCTCCTGATCTGCAGATTTACTAGTTTTAAAATGCATCTCGGACCCTCTTAAATGAAGGCTTTTTTTTTTTTTTTTTTTTTTTTTTTTTTTTTTTTTTTTTGGAGTTTGTAGATTTTTTATTTTTCAAAATGACGGAATGTGAAAACTTGGTTTATTTCTTTTTTTTTCTATCAAGGACCCAAATAAATAATTCATAATCTGAGCTTGTAGACTTCCTTCACATCTTAATAATTGTTGCCGAAACGTCAGTGAAGGCTTACTTTGGAGACACGAAATTTTTTGGATTCTCTCTGTCTGTATGTTCCGCGATAACTGCAGCAAAAAGCACCCAATTAACTTGAAATTAATTGGGTATGTTCTTAAGGTACTTTGATTTAGCTGTATAGTTTTTTGTTATACTTTATTCATTTGTTCGGAAAATACAGGACATTTAATTTTGTACCATAATGCTTTTCTATGGCAATTTAAACGTTTTTAAAATTTTCATTTGTTGAAAGAAAATGGCTCACTTAATAAATGGAATTAAATGACAAATGGATACTGAAATTTACGAATATGGGGTTGAGATTATTCAAATTATTTTCACATTTTGTCTATGCATTTGTCAGATTTTTTAAATTATTACTGTAATTTTTCGATAATTTTTATAAATGCGTTCCAATAATTGCCGAAACGTCAGTGAAGGCTTACTTTGGAGACAAGAAATTTTTTTTTGTGTCTGTCTGTCTGTCAGTCAGTCTGTCAGTCAGTCTGTCTGTTCCGCGATAACTGACGTAAAAAGCATTCGATTGACTTGAAATTAAGTGGGTATGTTAGTGAGGCACTGGGATTAAGCTGTATAGTTTTTTTGTTAGATTTGATTCATTCGTTAGGAAAATATTGAATATTTTATTTTCCGCAATAATGCTTTTCTATGGCAAATCCAATGATTTTCAATTTATTTTTTTTTTCCTTGAGAGAAAATGACACATTTGATTAATGGAATTCAATGATAAATGGATACTGAAATTTACCGGTTAATTTATTCGTATTTTTTAAAAATTTGTCTACGCATTTGTCAGACTTTTTAAATTATTACTGTAAATTTTGGAGATTTTTTATAAATGTGTTCCTAAAATATAGACTAATTTGTTTTAGAGATTTATTTATTTCAAATGTATATTATTTCATTTTCTTTATTTTCTCATATTGGTTGCTAAGCAACCATTCATCCTAATTCTTATCCATAATTTGAAAGCGTGTTTTGAAAACGAAAATTTATATGAAGTCAGTATCAAAACTGATGAATTAATTAATGTCTTTGTATCTTTGCGTATAAATATAACATAGCCCAGAAAAGAACATAGGTTATGTTTTATTAATTTTATTCAAAAACTTTCTATAATAATTCAAAATTTCATTCTTTTTCATACACAATCAATAGAGACATTTTAGATACAATTTGACCAATTTCCTTTATCGTTGCCAAAAAAAATTAAAATCTGGAATAATTATTTTTCAACGGCAATAAGTTTCAATTGAGCAATCTCCATTCGAGAAATTAAACTAAAAAAAATAAATAAATATGACGTCAAAATTAAAATAAAAATAGATATAGTACTTTTTGTTAAATATTAAACACGGATATTTGTTTCGTTAATAAGAATTGTTCTGACAAAAATGGAGACATAATTAGAAGTAAAAGAAATAAAAAACAATTATATTTTTAACAAACAATTCACTAGGTAAAATATGATGTCATAATTGAAATAAAACAGTATTTTATAGTAGTTGTTAGAAATACAAGAAACATGGATATCAATAACTCATGAATAATGACGTCATTGGCGAAACTTCAGTGAAGGCTTACTTTGGTGACTCGAAATTTATTGTTCATGAAATTATTCGAAATTTATTGTTTATTCTGTCTGTCTGTTCCGCGATAACTGCTGCAAAATGCAATCAAACTTTCGTTTTCGGGAAAAAATTGTAAAACTCTAGATTACTAATTTTACACTTTAAAAAATTCCTTATACATCAGATTTAGCTGTTTGTAGTTGGCAGGCATGTAGAAGTATGAGGTTAATGAAAAATGCTTGTCCAAACTGTTACTTAACCTTATAAATCAAAATGTATAAAAAAATGCAAGATATACGATAACCATTAGCACATTTAAGAGAAAGTTGAAAATTTAAATTTAATGAGACTACGGGGGGTTCAGGGGGGCCGAGCCCCCCTGAAGAGATCTACTTTGTTATAAAAAAACAAAAATAATAGATCATGAAAATTTCAGAATTTCCTAACATAACTAAAATTTTAATTTAACGGATTTGATGGCTGAAAACTTCTTATTCTTATTTTATTCTTATAAATAATTACGTAATTTTAATATTTTAAATTACAGTTTCCAGAAAGTTGAATTTTGCCCGAAGTGTGTTTAAAAAAAAAATGATGTGCAAAGCTGACGTTGAGGCTCCTGATCTGCAGATTTACTAGTATAAAACAATTTGTTTTAGAGATTTACTTATTTCAAATGTATTTATTCCATTTTCTCTTTTACTTTTTATAGTTGCCTAGCAACCGTTTATCTTCATAATATTAAAAGCGTATATAATGCGTCAGTGTAATGTTTTAATTTTCATTTAAAAAAATGGAAAATGAAAAAAAAATAATTAAGAATTAAATGAAAATTAATGTAACTTCACATTGGAAAGAAACGGAAATGTTCAAGTATCTTTTAAAAATAAAAGGTAAAGGAAGATTGGTTTTAGGCCACGAAAACAAGCGATTATGACATCATATATCGAAAATTAAACTAATACACTTTGGTGCTTAAATGGTCTTGGATTATGTTATTAATCCTTATTAATTTAAAGAAATTCATTATCAAAAATTTTAAATATTTCGTATGCTTGTTAAAATAAAGATTTATTTTTAATATTTAAAATAATAATAATTATTATTATTATTATTATTATTATAAACTTGTTGTTAAGCAAGTGATTGGATAGTAAAGGTCAATAATATGTCCCACATAAATATCGATGCTATCAATTTGCATCGCATACATATCGATATCAAAATGACGTCAAGATTAGCGGGAAATAAGTGTCTTTATCGGGTGATTTTAGTGAAGTAAAGTTATGAAAAAGATTTGCATTTATATTTAGATAAAATCTAAATATTATAGAAACATAATAAAAGGGAAATCTGTGAGAAACAAAAATTGTAAAACCATTAGAATTCTAAATCACGTAACTCCTTTACATAAATTTTTACATCTCCTTTTCTATAAATTACTTATATATCAACTGGTTTTTGTATTTAATAGCTAAAAAGGAAAAAAAAATCAATACTGTCGTACATTTATTGCAAAATTACGAATGTAAATTTAATGAGTCAAGGAGGAGTTCAGGGGGCTGAGCCCCCCTGAAGAAATGTACTTTATTGTCTAAAAAATTATAATAATATGCAGTTCATAAAATTTTAGAATATCGTTGCATATAAACGGGATCAATTTAACGCATCAAATTTCTGAAACATTCTATGTACGTTTAGGTGCGTACTTAACTATATAAATACTTAGTATTTATAGTAATATCTGGTCTGTTCGTATGTCTGTCAATCCACCTATCTGTCTGTACCCACATAACAATGAAAAAAGTACCCAACCAAATTGATATTTAAAATATAAAATTGTTGCATAATTTTGTCGTGTCATTTCAAATTTTATGAGCATCGGATATATAGTTTAATTATAAGGACAGTCAAAAATATTCCGTTACATAACGTCAATGGGAAGAATACCTTCAAATGCATTTTAAAGATGTTACACTTTCCGTACATTTTGAAATTAATATGCATCTATGAAGTATATTAAAATAAATAAATATTCTGTACAATATGCGGTGCAAAGGCTGTGATTAAATTACAGGGCCACGCAAAAGTATTCCGTTGCATTATGATATACGAGGAAACATTGTTTGAGGAGTATTTTAATTATATTGAATTATTTAACATTTTATTAAATTGATATACGTTGATGAGAGCAACTACAAGTTATTTCCTATATAACAGAAACACATAGTGTTTACAGGGACACCCAAACGATTTCAGATGCGATGCTGCATCAGAAGGCGTGTGATCCATGATTGCTGGTGGTTAATTTTTGTTTTGATATGAGCTTTTAACTAAATTTTTCCACGCAACGTTATTTGTATAAATGTTATAATTCATATACAGAGTTATACAAAAGAATTTCTAAGGGATATTAAGCATATACTGAAATAGCTTTATTATACATTTTTGTGTTGAACCACATTTAGTACACTAAGCTATCTTTGTAGAATGTAGATAAAATAATATACAAGGCCACGCAAAGAATTGGATACAAGGCTTTCTATGGATGATAATCTCTGAAAGAGTGATCTTAGTAGATTTAAGCGTGTATAAGTTTTAGTTAAATTACAGCTTATAATTAAATAACATCCAATTAGTAGCGTGTAAATAAAAATGATGGGCAAAATACATGGTTGTATAAGAGTATTCAACTATGATTCCATATATTGGTATAATTTGTTGAAAGTGAAATTTAAATCTGTCGTGCGTTTTTAAAGCATTACAAGATAGTTATAATTAGTTTGTGAATTATGTTAGTCTGTCCATCTAGTCGTCTGTCTGTCCACCCGAGCTCTAACTTGCTTTAATATCGTTGGATTGATCTGTAATTGATATATTTTATTGAGATTCACTATGCCCTGTTCGTTATTGAAAATAAAGCACGTAAAGCTTGAAGTTTTTGCGCAGGGACACTTAAAGCAATTTTATTTCATTATCGTTCATGGGAAAATATCATAAATTTACAACTTTGTAGCACCTATAATCGTCGTTTGGTCTATCTATCTGTTTGTCGGTCTGTTCACATATAATAGCGCAAAAACTACCAAGCTGAATGATTTGAAATTAAATATATAAAATCGTTGCAAAATTTTGTTGCATCATTTCGAATATTATGAAAATCCAGTCACGACTTAATAAAAGTTTTCTCCAATCTATCAAATCCAATCATTTTTAAATAAGTCAATCATATCCCATGATAGATATTGATTCTAGGTTGCCATGGTGATTATGCTCCATTTAAGCTTTAGTAATATTGTATCTGTATAACTGAATTTAATACATAAAATCGTTATAAATTTTGTATCCATACAATTTTGCATAGGAGTGCAGTAACTCTTACACCTAGATCTGAATATTTTTAAAATTTAGTTATAGTGAGAACGCATCCCATTTGATCGGTTTGGCGTGCAATTTTTGACTTGTTCATGCATCTATAAATTTATGTAATTTGAAAACTTTCGATTGCTGCTTGTATAAAATTAAATTATACGCAAAGTGTGGTAAAAAGCAGTTATTTGAAGAGCTGAGGTTGAGGCTCCTGATCTGCAAATTTACTAGTAATAATGCATATTTTTTTTTTCTCATCGTGGCCGAAACTTAATTAAGAAAAGGCAAAATTCCTGCTTCCTGCTTGTTTCTCTCTCTTTTTCTCCCCAACAGAATTCAGTTCTTTTCAGGTGTGGCCATTTTCTTAGTCTACGCTGAAATAATCCCTATAAAATAACTTTTTTATCTGAATACCATTAAACATAATCATTGGAAGAAAAGAGAAATTCCACGAAACAACTGGGGGCGGAGAATTTCTCCGGCTACCATATTACTGAGAAAACTTACAAATTGCGGATCTTTTCGTGAATTTAGTATTATCATACTAGCCTCTATCGTACCGTTTATTTTACTGCAAATGATTTTTTTTTTCTCTTATAACAATAAAATTTATTAAACTCTCATAAAAGGTTTTCACCGTACAACTTTTCTTTAAAGGATTAAATTTTAAAAGGGATAAATTGAACCGACTCGTTCTGAAAAAACAAAAAAAGATTTAAAAAGGAAAAATCTATGGAAAGTGTTTTATTATCTATGCTCGACGCATGATATTCCGTTCTTGCATTTTCTCATCTCACATGTATGACCGAATTTGACTATTTTCAAATAACTTATTTACTTTATGTAAATGTCTGACCTTTTTATTTGGAAGATATTTACACATAATGTTTTGTTTAAAATATTATGAATATACAATTAACTGCCAGTAACATAGAAAATATTTCCTTATTTATAACTTTTTATTATTTAAAGTATTCCATTCTAATAATAATGCATCCCAAACGTAGCTTATTATCGATAGCACAGAAGTCAGATGGTAATCCTCTGGTTTTAAATGAACAATTATGTCTGAATTCTACAGAGAAATCAAATGTGAATAAAATTGACAATTGCAGTCCATATAATATAAGGACATCACCAGTAAAATCTTATACTTGAATTTTGATAGTGGTGTTAACAGAAAATACTAAGAATGTGTGTGTGAGCTAAAGTTTGATTTCTGCAGAAAAATCAAGTTGGAAATTGCACGTTCCTCGTAGCAAATGAGGTGTGTTCGTATTATAATCAAGTTTTAAAATGTATAGTACTTCGGATATCAATACAATATCCGAAATCGTTTGTGTGTCCCTGTAAATACTAAATGCTTTCTATACTATATGGCCAAAGCTGACCGTCCACTTGCAATTTTTGACATTTTGTTCAATATCTAGAAAAATACTTGAGAAATCATCCTGAAACCTTAAATGTGTAAGCATAATAGTACAGGTCATACATTTCCGTGAAGAGTTTCTCCCGAAACTCCATAGGGGACCGTCAACAAATTGAAAAAGAACGACAATCATTTTTATAACTCTGTCAAAACTAATGTAGCAAAAGCGTTCAAACTGTAAAATATGATTAAGTAGCTTATTGTGATAAACTGTTTTCATTTTTATGCAGATAGCATGGATACTCGTAGAGACATGAAGGTTTTTATAAAAACAGTCCCAAATTTTTTCACGTTTTTTCTTTATAATTTGCAGAGTTCTTAATATAAAATAATGTTCTTTTCCGAAAATATCACAAAAAAGATGTACACAGTACCCTCTAATCAGAACTACAAAATAATAAAAATTGTATGAAAAATGAGCAGTTTCACTAAATGTTGTTTCATTGCGCATGCATCAACGTCATCAAAATTGCATATCGTGTTAGCTAACACAAGAGCAACTTTTGTGAAAGTCTCAAAAGCATAGCTTGAAAATTATGAAAGTGTTCGTCGATTTAATAAGCTCCAAATCTGTTATTCCAAAAATGAAGCAAAAAGATGAGGGATAGTATCAATATATCCATTGATTAGTGTCAATATAGCATACACAATACTGCACGTAATACTATATTTAGATATAAACCTCTCATCTTTTTGCTTTATTTTGGGATTAACGGATTTTGAGCTTATTCTATCGACGATTATTTTCAGAATTTTCAAGCTGTGTTTTTGAGACTTTTACAAAAGTTTCTCTACGCATTCAGCTAACACAATATGCAAATTACATTTTGATTGCGGTGACACATGCGCAGTGAAACATTATTTAGTAAACCTGCTCATTTTTCCTACAATTTTTATTAGTTTTTAATTCTGGTTACAGGGTATTTCATACAATATTATTTGTTATATTTTCTGAAAAGAATTTTTTTTATTATTAAAAACTCTGCAAACTATAAGCAAACCACCTGAAAAAATTTAGGACTGTTTTTATAAAAACATTAATTTTTCTACGAGTATGGATGCTATCCTTATAAAAATGAACAGTTTGCTACAATAAGCCACGTAATCATAATCTGCATGTGGACGCTTTTGCTACATTACTTTTGACAGGGTTATGCAAAACAACTTCTTTCTTTTTCAATTTGTTGACGGTCCTTTATGGAATTTTGAGAAAAATCTTAATGGAAATATATGACCTATGTTATTCTGTTTAAGCGCTTGGAGTTTCAAAATAATTCCTCGTATATTTTTCGAGATATTTAACAAAACGTCTAAAACCTCAAATGGCCGGTGACCTTTGGCGTATATTGTATATAAGTAGAATAGATTTTAAAATGGGGAAAACAAAAGAAGAGAACTTGGAATGCTAAAATATGCCAATAATTACATAGTCTGTTTTTTACGTGCGTTCATAACTATATAAATGAGTAGCGCCTATAGTCATCGTTCAGTCCTACCGCCCGCCCATATGTCCGTATACAGCAAAGCAAAAACTACCAAACCGAGTCGTTTGAAATTTCCAATATATAGTTGTTGCATAATATTGTCGAGTTATTACAATTTTTTTGAAAATCAGATGCATAGTTTAATTACAGGGCAATCAAGAGCATTCCGTTACATTACGATCATTGGGGAAAAAATATTTTCAAGTCAATTTTAATGATATTATACTCTTTCGAACATAATAGAATTGATATGCATGTATGAAGTGTATACTAAAAAATACATTCTTCCCAATCTGTGGTGCAAAGAATATTTGTCATTAATTTACAAGGCCACACAAACATATTTCTTTACACAATGGTTTACGGGGAAATACTATTCGGAGCACGTTTTGATACTATTAAACAATTTCACATTTTATGAAATATATGTAAAATAAATTGGTACGAAATAAAATAGTATGAAAGTTGCTATTAGACTAAGTAATATAAAACACACAAAATAATATATGCAATTTATAAGCGCCTCTGTGAGATGAACTCGGCCATACTTCTCTGTCGTCCTGTTTGCTCTCTCCTTTCAGCCATCCTGTTTGATGGTGTGTAGAAAAGAAAGTTATTTTACAGGGAATATTTCATCGCTGGAAAGGGAAAACGTAGTATTTGGTAAAGCTCTAAAATCCCTTGCGGAGAGTCAGTAACGAAAGGGAAAAATTTTCACGATTTAGTGCAAATAGAGAATTCGTAAAAATATTTTGTAATTTCTTGTAAATTCATTTTACAGAGGAGTAACAATTAAATTTCGTTTTTTTTTTCTTTTATCTTTAAAAATCTAAATTAACCAGTAATTTCCGTCGTTAGAGCTCAAATATTTCAATGTATATACTTTACAAAAAGATACAAATAGACAACACGACTTAAGAGTGTTTGGTCTATATGAGATCTCAAATTCCACTCGCCCCACCAGTGGCTGAGAGGTTTTGCTCTCGAAACTGGTAGACAGCAGGTGCTGAGTTCGAACCCAATCGCGGCCGTCGGCCTAATCGTTCAGAGTTTTCCATGGTTTTCTTCGAACCTTGAATTTCCTTGCGTAAATAGGGATTAGGTTCCCTTAGAGAGACCCCCACTGAGGGCAAACACCCCTCGAGCCTATATTCTTCGAACTGACAACTGGTCGTCACAAATACAACCAAATTCCACTCATTAATATTAAATATACGAACTTGTGATTGGATGAGTGCTATTGATTGTGATGCATTTATATTTTTTAAATTATCTCCTCGTTAAATCTTTTTTTTTTTTCAATATATTTTTTTCGATGTATTTTTCTAGAAGGATGTCTTCTTTTTGACGCTTTTTAATATAGTTGAAAAGTGTTTATGAATTCGGTTTTTTGTCAATCCTTTAACCAGCGCCATGCAACTGAAATATGTTATTGAAATTTGCTATGGCTTGTTACGCATTGAACATGAAATGTGTAGAGTATATAATTCATTTACAGGGACTCTCAAATAAATTCCGATAGACTATGGTCTTTCGGGAAAAATCGTTTGTGATATATTTTGTTCATGTTACACTATTACATCATATTTAAACTGATTTATATCACGAATGTGCATTACTAAAGAGGCTTAAAATAGAATAGCGTGCTCATAGCATTCATCGTTCATTTACAGGAACACACAAATGTATATAATTTTATAATTAATACGGATTTTACAAAATTTACCTGCGAAAAACTACAAAAATTTAAAACAGTATTTTATTTCACGGCATCGCTGCAACAACAGTTATCTAAATAGAATTGAACACAGTGCATCATAAAATAATAGGAAGTAATATGGTAGATTTGCGCTTGCAACACTGTATGCGTCAGATATTGAATTCCATATTATCGAACCATTCCATAATACCCGAATTTCCTATATTAATTTTAAAACTATTTTGACAGGGAAAAAAAGAGAAAAACATTCTTTAAAAATAGTAAATTTAAAAAAAGAATTTGATAATATTGATTTCTTAGCGCAATATTTTAAAAATACGAATGCATCACACATCCAGAGGTTTACACTTACTAGGGGAATTTAATATACCGATGACCAACCACCTTAATCCCTTCGCGACGGGAGCCTTTTACGAAATTTTTAATGTTTTCTCGCCGGTTTTTAAAACAGAAATTTGTGCCTTATTAACCCCTTGGGGACTAGCGACACGTATACGTGCCGCAAAAAGGCTTAAGAATCCTCGTTTATTCTCACCGGTAAAATTATACTGAAAAATCTGCCTTATTGAATCAGAGCATTCTCCCGATTTAAGAAGAAACAAATTTCTGTTTTTTAAAACCGGTGACAAAACATTAAAATTTTCGTAAAAAGCTCCCGTTGCGAAGGGGTTAAATCGAGAATATGCTCCGATTAAATAAGGCAAATTTTACTGGTAGGGATGAACAAGAATTCTTAAGCCTTTTTGCGGCACGTATACGTGTCGCTCGTCCCCAAGAGGTTCAAGGCTAAGAAAACTATTGTAACATTTCTTGGGATTTGCTAAAACGGATGTTTTAAGCTTACCACAGTTTCATTTTATAGAATTTCTTTTTGTTTTCAGGAAAAGAAAAAATTGCACAAAATAAAGCACGCGAGAAGAAGTTTATAAGTTTCTTCATAACATGACCGCATGCGAAAACGAAATTCTTCGTCGCTCCATAGTTTCTCGGAATTTCAATTTCTGTTCAAGCATCTTGTCGGGTGGTGTTATTTTAAATGGGGCGTTTCATCTCAGAAAAGAACCAAAGTTTGAATTTGAAAAGAACTAAGATTCCATTGGGAGGGAATGTAACGAGGTTGAGAAATTTTCACGGTTCAATGAATTTGAAAATGTAGCAGAAAGGTTTGAGAAAATGCTATAAACTCGAATATTGAAAGTGTAAACAAAGTCATGAACACCAGTGTTTATTATAATAAATCAGATGAGAATGTATTTAAGAAATAATATTTTTATAACGCAAAATCATTTCAGTGAGTTATTCAAACGTCATATTCATGATGGTAATGTCTAATCAATCAATTTTTCTTTTACTGTAATTATATTAACTTCGAACTATCGACCTTTTTTTACATAATTTACATTCATACAGGAATACGGTTTCAAACATTTAGAATAATGCGATACATTTTGTCTTTCGTGATTTTTAATGCAATTTTTATGGGAGGTTTTTTTTTTCCTCATTTCCTGCCCTTTTTTTTACATTTGTAAAACAATTCTGCAGTAATAATTGTTCCCCTCCGCTATTTTTGAGTTTTTCGCAATTTATTAGCGGGTTTTATGCGCTTCTCGGAGACTTTGTCACATTTGTGAAAGAATCAGGTTTTAATATTTTGGACCATTACATTAAATCTTGTCCCAGTTTCAATAACATTTATTCGGAATTCTTTCACCTATTTTGTAACGTTTCGCGAATATTTTTATGAAACTTTAATAGCTGTTTTTTTTTTGTGTGTGTGCGTGTGTTTTAAAAATATTTTTCAGCATTAGTAAAAAGACTTCCTGTTTTAAAATTTTAGTCCGAAATATTAAATTTGTTCGCTTTTCAATTTCTGAAATTTTTGCTATTTCAGCGCTTATTTTACAGGTTTTAAAAATAAAATAAGATGTTTGTATAGGTAGGAAGGAGGGATCTGTGAATGTGTATGTGCGTGCTATGTTCTGAAACGACCATGCAATTAGGGCTATAAGATTTGGAAGGAAGGTATATCTGTAAGCTTGTACCTCAAAGATCAAATTAAGACTTTTGGATTGGATATTTTAATGAGTTTTTTTTTCATGTGACCTTTAGAGCTTTATCGCGAATCGCTGCGATTTTTTCACACTATCTAAAATGAATTCGGTTTTAATCTACTAGCCCAATAAGTAAATTTTGTTCTCCTTTCAATAAAGTTTATGATGAATTCATGGGAGGATTTTTAGAACTTTTTCAAGTTCTGTGCTATTTTTTCTTTCGTCTCGAGCAACACTAGCCATAAATTTAACAATAAAAATTCTGATTATGTAACAGAAAAAAATGATTTTTGAAAGAAAAAGTATTTTACTGGATACATATCATCACAGAAACGAATAAAGTGTAATCTGCGGAAAACTGCAAATTCTCTTGGGAGAAAAAAATAACAAAAAGGATAAACTTTCACGATTCAATGCAGAAAAAATTTAGCAGACGATTTATGAAATTACTGTAAACTCTAATATTGAAAATGGAAACCGAATTATGGCTCATGAGACGCCAATGTTTTAAGCTATAATAAATACGATAATAAAAATGCTCTTTTACAGAGGAAAATTTTTAAAGATAGAAAGAAATATTATTTAACAGGGGTTATTTTACTGCGAAATAAATATAAAGGAAAATCTTTAATTTGTTTTGTTTACATGTATGTGTCTCTGCAATAAATCAAATGCATGAAACGTTTTTAATCTACATTAAATTATTTATTAAAATTACATAAAATCCATAATGCTGTATCTCATCTATTTCAGAGTATACAATAAAAATAAAATAATAAAACTGAAAAGTTTTGGTATTTTTGTCATTAAATTTTCGAGTATCAATGTTATATTTTATTGATCCAGTTATCATCGCGTAATATTTAACGGTTTTCTCCCAATAACGTATCCCTAAAAATAAATGTTTTCTTTCAGAGCTATATTATTACTAACTGGAAAATTTAGGAGTATTGCCTTAAAAAATCTAAATTCCCACGCACTCAATAAGAAAGCAAGTTTTTACTTGTGTCTGAATCAAAAACAAATTTCATGATTTTAAATCTTCAAAGATTTTTCTTTTTCATTAAGTAATAGAGATTTTCCTTAAATTTGTAGTGAAATATGTACGAAAGTAAAAATAGTATTTTAAAAGACTATTTTAGAAAAGTATAAGAATCCAACGTTCATCTCAAGAATCATACGTTGTCTTTGGACCGCAATATATGTTTTCTGGCAAAATGTACATTACGGTATATTTAATTCGTTATTTCTGATGTGGCATCAAATTCACTAATAAAAAAAATGTGCTTTTTTTTTTTTTTTTTTTTTTTTTTTTTTTTTTTTTTTTTTACATTTTGTAAAAATCAAAAGCAAATTAATTTTGTAAGAATAGAACATGACAAGTCTTAAGGCAATGACGCATTTAGTTTATTAAATGTAAATTACTTCGAATTAAACAAAAGAAACTTACTTATTAAACAGACACAAAAATCAACTAAGTACCAAGAATGCAATTTTGAAATGGAATAAATAATAACAATAATAATAATAATAACAAACTACTGTTGCCAGATTTAAGAACATAAAATGTTGTCAGACGACATCTATATAATTTAAATAAAAGACGAGACATTTTAAATTTATGATAAATCATAAGAAATTTATTGAAAGAAATGTATAATTTTTACTCAGTTTTAAAATTTATTTTCGTACCAGTTTTCAAAGGAACACCATACGTATTTTATTATGTTGCACCATGGTGAAACTAATATACATTGCTGAGGT
Source organism: Maratus speculifer (assembly GCA_964019185.1). Lineage (NCBI taxonomy): Eukaryota > Metazoa > Arthropoda > Arachnida > Araneae > Salticidae > Maratus > Maratus speculifer. The sequence continues at coordinate 336,928,735 of OZ025290.1, read as the reverse complement.
TTTCTGAAAGATGTTTCATTTAGAATATGATTACGCATCGCATTTATCGTTCATTTTCAAAGACACATAAATGACTCCTAATGCAATGTTGTATCAAAAGTCAGAAATAATTGAAGATTGTTGAAAGTACGTTTTCATTTATGATATGCACTTTTAAGTTGAACTACATTTTTGCATGCTACGTGGTGTGTAAATTTTATTGACCATATACAGGGCTACACAAAATAATTCGCAAGCAATACTAAAAATAAGAATGAATAGATTAAAAGTGTTTTTTAATTTGATATATGCATTTTCAATCTCAAATACATTTCGTATTATAAGGGATATTTGTAGAAAATAAATAAAACTATGTACAGGCAGTGGAAAAATTTGGATGTATGGCCGTCTATGAATGATAATTACTAAAAGTATGATTTCAGTAGTTTTAAGTGTATTTTTGCCTGAATTAAATTTCAACTTAATGTATAGCGTGTACATAAATTCACAGGTAATATATAATGCTGTACAAAAGAATTCAACATCTTTCTATTTATTGGCAGAAATTTTATGAAATATATATATAATAAAATGGCTTGAAATAAAATGGTATGATGGTTGCCATTAGACTAAGTAATATAAAACACGCAAAAAATATAGTCGATTTATAAGAGTCTCTATGAGATGAACTTAGCCATAATTTTCTGTCGTCCCGTTGGCTCTCTGCTTTCAGCCATCCTGCTTGATGGTGTGTGGTTGATGGAAAAGAAAGTTGTTTTACAAGGAATATTTCATCGCAGGAAAGGGACAACGTAGAAACTGGAAAAGCTCTAAAATCCCTCGAGGACAGAAAGTAACGAAGGGGAGAAATTTTCACGATTCAATGCAAATGAAAAATTTGTAAAAAGATTTTGTAATTTCTTGTAAATTCATTTTAGAGAGGAGTAACAATTAAATTTCATTTTATTTTTCTTTTTATCTTTAAAAACCTAAATTAACCAGTAATTTCCGTCGTTAGAGCTCAAGTATTCTAATGTCATTTACAAACTTTACAAAAAGACATAAGAAGACAACACGACTTAAGAGTGTTTGGTAAATGAGATCCCAAATTCCACTCGCCCCACCAGTGGCTGAGAGGTTCTGCTCTCGAAACTTTGTAGACGGTGGATGCTGGGTTCGAATTCAATCGCGGCCGTTGGCCTAATCGTTCCGAGTTTTCCGTGGTTTTCTTCGAACCTTGGATTTCCTTGCGTAAATACGGGTTAGGTTCCCTTAGAATGACCCCCATGGAGAGCATCCCCTCCCTTAGCGCGTATATCCCTCGAACTGATAATTGGCCGTCACAAATACAGCCAAATTCCACTCATTAATACTAAACCTATAAAGTTGTGATGCAATTATATATTTTTCAAATACAGTCAAACCTCGTTAACATGAACACGCTTAACGTGAATTACTTTTAACGTGAATTGTTTTCACAGTTTCCTATAAAGAAAAATACAAAGACTTCATGCGGCTAACATGAATTACTGTTAACATGAACAAAATTTTGATTCTGCTTGAGGTTCATGTTAACGAGGTTCGACTGTATCTCCTCATTAAATTATTTTATAGCATTAAATTATTAATAGCTATTTTTAAGTAATCTCAAAATTAACGAACCGATTTAAAGAGTAATGGCGTCAAAATGATGGGTAAAGCCCTTGCCCCAACATATTCTTCTCCTCTAAGAAAATTCGGAAATAAATTCTAAATTTAAAAGTTATGAAGCGAAGAGAAGGAGCGAAAAGCGTCCTAAAAATTCCTAAATTACGATTTCTATGCAAACTCAAGAAGTATTAAGCCGATTATAAAAGTAATGGTTGCAAATCAATGGGCACATTCTCTAATCCTATATAGTCTATATTCCATGCCGGTACCACTACTACCTGGGGTAGGCTGGAACTAAGAAAGCCTTTAAATTTTTTCTAAATTACATTTCTATGGAATATAAGTAATTATCAAATCGATTTCAAAATTAATGTTGGCAAATTAATGTTAACAGTCCTTTTTTTAACATAGGCATTTTATGTTAATACCACTACACCTAAAGTAATGGTAGACCCTTAGAAAAGAAACTTAGAATTTGACATAATGGTTAATTTAAAGATGTAAATGCATATAAAGAAGGTGGGTTTTAAAACATTCAATACTCCTAATGAATACTGAAAGGAACATATGAATTGAGCATAAAAGTTTCAAAATATTTTCTAGATTATCATTTATTTAGAATTAGTTTTAGTTCTTTTTATTTTAAGTATCATTTCGGAATAATGCAGTATCATAGTGAAATTTAGTCAAACTGTGGCTTAAATGGAAATTTTTTAATAATTTCTAAACATATAATTACTTCTAATAAAAAATTCCACATACAAATATCACTTGATGTATTTCAACTATTACGTGAGCAAAGCCGCGGCGTTTGCTAGTTTATTATAAAAATAAAACGGCTTCACTTTATTTGAAAAAAAATGTAAAACAGTACAAATCGACCATTATAATAAATTATGTACAACGCACTAAAAGATTAAACGATTTATAAATTCCTTCCTGACATCATGATGTCCGCAGATGTCCGCAAATGGCACAACATGCCGCCCCGTTGTCTTGCTGAATTTCAATTTCCTTTCGGTCACCTTGCTGTATGGTCTGCAGAGAGAGAAATTATTTTACAGGGAATATTTCATCGCCGAAAAGGGAAAATACATGATTTGGAAAAACTATAACTTCCTTTGGAGAAAAAAATAGAAGTAGAATGTTTTATGGTTTCAAAGTATTTGAAAGATTAGTAAAAAGATTTAGGAAGTTTCTATATATTCATTTAAATAGAATAACATTTAAATTTCATACATTTTATCTGTAAAGTCTAAATTAGAAAAAATACTGAAATCTAAAGTCTACTTGTTTTAGTTAACTAAAAATAGAGTTTTAAACACAATATGTTTAATGGCTTCGTTTTTAACATTTTCCAACATAGTTAAACTAATCAGATGTGGCAATCTCAAAACTTTCTTCGCGCGTTATTCTTTTACGCGTTAATAATTCCTAAAAAATGAAGTATAGCAATGCCACCGCTTAGGTTGTTTACACAAAATTTCAGTAAGCAAACACATGTCAACTTCTAACTGCATCTGAAGTTTGATAAAAATCCGTGCATTAGTTCTTGAGATAGAGCTACTATAATAATCATGAATAATGGTACATAGCAGCGCCACCTGCTGAGCAATTTACGCTAAAATATAATTATCACTATATTATATAAAGGACTAAAGGAATCTGAACTTTTTTAAAATAACTCTATTAGTTCTTTCGATATAACTATTGCAGAAATCGCGAAAATTCTGCTGATTTCTCCTGATATATTGCAAAATATATAAGCGCCATCTGTTGGCCGATGTACACCAAAACTAATCAGCTGCAGTTTATATCTGGATGTAATTAAATATAAAGTTTTGTAAAATTCCGTGCATTAGTTCTTAAGATAGAGCACAGGTGAGTGACAGAGTGACAGACAGACTCACAAATACATATTTTGTAAAAACACGTTTCTTGGGTTTTCTGATCGCTAAAACGAGCAAATCTGTCGAAAATCGGAATTCAAAAATGTTCACGAATCCAATATTTTTACATTTTAAGGACAGAAGAAAGTAAAAATATAAAATAGTTCAAATTGACCATTATAGTAAATTATGTACAACGCAGTAAAAGATTAAGCGATTTATAAATTCCTTCATGAACATCATGATGTCCGAATGTTGCATCATTGTCTTGCTGAATTTCAATTTCCTTTCGGTCACCTTGCTGGATAGTCTGCAGAGAGGAAAATTATTTTACAGGGAATATTTCATCGCTGAAAAGGGAAAATATATAATTTGGTAAAACCATAACTTCCTTTGGAGAAAGAAGCAAAAGTAGAAATTTTTATGGTGTCAATGCATTTGAGTGATTAACAGAAAGATTCAGCTCTCAGTTTAGTTTAGTTTAGTTTTTTCTCAGTTTTCCCGTCTTGTCTCTCTGGATTTTAGTTTGTGTTTAGAAATATTGTTTAGGGCTACTAAATGTACATTTGACTGGATCAATTGATTGTATACAGTTTGTAGAATAGCTACCAAAATTCTGAGCGAATCATCCTTGAACTATGAGGATGTAAAGAACATGTTTGACTTCATATTTTTCAGTGAAAATTTAGTCGCGGTTATAGGCTATTTTGAGCATTTTCTGTTACATGGATGATTTTCACCAAAATTATTATTCTTGGGTGTATATCACCCAACCGATTACGATTCTGTTTACTATGCTTTCTAAAATAGTAAGAATAATTTTTAAAAAATCTTTATTTTGATACTCTTTTATCCCCTGTAATAACTGCATTGAAATAAATGGAATAAAATAACATCAAAACACAAACATAAGGGTTGTTTTATTTATTTTTATTATTTTGTCGTTAAATTTATGTTTACCAAAGTTAACACTTTCAAGGAGAGGGTCAACCTTGATAATTACAGATTTTGATTATTTTAATATATGTTGTAGGAAAGAGACCCCTTTGCCTCAGCTTCATTCGATTTTGTACAACGCTTCTTAGCTCTTGCGAAACAGGGGAGTCTAATATAATGATACAGCTGAAATACTTAATTTGAAATAAAAGGAGTACGTGAACGTAGCTAAGTCGGATAAGCAGTAACCAGTCTTCCAGCAGGCCTGCGGTCGATTCCGGGGCGTGCTACATTTATATTTCTCTCTTAATTATATAAAATATTTGTAATTGAAGTTTAATAATCTCACTGTCAAGTAAAAATTGGAGTATTTATCAATTCTAATTTTAACCAATTTTCTTTTTTGTTTGTAACTTGTAACAAAACAGTTATATAAAACATCATAAATAGATGCAAAAACGTTAATTTTTTTTATCACTTTTAAATGTATGTCATACATTCTTAATCAATGCAATGAAATTGAATAGTGTGTCAATTCGTGATTTTGAAGAAATGTCATTTTCAACTAGGGAAGTCAATTCAATGATAAAATTACTCTGTTTTTAAATTAATAAATATAATTATATTAGAAGTAAGCATAAGAATTAAATTACAACCTATTTTTTGAAAGTTAAAGATTTTTAAATTTTGTAAGACGTATGTTTACTCTTTGAATTATTTTGCTTAAATTTTGCTGTTTTTTTTTATTTTTCGTAATATTTGTTTTCTTCCCCCTTTTATTTTTACTTTACTTGAATATGTTTTATTTCATTATAAATAGATGGCACCACAACAGATTTTGGAACTTTTATAATTCAATAACAGGTTGAATTTTTTAAAAAATTTCCTTAAATGATGAGAAATAATGGTTTAAAAATTAAAAAACGCTAAATTAATGTTTAAATATACTAACATTGTAGTTAAGATACGATATCAAGATTTTTAATTACGATTATTAAATTATAAATTATGAAAACATTACGAAAAACAATTTTAGAGCGATCGGGCATCGATCCCGGGATTGGTCAGCCAGCGAACTCTATACCAACTGAGCCACGATCAACCGCGCCATTTCTTATCAAAGTTAGTATTTAAATTGTGTTATAATATAAGACACTCCCCCCCCCCCCTTGTCTCTAAAAAACTGAGGAGCGTTGCATAAAATGGATTGAACCTGAGGCTAAAGGGTCTCTGCCCTACATCATATATTAAAATAATCAAAATCTTTGAATATCAAGGTTGGTCCTCTCCTTGTATAACTAATTAGATACAATCATGCAATATTTGACGTTTTAACCGAATAATTCATCATTAAACATAAGGATATACACTTTTTTAAAGAGCAAGTTGAATTTTATTTTCAGATAAAATTTGGATTTTTAATGCTTAAATTCAGATAAGAAAGTTCTTTTAATGTCTAACTAGAAAATAAATTCCAAATTTTCAAAGATTTAATAATTTACATTTTATTTAAAATTAAATGGTTCTTTTAATTTACCCATCATACGAAGTATGGAGTAAATCTTACAATCGTTTCGAAAATCGAAAAATAAAAATTGACGGATTTACACGTTTCAGACGCTCGAGTTTCTCAAAACTATATTTTTAGAAAAAAAAAAAATTGCCGTCCGTCTGTCTGTGTCTGTAAACGCTCTACCTCCTGAAAAAATTGAGATAGAGACTTGAAATTTGGTATGTACTTAGTATGTAATAATAGAAAGAAGCCTATTGAATATCAGGAACCTCGATTATATGCAACTATTTTTTCCGACTTTCAAAATATTCGTCCTGATAAAAAAAGATAAAAAATTTCGATATATATATATATATATATATATATATATATATATATATATATATATATATATATATATATATATATTAAGAAATGAATGTAAACGACAATAAAAAACGTCAATTTTGCATAAAGAATGAAGTCGATCGAATAATTAGTTGCCGAAATATTTGTAATACTTATTTTCCACACTCTTCGATCCTTATGACCCTGTATTTTATTCAAATCTCAATTGAAATATATATTTTAATTAGAAATGAGACGCTTAATCCAACGCAGTAAATTGTTATTTAATATAATTATTATTTTTGGAGTTATAAGTATGTTTCTTTAACACAATTCGGTACTACTTAATTAACACGTTGACCAAAAAGCTATCGCCAGAATGTAAGATGAAATGCCAATAATGGCTTATCGTAAATGTCACATTTACATGACATTAAGCTGGTTACACGTGTTTGTTACGTCATGAAGTGATATTTAATTCGGCGTTCTACTTGTATTTTTCTTGTAATTATGCTTGTAATTTTCTACTAATTTATTTGATTGTTCGTTATTTAAAATAAAAATTACGCCAATGTGTAAATTTTCGAGTAGTTTGGCGATTTATATAATTTGTCAAAATGGGTTGACAGGATAATCAAGTAACACCCGCAATTCAGTAATAGAGCATTACCATGTATATTAAAAATATTTAAATATACGTTTAAATTTTATTTTATAATTGCGATACATTTTATAAATAGTTTACACGTGTTTTATTTTCATATTTTATATTATGCATATCCATGATGGACAAATATTACGGAGGTTCCCAACGACTAGCTTCTTTTGCCGTTATGAAGGTATAAAAATGGCCATACAGTAAATAAAATAAAACAAATAGAAAAAAAATCTAACATTTTTAAATTTCTCCATGACATATCCGCAGAGATAAATCAGCTTTTCCCGACTTTTCTCTGAATTTTAATTTCTTTACAGTCATTCTGTTTAATGATGTGTAGAAAGGAAAATCATCGCATACAAAATATTTCATTGCGGCAAAAGTATAAAGTAGATTCAATGCAAACTGTAAATTCCCTTGGCAGAAGAAAGTAAAAGAAGAGAGGGAATTTTCATAGTTGAATGCATTAAAAATTAGCAGAAAGGTTTTCGAAATTCCTGTAAGTTTAAAAACAACAGTAACAATTTATAAACTGTTATAACAGATAGTAACTATAAAACGTTTAAGCATAATACGTTCTTATCCATAAAATCTAAATGAAGCAAAATATTAAAATTGTCATAAAAATCGAGTTTTAAGCTTAAGATCAGTTTTCATGCTTTACGAAAGTAAAATAAAATTTCGTTGACAAGTCGTAAACAAGTGCATAAATATGTTCGCAGATCGCAAATCTAAAGAAAATAGTAAGTATAAAAAAAATATATTGGGGTTTTCAATTAAAAATACACTACTACAACATCCTAAAATTGTGCAGTATGTTCTGTAACAGGTAAGGTTGGGTTTCATCCCCTGGTATGTATAACACAGAGTTAAAATATAAGAAAAATGGCTTTCATTTTTCATTTCTTCTTTACCCTATAGTATCTCCGGTTTAGTACACATTGAGAAATACTTCAGTAAAACTTGAAATCTCAGATTAAACTACAGGTAAATATATTTTTTTTCTCTCCGTATATCTCAAGAAATATGAGCAACGCCGGATAATATTGCTAGTTAACAGATAAAGTTTTGGATTTTTAATGCTTAAATTCAGAAAAGAAAGTTATTTTTTATGTCTAACTAGAAAACAAACTTCGAATTTTCAGTGATTTAACAATTTGCATTTTCAGGAAAGTTCTTTCATTTGGCGTAAAATAAAAAGGCACAAAAGCAGCTATTATAATAAATAATGTATAAAACACATAAAAATCTGACATTTTTAAACTTCTCCATGAGATGTCCGCAGACGTAAATCTAGTTTCCGCGACTTTTCTCTGAATATTAATTTCTTTTCAGTCATTCTGTTTAATGATGTGTAGAAAGGAAAGTCATCTTATATGAAATATTTCATTGCGGCAAAATCACAAAGTAGATTCAATGCAAACTGTAAATTCCCTTGGCAGAAGAAAGTTAAAGAAGAGAGGAAATTTTCACGGTTGAATGAATTAAAAATTAGCTGAACGATTTCCGAATTTGCTGTCAATTTAAAAACAACAGTAACAATTTATAAATTGCAATAACAGATAGTAACCATAAAACGTTTAACCATATTACGTTCTTATCCTTAAAATCTAAATGAAGAAAAATATTAAAATTGTCATAAAAATTGAGTTTTAAGCTTAACATCAGTTTTCATGTTTTACGAAAGTAAAATAAAATTTCGTTAACAAGTCGATAAGTGTGATCGCAGATCGCAACTCTAAAAAAATCCAAAGGATATGGTAACTATACAAAACATATTGGAGTTTTCAATTAAAAATACTGTTTGAATACAACATCCAAATTGAATACAACATCCAATTGAATACACAATTGAATACAACATCCAAAATTTGTGCAGCGCATGTGTTCTGTAACCAGGTAAGGTTGGATCTCATCCCCTGGTATGTATAATGTAAAGGTTAAAAGAAAGAAAAATGGTTTTTATTTCTTTTGTACTCTATTGCATTTACTGTTTTGTACATATTAAGGGATTCTTCAATAAAACTGGAAATTTTAAATTAAACTACAAGGATACATACATATATATATATATTCTTATTGTGTATCTCAACAAACATGAGCAACGCCGGGTAATATTGATAGTTAAACAGATAAAATTTTTAATTGTTAAAGCTCAAATTCAGAAAAAAAAATTATGTCTAATTAGGAAACAAACTTCGAATTTTCAGAGATTTACTAATTTACATTTTCATGAAAATTCTTTCATTTGGTGCAAAATAAAAAAGGCCATTAGAATAAATAATATAAAACACATAAAAATCTGACATTTATAAAAGTTTCCGTGACATGTCCGCAAACGTAAATCTAATTTCTCCGACTTTTCTCTGAATTTTAATTTCTTTTCAGTCATTCTGTTTAATGATGTGTAGAAAGGAAAGTCATCTTTTATGAAAAATGGACTTACGGTAAAAGCACAACGTGGATTCTGCACAAATTGTAAATTCCCTTGGAAGAAGAAGGTAAATGAAAAGAGAAAATTTTCGCCGTTGAATGCATTAAAAATTAGAAGAAAGATTTTCGAAAATGCTGTCAATTTAAAAAGATCAGTAACAATTTATTATAAACTGTAATAGTCCATGAACCCAGAGCACAAAAACCTACATCATCGAGCACAAGATAAAAGAAATATTTATTTTATGGAAGACTAGTAATAAAGTAATCTAATGATCCATGTCTGCTGGAAGTGAAGTGGTGCATAAGTCAAAAAATAATACCACTAGTGGTTCACTCGTAGGTTTAACATTGAGTTTTCCTGCGGCCAGTTAAACTGTTTTCATACCTTTATTTGTCAGACAAGCACAATGCTAATCCTACGAGTCAACCACTTGTGTTATTAATTTTTGGCTTATGCTTCCTGCAGACACTCCTGCTCTTCCATAAAATAAAGGGGGTTTTTTTCTTGTGCTCGATGACATAGGTTTTTGTGCTGGCGGCTCTTGAACTATAATAACAGATAATAATTATAAACCTGAATGCTTTTTTATACTTAGCCCTTTCTAAACGCGCGTCTTTTTGGGGATTTTTAACATTTTGTCACCAGCTTTTTAAAGCGGAAATTTTTGCCTAATTGTATCGGGAAAAATTCTCGGATTAAATTAGGCAAAGTTTACAATAAAACTTGACTGATGAGAATAATCAAGGATTTTGAACACCTTGTGCAGCACGTATATCTTTCGTTCGTCATCGAGAGATTAAAATCTAAATGAAGAAAAGTATTAAAATTACCATAAAAATCGAGTTTAAAACTTAACATCAGTTTTCATGCTTTGTGAAAGTAAAATAATTTTCCTTCCACTTGTCGTAAAAAAGAAGGCTTTTTAGGTTAGCGGTCGACTTTTCGCGCTATCACGCGACAGACCCAAAGTTCGATTCTAGCTGGGAAGATTCATTCATTTAATCTTTCGTCTCTTCGGAGAGTTCAAAGCAAACTTGAGAATTAATCACTGAGGCAACAACAAAAATTCATGCAACAGTTACACATTTGCACCATAAATCAAAAACAACTGCATTTTTACTTAAGAATTTTTTTTGGAAACTAAGATGCCTAGTTTTATATATATATACACACATAAAAGTACAACCTGGACTATACATAAAATTTTAGTAAGATTACTATTATTTTAATAGATTCTTTAGTAAAGCTACAGATTTCTGTAACTTTTCAAAAACTAGCTTTATAGATGTACAGCTTTTCAGATAAAATTTTAAAAAGCGTACAAATATCCACAACTTTACATCAACAGAGTTACAGACTTTTTTTCTTTACAGTAAATATAACCAAGTCTTTTGTTTCAGAAATTTATATATATATATAAATATTTTCTACTTGTACCTCTAAACCAGCATTTAGAAAATAGAGCTGAGTCACTCCGGATTTTATATCTTCACTCCAGTTCGTTTATTTAAACTATTTCTGTTTAGGTTTTTTTTTTTTTTTTTTTTTTTTTTTTTTTTTTTTTTTCATGTCTTTAAAATAAGAATTTACTCTCAAAGTCCCCCACCTTATTCTTTATTAACAAGATTTTAATGTATTATTTAACATTTTCTAATACTGTCACTTGCTAAATTGGAATTCAATGCAAGATTAATGACATCCTTATGTTTAATAATCTGTGACTGACAGTAATATCCATACTTCAATTCCCTGCAGAATTTAGGGGCGGTTACTCCTTCGAGCCAGAAGTTTGTCGTAAGGTTTTGATCAATATGTTATATTAATGTTATCAATAAATATGATACTCTTTTATTGTGTTTATTATACTGATGTTTTTTTTTCACATCAATTGCAAGTATACAAACAAGAAAGAAAAAAGTTATGCGTTAAACATAGATTATGAGGCACTTTCTAACACATTTAAAATAATGTAACAAAACTGTATCGTTTAAAAAATTAAAGTATTCCGTCTCATTTCAACAAATTGAAATGTATAACGCATTTCAAAACCGAATTTCTGCTGTCCCCATCTACAATCGGAAAAATATCCGAATTTTTTTAGCAGCCCTGTATATGATATAGACATGTGTATCTATTAACAACATGCATTCTAAAATTTAGTTCTTTAAGACGTACATATATTTCAGTTGAAAATTCCCCATCAACAATTTCCTCTAATAAGGATGATGGTGTGCGAATACTTTTGTACAGCCCTGTATATGAGGCATAGAATTTGAATATAAAGATCAATAAGCCAAAAACTAATTAAATTTAAAAACGCATACCGAATTTTAAAACGTATTCTCCAGCAATTATTACGCAAAGACAATACTGTAACCGATTTGTTTCATGTGTCCCTGTAAATTAATCAAAAACGCTTTGAATGCTCTGTTTTAACGTAATCGTAGTGAAATTCGTTGAATTTTATCCGTTTCAATATAGTTGAAATAACGTAAAGTCATTAAAATACTCTCCAAACAATTTCTCCCCATATACCATAATGTAATCGAATTCTTTTGAGTGTCCCTGTGTCCCCTCATATACAATACCAAACATGCTTTGGTGACCCTAAATAAGCTTTATCAATTGCATGAAAATCCGAGAAAATTAACGGAAGTGTAGACAGACTGTCAAACAAACCGAATAAAGCACTTTTCAACAAAGTTAAAAGGTGCTAAGAAAGTAAAATCATGTATTCGGCATACATTGTGAAATATTTCCCAACATTATCCGAATACTTTTAAGAAATCTCATTTTTTCATACTATTAAATGAACTAGCTAAATAAACAATTTTTAAAATATACAATTGTTTTCTTTGCATGATCCGGGTGCTATTATTACAAAAGGCATGACGTTTTCTGGTAAATAAAATCAATAATAAATGGTTTGATTTGATGAAAGTCCATACGAAATTTATACTAAAAAATGCAATTTGTTTCAGAAAGAATAAATAAAAATAATTCTTCACTGAGTACATTTGAAAAGTTAGTATATAAATTTACGATGTTGATTAAAACTTAAATGTTGAAAGAAGGAACGAAATGTTATTGTCTCCCGAAACGTTAATAACTGATCCTAGTTTAATTTTTATATTTTAAATAGTAAGTTTAAAAGGTAATATATACTAATATTATAAAGAGGAAAGATTTGATTGTTTGTTTGTTTGAATTGAATAGGCTCCGAAACTACTTGACGGATTTGAAAAATTCTTTCACCGTTGGAAAACTACACTATTTCCGGTGAACATAGGTTAATTTTTAATTGATTTATTCAAATGTTTTCCTTAATAATTCAAAATTTCATTATTTTTCATACAGAATCAATTAAATTTTTTCCGATAAAAAATAACCATTTTTCTTTTCCTTTGCCAAGAAAATCAAAATCTGGAATAATAATTTCTTCTTGGTAATTAATTTTCAGTTGAACAGTATCCACGTAAAAAATTAAAATAAAAAGAATTCAAAGGGGAAAAATGTGACGTCATACTTGGAAAAAAAAGTATTTTGGGTACTTCTGTGTTATTCCGTCGACCAATTTCGCCAAATTATACAAATCGCCAAACTAATAGCCAAATTATACATATTGACATAATTTTTATTTTAAATAACGAAAAAAAACAAATAATTAGTAGAATATTAATAAAAACACAAGTAAAAAGTCGAAATAAAATCACTTAATGATGTTTTAAACACCTTTATCGTATTTAATGTCATTGAATGTGACATTCACGGTCATCCATTATTGGCATTTAATCTTATAGTTTGGCGATATTTTTTTTGTTGACGGGATAACCTAGAAGTACCGTATTTTATTATATAAGACGCACGAATATCGGTTACGTGAATAAGAGGTTCTCTTTGAAAAATGGCGACATATAGAAGTAAAGTGAACGAGAAAGAATTAAATTATTAATAAAATATTTGATTTGGAAAAATATGATGTCATAGTTTAAATAACATAGGAATTTTGAAGTATTTGTTAAAAGAACAAGAGGCATGGATATATGTACCTAATAAAATTTGGTAAATAATGACGTCATATCTATACCAATATTATAAAGAGGAAAGATTTGATTGCTTGTTTGTTTGAATTGAATAGGCTCAGAAAGTACTTGACGGATTTGAAAAATTCTTTCACCATTGGAACTAAATGATTAAAACCTAAGTGATTTTGGATTGCCATCTTCAGTTCGTACAGAAAACAATGTGACAAAAACAATGGCACAGCACTGTAACACAAATAATTTGACCGCTTTTGTTAATGAAAATATGCCAAAATTAGTCCCAGATCAAAGATATGCTTTTGACATTATAGTCGATAGCGTGAATAACAACAAAAACAAAAAAAATTTTGGATGCGCCAAGTAGCACTGGAAAGACTTTTATTGCAAATTTAATACTTGCTAAGATAAGACAATCAGGTAAGATAGCGATAGCAGTTGCTTCATCAGGAATCGCTGCAAGCCTTCAAAAGGATGGAAAAACTGCTCATTCAACTTTTTAACTTCTACTAACCGTAAATCTTGAGCAACAATCGATATGTTTTATTCGCAAAAATGGGCCTCTAGGTAAACTATTACAAGAAGCCTCATTGGTTATGTGGGATGAATGCACCATGAGCTATAGAGCAGATATAGAGGCCGTCGACAGAACCTTAAAAAATCTTAGAAACTCCACTGCTCTCATGGGCGGGATTACTTTTGTATTTGCTGGAGATTTCCGACAGACTCTTTCTCTTATTAACAGAGGTACGCGAGCAGATATCATCAAAGCGTGCTTAAAATCATCACCCTCATGGACTTCGATTGAAAATATAAAATTACGGACAAATATGAGAGCTCATCTTCATTGTATCACAGATAGTGATTTCCCACAGCAACTGCTTAAACTTGGGGAAAGAATTTTCCCCACTCCAAATTTAAGCAGAAATTGTAACAACCTTCTGGATGAGTCTCTAGGCCAGATAGTCCATAGTTTAGAATTTTTAATAGATGCAGTATACCCTGACATTGAGAATTTACTCGAAAAAGACTTTCATTGGTTGTGTTCTAGGGCAATAGTGTTACCTAGGAATGGCAGTGTCAACGAAATAAGCAATCTGATTATTCAAAAAGTTCCCGGCCAAGTAAAAAATTTCAAATCAATCGACACCGTGACTAATACCGAAGACGCAGTCCATTATAACATGAATTTTTAAATTCACTAAACCCTTCTGGACTGCCACCACATGAATTGACGTTAAAAATTGGAATTCCAATCATACTTTTGAGAAATTTAAGCCATCCGAACATGTCCAATGGAACGAGGCTACTTATAAAGGAATTGAAGGACAATTTAACTGTAGCAACCATTATCACCGGCCCAGCAGCTGGTCAACTAGCTCATATACCGAGGATACTGATGATCCCAACTGATCTACCAATCCCATTTAAACGGCTTTAATTTTCTGTAAAAACAGATTCAGATTCAGCCAGGTGGGGAGGCCTACCAATTAGTTTGAGCTCAACAAGCCTCACCCAGCAATGTTTATTTTAAAAAAAATTACAGAACAATTATACAGTAAATAAAGGTATGTAACAAAAAGTAATTGAAATAATGTCCTGTAAAAACATCTTTCGCGTTAACTATTAATAAGTCCCAAAGTCAAACCTTCAAATTAGTAGGGATCGACCTACGAAAAGAATGTTTTACTCATGGCCAACTGTATGTTGACCTATCGCGGGTCGGAGCTCCTGTAAATCAATTTATTTTGCTGCCACAAAATAAAAAACATCCAATATCGTTTAAAGGGATGCTCTGACCCAATAAATTTAATGGCTTTTGTTTTGTAGGTATAAAACATTTTACAAACATTATTACAAATAAATGAAAAATAATACTAATATCCGAATTTTCTTTTACAATTTTACACTTTTTTAGTAATCCCACGCACAAAGTAGAGAGTATGAATGAGTGTGTGAAAATTTATAACTTGATTTTTTTTTATATATATATCCGTGAGAAGCCGGGTCGGGCTGCTATAATCTATATCCATAAAACAAAGTCGTGTTAGTTACACACCATTTATAACTCAAGAACGGATGGATCGATTTTTATGAAATTTTATATGGAGTATTGAAATGAAAAAAACTTCTTCAAACACCATAAAATATGTTAACTGCGCAAGGCCTTTCGAAAGAACTTAGTCTTTCTTCGTCAGGCGCAAAAAAGACGTGCGTCCACAATGAATGTAGCGGCACGACTGAAGGGGGATGCGGGAGGGAGAGGGAGCAAGCAGAAGGAACAGCCAATAGGAAAGAAGAAGGCAACAGCCAATCACGGAAGAGCATAAACAAAACTAGATAGACAAAGAAGGAGAGGAAAGGAAGAAGGGGGGAAGGGAAATGGGAAAAAGCGGGGTAAATTAAAAAATTAACTAAAAGGAGAGATTAAAATGAAATAAAATGTACGCAAAAAATATATAAATGAGTAATAATAATAAAAAAAAATAATAATAAAATAAAAAAAAAATAAATAAAAATAAAAAAAATAAAAAAAAATAAAAAAAAAATAAAAAAAATAAATGAATAAAAAATAAATAAATAAATAAATAAATAAAAAATAACATAAAAAATAAATAAATAAATAAAATAAAAATAAATAAATAAATAAAATAAAATAAAATAAAAATACATAAAAATAAAAAATAGTTTACAATTATAAACACACATGAATATACCTGAAAAATAGTATACATAATATATATATATATATATATATAAAATAATAATAATTAAATAATAAACTTAATTATGAAGCAGTGCTGAAAAGATTCTTCCAGGCAACGGAGAGGGTTTTAGAATCAGATTTATCATTAACAATAATATCACGATTAATATAAATAGCTAAATTTTCAAGAAAGTCTAACTCAGAGGAACTATTGGCATTAAAAATAATTTTAGCAGTTTGAAAATTGAAACTATGGCCGGAATCCCAAGAGTGTTTAGCAACAGAAGATTTAGAAATTTCTTGATTAATGACATACCGAGAGTGTTCTTTTAGGCGTTTTTCGAGATTTCTTTTAGTTTGACCAATATACGATAAATCACAGCCATTACAAGGAATATTATAAATACCCCATTTTTGGAGGTCAGGGACAGGACATTTCATGGAAGGAAATTTTAATTTATTGACCGGTTTAAAGATAACATTAAAATTGAAACGTCTTAAAACTTTAGCTAATTTAAAACATAAAGGAGGATAAAAAGGGAGGACGACCAAATTATCAGGTTTACTTTTATCAATATTAGAAAGAGTGGAATTGTTAGGGGTTCTATTGAATTTGTTCACAGCAGTATTAATGATAGAAGGATTGAATCCACGTTTTGCAGCAACAGATTTTAAGTAATTGAGTTCATTCTTAAGAGATGCAAAATCGGAACAAATTTTGAGAGCACGATAAACATAAGTATAAAAAACACCGATCTTCTGATTGACAGGATGATTTGAGAGAGCATGGGGTGGATTAGAGACAGAAAAAGGTTTTCTATAAACACAAGTTTTGAAAGAAGAATCACATTTGGTTACTAAAACATCAAGGAAAGGGAGTTTATTACAATTCTCTAACTCAAAAGTAAACTGAATATGAGGATCAATAGAATTGACAGTTTGAAGAATTGTAGAAATATCAAATGGATTATCCAATAGGACGAAAGTATCATCAACATAACGAATCCAACATTTAAAATTGATCAGATTTAATAATTTATCTTCAAAGTAATGCATATAAATATCACAAAGAATGGGAGATAAAGGATTACCCATACTTAAGCCTTCTAGCTGTTTGAAAAATTTATTATCGAATTGAAAAGTAGTAAGAGTTAAGCAAATTTTAGTTAAATTAACATAATCTTTGACCTCAATATCCGAGAAATGAAATTCACGTAATCTTTTTTCCAAGCAAGAAAGAGCGCCTTCAATCGGGACATTAGTAAATAAAGATTTGACATCAAGAGAAAGTATAGAACAATTCGATGGATTAATACTTTTTAATTTACTAACGAAATCATAAGAATTTTTTACAGTGTGAGAATTAGCAATGCATAAAGGCGAGAATATGGAAGCTAAATATTTGGCAAGAGGATAAGTAACAGTACCAATATTAGAGACAATAGGTCTTAAGGGAATATTGGTTTTGTGAACTTTGGGTAAAGCATAAAAACGAGCACAAATGGGTGCAGAAGGAATAACACAATGTTTAGTGTTGTCATTTAGAACAACAGAATTCTTAACAGCTTTAGTGAGAGTGGCAAGATGCGAATTAGTGGGATCTTTTTTAACTTCAATATAAGGACCTTCAGATAAGAGAGCATGAACTTTATCAGAATAATCATTTTTATCCATAAGAACAATTTGACCCCCCTTATCAGCTTTAGTAATAATAAGATTATCATTGGACTTAAGCTCATTCAGAGCAATATGCTGAGGACGTGAGAGATTAGGTTTATATTTAGAAACATTAGAAGAAATAGTATCAGCAAGAATGTGACGAAGAGTTTCTTTTTGAAAAGGAGAAACTTTACTATGTTTAAAGGAAGACTCAATAGGAGCAATCAATTTGGTGAGAGAAGGTTTGCAAGATTGAGAAAAATTTAAACCAAGATCTTTTATATGGAGGATCATTTTATATGGAGGTATCTAACACCTTAGATTAACATATAGGCGCAAAATGTTACCTCATTTCATATCTATATAGATTTTTTTTTACTTACCTGCTTTGCATATGAAATATAACGAACGTGTAAAATTACGCTAGACAATTTTCAAAACGTGAAATACAAATTATAATCACTTTAAATTAATCAGTGACTAATGAGGAATCTTCCATAATCCTAATTCAGTTAAATCTACTAGGATGGCACAAAACTTGACAGCGTTTAATTTTCATTCCAGATGCATACATAAATGAAATAATACCGAATTTTCTTATCAATATAACAAAGGTACAATATTTGTTTCTTTTTATGATCGGGGTGGATTTTAATACTCCCCAAGATAATTAAAAAACGTGCTTATGATTCAAGTTTGTATAAGCCTTCTGTCTGGCTAAGCTCTTACTCACGTAAATATACTCTAATTGCCATAAAATTAATATATGTTGTAAAAATTTAACAAATCATGTTCGGTATTGAAAATGAAGTGTGTCGCGTTCTTAGTTCGTTTACAAGGCAGCTCAAAAGAATTTCGTTAAATTACCCTCTATGAAAAAAAAATTGTTTGTAAAATATTTTAATGATGGGACTCAAATTCAAATATATTAAAATTGATATAGGTCACTGAGGTGAACAACAGTATATTTATTGCAGAATAATGTGTAAATAGCATTTATCATTCATGTACAGTGACACACAAAAGGTTATGCAATGGTACTGTATATAAGAGAAAATTGCTAGAAGTGTATTTTTACTTGTGATATACGTTTTTAAATTTGTCTAATTTTTTACAAATTACATAGAGCGTTAAATTACATAAATCTAACATTGGGCTGTATAAAAGGATTCGAATACATTTCCGTTTAAAGACATTATTTATTCAAAGATAATTTTCAACTATGTTAAGTGTTTCCCGATTGAAATACATTTTAACATAGTATGCAGTATAGATACAAATACAGGGATTCACAAAAGAGTTTAAATTATTTTTCGGCTGTTGACGGTGATTGTCGAATTGAGTTACCAATGAGTTTTCCAAACTCTTTTGTTACGTTTACCACCTTTCACCTTTTAAACGGTAAAATTGTTTTTCAGTATTTTCAATATGTTGGAAAATGCTCCATAATCTATGCTGAAAGCATGATTTTTCTTTCTTATTTTTAATAACTGTCACGAATTGTTTAAGATTATTATAAACATTTTTATAAGTATTTTTATAAGTATATTTAAACATATTTATAAGTGTTTTGATGACATGACCACGGATATAAATCTCTGTTCTTTGTTGTTTCATTGGATTTGAATTTCCTTTCACTTTTCCTGTTTGATGGTGTGCAGAAAAAATACAAGAATTATATTATTTCGTCACAGAAAAAAAAAGAAAGCAACTGTGAAAAAACAGTGAATTCTCTGAAGAAGGAGAAAAGTGAACAAAGAAAGGCTCTCAAGTGAGCGCATTCTGAAAAGTTAATAGGGCAGATTTATGATGATGCTATAAATTTAAATAGCGAGATCGAGAACTCGGTGGCCCATGAAACTTTAACGATCAACCTCATCTGAGTTTTTATGTCCCAGATAATAAATTTCAAGATAATGATAAGGAAAGAAAGAAATAAACTGCCTCAATCGGCAATTTTATTTACTTATCAAATCGTTTAAAACTAGTACAAACATTTGAATTTTTTAGATTATTTTCTATTTTTCAACAGTGCAATATGTTTCCTAGCTTAGCTAAATTGTAGCGTAATAAGCAATATACATCCAAATCGATAAATGACATGCAGGGATTCACAAAAAAGTTTGAATTATTTTACACTGTAGATGGTAATTGTTGAAATTGAGTTTCCGAACGTTTTATGCGTTTTCCAAACTGTTTACTTACGTTTACCATCTTTCATTTTACTAAACGGTAAAGTTTATTTATAGTATTATTAATGGGTGGGAAAATGTTTTATAACCCATGCTTGTAGCATAATTTTACTTGCTTTTTTCCAATAAATATCGCGACTTGTTTAAGATTCTTGAAAACAATAAGAAACCCGATCACTTAAAATTACTACGAAAAGGATTAGTAGATTTAAAATAAAATTCCCTCCGAAAAAAATCCGCAATTTATAAGTGTCTTGATAACATGACCACGGATATAAATCTCTGTTTATCTGTAGTTTCATTGGATTTCAATTTCCTTTCACTTATCCTGTTTGATGGTGTGCAGAAAGAAAAAGTTCTTTTACAGGAATTATATTATTTCGCCGCAGAAAAGAAGAAAGCCAGAACTATAAAAAACAGAAAATTCTCTGAAGAAGGAGAAAAGTGAACAAAGAAAGGCTCTCAAGTGAGCGCATCTGAAAAGTTAGTAAGGCAGATTTATGATGATGCTGTAAATTTAAATAGCGATTTTGGGAACTCGGTATGGCTCATAACACTTTAAAGATCAACCTCATTTGAGATTTTATGCCCCAGAGGAAAGAAAGAAGTTAACAGCTTCAATCGTGCATTTCATTTACTTACCAAATTAGTTAAAACTAATAAAAAACATTTTTCTTTTTTTTTTTTTTTAGGCCATTTTCTAAAATATACTTTTTTTCATAAAGTTTAATTTTTTTACGAAAATAATATTACCGTGAACACATGTGGTGTATAAATTATACAGATCATCTACAATATTGTACAAAGTAGTTCAAGAACATTTTCGTTTAATGACTTTAATTGCCGAAGGAGATTTTTCAGCAGCGTTAAATGTTTCCTAACTTAACTAAATTTTAGCAAAATATGTATTACAGATGCAAATCGTTAAATTATGTAGAAGGATTCACAAGAAGTTTGAATTATTTTCCACTGTAGATATTAATTTCAAATTTCATTTTTAAAAGTTTTTATGCGTTTTCCAAATTCTTTATTTACGTTTATCATCTTTCATCTTTTTTAAACAGTAAAATTATTTATCGGTATTTTCAATACTTTGGGAAATGTCTCATAAATTATGTTTAAAGCATGATTTTTCTTTCTTTTATTGTTATATTCTTTAAATTCTGAATTCAAGATTAAGATTATTCAAAACAATAAGAAACTCGATCGCTTAAAATTAATACGAAACGGATTAGTAGATTTAACATAAAAATCCGCATTTTATAAGTGTTTTGGTGACATGACCACGGATATAAATCTCTGTTCTCCGTTGATTCATTGGATTTCAATTTCCTTTCATTTATCCTGTTTGATGGTGTGAAGAAAGAAAAAGTTTTTTTACAGGAATTATATGATTTCGTCGCGGAAAAGAAGAAAGCTGGGACTGGGAAAAACAGCAAATTCTCTGAAGAAGGAGAAAAGTGAACAAAGAAAGGCTCTCAAGTGAGCGCATCTGAAAAGTGAGTAGGGCAGATTTATGATGATGTTACAAATTTAAATAGCGAGATCGGGAACTCAGTATGGCTCATGACTCTTTAATGATCAACCTCATCTGAGTTTTTATGCTCCAGAGGAAAGAAAGAAGTAAACTGCTCCAATCGTGGATTTTATTTATTTACCAAATCGCTTAAAACTAATAAAAAATATTTTTAATTTTTTAGATTATTTTATAAAATATACTTTTCCTTATTAAGTTTAGTGTTTTTACGAAAATATTAATTAACCGTGAACGCGTGTGGTGTATAAATTATATAGATCACACACAAGGCTCTACAAAGTAGTTCTAGAACATTCTCGTTTAATGACTTTAATTGCCGAAAGAGATTTTTCAGCAGTGTTATATGTTTCCTAACTTAACTAAATTTTAACATAATATGTAGCATAGATGCAAATCGATAAATGAAATACAGGGATTCACAAAAAAGCTTGAATTCTCTCCCACTGTAGATATTAATTGTCTAAATTTCGTTTTCAAAAGTTTTGTGCGTTTTCCAAATTCTCTTCTTACGTTTAAAATCTTTCACCTTTTTAAATGTGAAAATTATTTTTCAGTATTTTCAATATGTTGGAAAATGTTTCATAATCTATGATTGAAACATGATTTTTCTTTCTTTTTTTAATAAATGTCACAAATCGTTTAAAATTATTGAAAACAATAAAAAATTTGATCGCTTAAAATTAATACAAAACGGATTAGTAGATTTAATATGAAATTCCCCCAAAAAATCCGCATTTTATAAGTGTCTTGGTGATATGACTACGGATATAAATCTCTGTTCCGTGTTGTTTCATTGGATTTCAACTTCCTTTCACTTATCCTGATGTTTGATGGTGTTCAGAAAAAATAAAAGTTATTTTATTATTATATTATTTCGTCACAGAAAAAAAAAAGAAAGCCAGAATTGTGAAAAACGGCGAATTCTCTGAAGAAGGAGAAAAGTGAACAAAGAAAGGCTCTCAAGTGAGCGCATATGAAAAGTTAGTAAGGCAGATTTATGATAATGCTATAAATTTAAATAGCGAGATCGAGAACTCGGTGGCTCATGAAACTTTAATGATCAACCTCATCTGAGTTTTTATGTTCCAGGTAATAAATTTCAAGATAATGATAAGGAAAGAAAGAAATAAACTGCCTCAATCGTGAATTTTATTTACTTACCAAGTCGGTTAAAACTAATAAAAACAATTGAATTTTTTAGATCATTTTCTATTTTTCAACAGTGTTATACGTTTCCTAATTTAACTAAATTTTAATGTAATATGCAGTATAGATACAAATCGATAATTCATGTACGGGAATTCACAAATGTTTAAATTCTTTTACACTGTAAATGGTAATTGTTGAAACTGAGTTTCCGAACATTATTTGCGTTATCCAAACTGTTTACTTACATTTACCATCTTTCATCTTCTAAACGGTGAAGTTAATTTTATAGTATTTTCAATGCGTTGTAATATGTTTTATAACCCATGCTTGTAGCATTATTTTATTTCGTTTTTTCCATAAATATCACAACTATTTTAAAATCATTGAAATTAATAATAAACTCGATTGTTCAAAATTAGTAATAAACGGATTAGTAGATTTAACATAAAATTCTCCCCCAAAAAATTCGTAATTTATAAGTGTTTTAATGACATGATCATGATATAAATCTCGGTTCTCCGTTCATTTCATTGCATTTCAATTTCCCTTCACTTATCCTGTTTGATGGTGTGCAGAAATAAAAAGTTATTTCACAGGAATTATATTATTTCGTCGCAGAAAAGAAGAAAGCCAGAACTGGGAAAAACTGCAAATTCTCTGAAGAAGGAGAAAAGTGAACAAAGAAAGGCTCTCAAATAAGGGCATTTTAGTAGGCAGATTTATGATGATGCTAGAAATTTAAATAGTGAGATCGGGAGCTCGGTACGACTCATGAAACTTTAATGATGAATCTCATTTGAAGTTTTATGGCCCAGATAATAAATCTAAAGATAATAATAAGGAAAGAAGAAGGAAAAAAGGAAGTAAACTGCCTCAATCGTGAATCTTATTTACTTATCAGATCGTTTAAAACTAATAACAACATTTGAATTTTTTTAGATTATTTTTTATTTTTCAACAGTGCTATATGTTTCCTAACTTAACTAAATTTTAGCATAATATGTAGAAATAGATACAAATCCATAAGTGACATGCAGGGATTCACAAAAAAGTTTGAATTCTTTTACACTGTAGATGGTAATTGCTGAAATTGAATTTCCGAACGTTTTATGCGTTTTCCAAACTGTTTACTTACGTTTACCATTTTTCATCTTACTAAACGATAAATTTATTTTTACAACATTTTCAGTGGGTTGGAAAATGTTTCATAATCCATGCTTGTAACATGATTTTACTTCCTTTTTCCCCTAAATATAGAGACTTGTTTAAGATTATTATAAACAATAAGAAACCCGATCGTTTAAAATTAATACGAAACGGATTAGTAGATTTAATATAAAATTTCTCAAAAAAAAAGAAAAAAAATCCGCAATTTATAAGTATTTTGATGATATGACAACGGATATAAATCTCTGTTCTCTGTTTCAATTTCCTTTCACTTATCCAGTTTGATAGTGTGCAGAAAAAAAAGTTGTTTTACAAGAATTATATTATTTTGTCGCAGGAAAGAAAAAAGCCAAAACTAGGAAAAAACAGCGAATAATATTTAGTAAAGGAGAAAAGTGAACAAAGAAAAGCTCTCAAGTAAGCGCATCTGGAAAAGTTAATAGGGCAGATTTATGACGTTGACATAAATTTAAATAGCGAGATCGGGAACTCGGTATGGCTCATGAAACTTTAATGATCAACCTCATTTGAGTTTTTATGCTACAGAGGAAAGAAAGAAGTAAACTGCTTCAATCTTGAATTTTATTTACTACTTACCTGATCGGTTAAAATTAATAAAAACATTTGAATTTTTTAGATCATTTTCTAAAAAATACTTTTTTTCATTAAGTTTAGTGTTTTTACGAAAATATAATATTATATAACCTTGAACACATGTGGTGTGTAAATTATATACATCACACACAGGCTGCACAAAATAGTTCTAGAACATTTTCATTTAATAACTTTAAATGCCGAAATTATTTTTCAGTTGTTATGTGTTTCCTATAACTTAACTAAGTTTTAGCATAATATGTGCTACAGATTCAAATCGATAAATTTTATAGAAGGATTCACAAAAAGTTTGAATTATTTTCCACTGTAGATATTAATTATCGAAATTTCATTTTTAAAAGTTTTTATGCGTTTTCCAAAATTTTACTTACGTTTATCATCCTTTACTTTTTTAAACAGCAAAATTATTTTTCAGTATTTTCAATATGTTGGAAAACGTTTCATAATCTATGCTTGAAGTATTCTTTTCTTTCTATGTCACGATTTGTTTTACATTATTGAAAAATGTATTGCTTAAAATTAATACGAAACGGATTAGTAGATTTAATAAAAAAAATCCCCCCCCCAAAAAAAAATCGCAATTGATAAATATTTTTATGAAATGATCATGGATATAAATCTCTGTTCTCCGTTCATTTCATTGCATTTCAATTTCCCTTCACTTATCCTGTTTGATGGTGCGCAGAAATAAAAAGTTATTTCACAGGAATTATATTATTTCGTCGCAGAAAAGAAGAAAGCCAGTACTGGGAAAAACAGCAAATTCTCTGAAGAAGAAGAAAGTGAACAAGGAAAGGCTCTCAAGCGAGCGCATCTGAAAATTGAGTAGGGCAGATTTATGATGAGGCTATAAATTTGAATAGAGAGATCGGGAACTGGGTATGGCTCATGAAACTTTAATGATCAACCTCATCTGAGTTTTTATGCTCAGATAATAAATCTAAAGATAATAATATGGAAAGAATAAAGAAAGGAAGAAGTAAACTGCTTGTACTGTGAATTTTATTTACTTACCAGATCGGTTAAAAATAATAAAAACAATTGAACTTTTTAGTTGGTTGTATTTATGACGGCCAATCATCAACACAAGGCATATAGACCTTAACGAGGATGGGGTTGCCCTCCCTGGTGGTGTTTCTAAGGGAACCTAACCCGTATTTACGCAAAGAAATCCAAGGTTCGAAGAAAACTACGTAAAACTCCGATTACGCCGACGGCCGCGATTGGGTCCGGACCCAGTACCTACCGTCTACCAATTTTGAGAGCAGAACTTATCGGCCACTGGTGGAGCATTAAAATTTTTAGATCATTTTCTAAATTTCATTTTCTAAGTTCATTTTCTAAGTTTAGTTTCGTTTACAAAACTACAACATAATTATTGAACAAAAATCAGAAAAATACAACCTCAGAAACCATAAGATTTTTTTTAATTAAAAAAAATATATATTATGAAAAGATCCTGTTGCTGCTCGTAACATCTCCGACTACTTTTTACAATGTATTAATCAGTTTTCACAAATCATAATATAAATTTCTCCAAAGCTATTACCTGCCAGGTAAACATTTTCATGAAAATAAATATGCATGACAGACAAATATCTAAATTAAATGCACTAAAATTAACATTAATATTGTTTTGTTATTGTTGCATACATAAATTCAGTTATGTTATGCGGGTAAGAATGTTTATTTGAGCATCTTAAAAACAGCTATTGGGGTTTTAAAAAAATAATAACTATGACACAAAAGCTACTCGGCAGAACTTCCAAATATTATGAGTATCAAAAATAACTTCGATTTTATGAATGCTCTTTTAAATTCTATTTTCCTATTCAATCTATATATGTATTATAAATATATAAGCTGTTCCATCGACGTTGCCTGGGTCTGTGTTAATAAGCTCAACTAAACCTTAAATCTGTTTGATTATACGTATATCTTTCACTCGATTTTGTGTTAAGTTCATAATGAAAAAATATCGCGAAAAAAAATTCATTTTTAGTAGAAAAAGCTCTCGTTACAAAATGTCATTCACAAAAATATAACAAATTTCATAACCTACAACTGTCCAAATGCTTAGAAATTTAGATATCTCACACAAAATATGTGTCCACTAGCTGTGTCGAAAGCGAGAGAAACACTCAAGTATTTTCTGTCTTCGTCGAAATTTCATACATTTTGTTTTGTAAAAAAATAGCTTTACCCGTCCGAACATTTCGAAATTTTTGTATATGATGTAAATCTGTTGTATTGAGATGTTCTTAAAAGATTGTGTTAAAATAAGGACAATCAGTTTCTTCTAGCGTAGAAAAAAATATCGTTTCCGTGAGTCGCGAAGTGACCTTTTTTGCTGATGTATTTGAAAGGATTAAAGTACATGTTTTTTTAAACTAATTACTTCATCGATTATAGGTAGGTTTCTGTTTTAGGACATTGTTTTGATTTGTCGACACCTATAAAATTGAGACTTGGAGAGATGTTGACATAAGGAAGATATACGTTTTTCAGAACAACGACTCTTTTATTATTATTATTATTATTATTATTATTATTTTCCAAAATGTTAATTGCAATATTATTTCGAATTGATTGCGGGTTTTGAAACGTAAAAGTATTATCTTTCGGAATAAGTCTCCCAATTTTACAGTACGGAGTAGTTTGGTCGATTAATATTACATTAAAACTATGAAAAAACACAAGAAAAATCGAACGGCCGATTTTTTGCTACGATGATTTTCGTTTTCTCCTGATGTGTTGAGTTTCTTCTGGACATGTGCAAGCGCTTTTGCTAGCTCGTAATGAAAAAGTTGACTTTTTGATGAAAGCTCATTCATTTTAATTAATATCTGAATTGATTAACAAAATATTAAAATTCTGAGCCTCAGATGCATCAAGAGAGGTCTTAAAGTTTCCTCACAAAAGCTTTGTACATGCGGAAGATTTGTCTAGCCATCTCAGATAAAACACACACACAAAGAAAGCGAAATTTTCTTTTATTAATATAGATATACATACATTATGTAACTTTAGGGTTTTTTCCCTTAAAAAAATTAAATTTCTAATGCACTATCATTTTTTTCACAGCAAAGTAAGTTTGGGTAAACATTTTATTAATAACTTATGATAATGTCATATCCCTAATTCGAGTTCAAGACATGATGAATGATAATCTTAAATAGATTATGGTTATCACTAACATTCATATTTCGATTATCATAGAAAGTGTGAAATAATTACTCATTTAAATTAGAGTGCTATCACCAGATTTTGATTACAGAATGGTGCATAAATGTAATCGATAATATGATATTACTTTACAAAGTTTATTATAATAATAATCAATTATTTTACGTGCCACTAATCATTATTTGTATGTGTAATACTGTCAATTTTTACACGTCCATTGAACAATAGTGTAAATTGTTTAATTCTTACACCACCGAAAAAAATTATAGAAGAA
This sequence comes from Maratus speculifer, assembly GCA_964019185.1. Classification (NCBI taxonomy): domain Eukaryota; kingdom Metazoa; phylum Arthropoda; class Arachnida; order Araneae; family Salticidae; genus Maratus; species Maratus speculifer. The sequence continues at coordinate 336,900,820 of OZ025290.1, read as the reverse complement.
TTAGCAATCAAATTCATAGACCTCATATGTCAATACATAGGATTTCTAAAGTATAAATTAATTATTGATTTATAATCAGAACACTGTAAAAAAAATATGTAAAATTTCTAAGCTTGAATTAGGAATCCTAGTTTCCTAGAAAAAATAGCTTAGTAGCTTTGCAGATTTTTTTTCAGTGTATGAAACACTAATAAACATAAGAGATTTATGAAGTCACTATAAACGCAACAACTGGAAGCATGAAAGTATTTACAGGAAATGTAAAAGTTCAAGCTTCATTTCATGCATTATAACAAAGTAAGCTCAACCTTTTCTAAGCTTTATCAGTTTTCCTTTTTGGTGCCAATAAAAAAATTACTTTTTAACATTTTGAGCAAATAAAATGGTACGAAAGCTATCAGAGGCATAACGCAAAATTCACCAAACAGATCCGCAATTTATAATTGTCTTCGTGACATAACCGCAGATGGAATTCTTCCTCTCCATTTGTCTCTCCAAATTTCGATTTCCTTTCAATCATACCATGTGACTAAGAGTAGAAAGAAAAGTTATTTTACAAGGATTATTTTGTTGAGAAAAAAAAAAGAGAAATCCAGATTGGAGAAATCTAAATTTACTTGGGAATAGGAAACAGGGACGAGGAAAAGAAACTCGATTTAGTACATTGAAACAATTAGGACACAGATTTATGATGTTGCTAATAAACTCAGTCGCTACAATATGAATCGGTTTCTATCTCATACTACTACTAATAATAATAATAACAATAATAATAACAATAATAATAACAATAATAATAATATTAAAGATAATAATAATAATAATAATAATAATAATAATAATATTAATAATAATAATAATGATAATAATAATAATAATAACAATTGTAACCTTCGAATTTTTAAACGCAAATTGATTTTTAGAATCTTCAAATACACGAATCCAAAATTACAGCTAGTAATTACAAGTAATTTTTCAGTTATGATAAAAATACTATCCGCATTACAAGCTATAGTATAAATGAATTGAACACTGAAAATTCGAAATTTTAATCCTCCAACTATTTAAATCATTTATCAAAAAAGAAAAAAAAAGTATTGTAATTGGATAACTTCGAGGTTGATTCCACTGAAGTTGAAAATGACCCCTAAGCTTAATTTTTCAACATACTTAGAAAGAAAACATCATTTCATATCAAATGATAATTTGATCAAATGATTTTTTTTTCGTGAGAAAGAGAGAGAAATTGGTCATTAAATTTGGTGTATTTTTCTTTTATTTTATTTTCATTTATTTTTTTCTTCTCAACTTTATGCATTTTAACTTTATATATCATATCGAAATACTAATGGTCATAGCCTAATTTATTTTATTACTTTTTAATAGTTTAGGTAAATTGTAAGGTGATAATTATGATTATTACAACATGAAAATATTCTAATTTTTTGTCCATTTGGATAGCAAAACCCTTTTACTTTAATAATGTCCGTAGTTATCTAATGTATTTAGTGGATATCTGAAACTGCGACACTATCGAAATGCATTTACTGAAATTTAAAGATTATTTTTTTGTCTAAAATCTGACGAATGTACTAATTTTGTGCACTATTCGATTCATATTTATATGATAATAGTCTATGGAAGTGCTTTTGGAGACGATTGGAAAATGTCGTATTACAACAAGGTTTAACAGATATTACAACTTCTTTATGTTTTTTTTTTTTTTTTTTTTTTTTTTTTTTTTGCATTTTATCACACTTGATTCGTTCAGAAAAATAACTTATATTTTAAATTTAAGTAGTGAAATCTATGTATAAAATAAAGGAATCGCCAAAGGTGTAAAGAGAATTAAGTAAACGTTTATTATTATCTTATTACTGAATTCCAAAATATAAATAAAGTCATAATACAGGGTTATTACAAATGAATCATCGGGTTTTGATACGTTAATACGCGCGAACTAGGAAACGTATATCTTTCCATGACTATTCAAAAGAGAACGCATTAGCTACAGTTTCAATCTGCACACGTTTCACGCTCGTGGGGCTGCCATGATTGTTGGGCGAAAGTCATATTCAAAATGGCGACTGGACAGTAGAAAGCGTTTTGTGTAGTAAAATTTTCAAAGTGTGAAGCGCTTATAATCGTTCAGAGAGCATTTCGGGAGACGTACAAATGCAAACTACCAACCAACAATGATAGATTGGTCGATGTCACTTTGGTTGAGTTGCGGAACCGCATCACGACTGCATTTGCTACCATCGAGGCGACCATGTTGAGTAATGTGTGGAACGAGCTGAAATATCGCCTCGAAATCTGCGTATCACTCGAGGAGTACATATTGAAAATCTGTAGTATGGGCGTCAATCTTGTATATTTTCCGTTTATTACTTACCCATCATACGTAGTATAGGGTAAGTCTTGCAATCGTTTTAAAAATCGAAAAAAAATTTTTGACGGATTTACACGTTTTAGACACTGGAGATTTCGAAAAACATATTTTTAGAAAAAAAAATTGCCGTCCGTCTGTCTGTCTGTCTGTAAACGCTCTATCTCACGAACAAATTGAGATAGAGACTTGAAATTTTGTATGTACTTAGTATGTAATAATGGGACGAAGCCTATTGAATATCGGCAACCTCCATTATCCGGAACTATTTTTTCCGGATTCTCGAAAAATTCGTTCTGATGAAAGGTATATAAAAATTTTCGATTTTTTTTTTTAAGGAATGCATGTAAAAGGCAATAAAAAAACACAAATTTTGCATAAAGAATAAAGTCGATAGCATTATTAGTTGTCGAGATATTTGTAATCCTGTTTTCCACATTCTTCTATTTTTCATGACCCTGTATTTCATTCAAATTTCAATTCAGAGGTATATTTTAATTGAAAATAAGACGCTTAATCCGACGCAGTAAACTGTTAGTTAATATGATTATTATTTTTGGAGTTATAAAGATGTTTCTTTTACGCAGTTTGGTACTTCTTGAGTAATTTGGCGTTTTATATAATTTGTTGAAATTGGTGCATCAGCAATTCATTAATAGAGTATTACTATTTAAATTTAGTTTTGGAATTGAAATACATTGTATAAATATTTTTCACATGTTTTATTTTCAAATGCATATAAATGATGGGTAAGTATTACGGTGGCCTCCAACGACTAGTTTTCATGTATAACTCATTGTTGTACACCAATAAAGTTCCGAAATACACACTTCAGAAATCCGATGATTCTTTTGTAATAACCCTGTAAGAAAGGCATAGCCATATACTGCCATTTCTATGTGTAAAAAGTAACTAAGAAATTGTTAAGACAAAAGAATAATCGATGAAAAGATATATTAGTATATATATATAGATATATTAGATATATAAGTATTATTAATAATACAACAGACCCGAAAGGGTTGAAATTACAAACAAAATCTCGATTCACAACATTTGGATAGTTAGAACATTCATTGATTAAATTCCCAGAAACTCAAATATCGAATTTAAATTTCGTGAGCTGAAAAGATGATGTTTATAATGAGCTGAAAACACTCTAAAGTTTCCAAGCGATAGAATACTTAACAGCATTTAGATAGTTACAATTTACAGCATATGAATAATTATCAGACAGATTAATATAACTATTACAAAACTGACACGTTGAAAGCGAAAATTAAGTTTCATTAATAGAATTGATCAAGTGCTTGTAATATTTTTTTGTTGTTGTTGTTTATCCCTTTAGATAGCATATCAAAAGTTGGTAACGTAATAATAATTAATAATAATAATAATTCGTGACTACTAATACTGCTACTAATATTTTTTAAGCATTATTGATAATAAATTCCAGTCTCTTAGAAGTTATCTACCTCCATAAAAAAAAGGGGGGAGTACTTAATAATAATTAAAATGTTACCAAATGAGTCAGTTATGGATCTAAAGCTAAACTAAATTCTGCTTCTGTGAAAGATGTAAAAATTTAGGATTGTTTCCCAACTGAAAGGTGGTAATTTTACTAACAAATATTACTTAAAAGAAAATCTTGAAAAACTGAAATTATAATTTGCAGATCTCAATTGAAAAACTTCTGAATTTGTTCCTAATTTCGATACAATATTCTCATAAAAACTTATACACCCAAAACATAAAGCATAACAGCAAGTGGTAGAACTTGGTCAGTAGTATGTTTGCCATTCATTTAAAAGGAAAGTGACGTAAATTCGCTTCAATAGTTGGGCAGTTAGAAAATATGTTATACATAAACGTTATTATCAGTGATTAAGCCACGTAGCAGCAAAATACCACAAGAATAAATTTAGGATTGTTTCCCAACTGAAAGGTGGTAATTTTACTAACAAATATGACTTAAAAGAAAATCTTGAAAAACTGAAATTATAATTTGCAGACCACAATTGAAAAACTTCTGAATTTGTTCCTAATTTCGATACAATATATTTATAAAAACTTATACACCAAAAAATAAAGCATAACAGCAAGTGGTAGAACTTGGTCAGTAGTATGTTTGCCATTCATTTAAAAGGAAAGTGACGTAAATTCGCTTCAATAGTTGGGCAGTTAGAAAATATGTTATACATAAACGTTATTATCAGTGATTAAGCCACGTAGCAGCAAAATACCACAAGAATAAATTTAGGATTGTTTCCCAACTGAAAGGTGGTAATTTTACTAACAAATATTACTTAAAAGAAAATCTTGAAAAACTGAAATTATAATTTGCAGACCACAATTGAAAAACTTCTGAATTTGTTCCTAATTTCGATACAATATATTTATAAAAACTTATACACCAAAAAATAAAGCATAACAGCAAGTGGTAGAACTTTGTCAGTAGTATGTTTGCCATTCATTTAAAAGAAAAGAGACGTAAATTCGCTTCAATAGTTGGGCAGTTAGAAAATATGTTACACATAAACGTTATTTTAGGTGTCAGCGATTAGGCCACGTAGCAGCAAAATACCACAAGAATAAATTTAAACCATGTTGTGAATACTGCACGGAAAAACACGACTCCAAAGACTATATACTTAAGAAGATTTCAGATAAACATCTATACAAAAAAAAATTAAGCGTAGACTAAAAAGTCTCCAGCCCTGATCACGCATCATATCAGAAATCGTTACAAGAATTCCGACGTGATTTGCATTTATTTTACAACAATTAAATTTGCAAAGGAATAAGTGGGTAACAGCAACTGTAATTTCTTTTTTCATTTCAAATAATTATTCTATAGAGTGTCTTCAAGACTGTCATTTATTTAATAGCACAACAAGTGGATACCTCCGACATTTAAAGACTTTCGAAATCTATGCAATGATAAATATAGACAAAATCATTATCGACTGTCATATTCTTGAATATGAAACTTCGCTTTTGTAAATATAATCGTGTATTCTACGATATTAGCGATAAGCTGTTAATATTTCCAAACGTCATCAAATTTGTCAGAATATCTGCTTAAAAGGTCATATCTTAGAAGCTTTTTCTAGGAGATATAAATGTCCACAGCAGATTATAGGCCTATTCATCTAAAGACTCCGGAGGGAAGTATTTATTCAGCTCATGGGAATGTCATTTTTCTTTTAATCCTGTTGGAAGATCCATACTATCATCGAAATTAATTACGTAATTTAAATCCTTTCAAAAAAGAAGATTTAAAATAAATATGTATTTTTCTCTCTTCTTTTAAATTATTTTCAGGAGACTTACATCAAATAATTTTATTTTTTAAAATAAAACAAAGTCTGAGGAATTATAAGGAAGATATAATATATTCGACAACATAATAATCAAAAACTGTAATTTACATTTTAAAAAGACATTCAAGTGCCCGCATTGTAAATTGTTATGTAACATTACCCTAGAAAATGGTTACAACTTTGCTGCCTCCATTTTATTGAGTAATTTAAGCTATGTAACTGGTGTTACGGTACGATAATGTACAATATTACACCAGTTATGTGAGTTAAATTACACCATAAAAATAAAGGCAGCATGCTCAACCAACTTTATGGAGTAATGTTATTACAGTGCACAAACCAAAAGTAACTTGCTAGTCAGACGAAATAAAACAGCAAAGGAATCTACAAAAAGCTCATCTTTAGCAAAACGGAATTTTTTTCCTTCAAGAAAACAGAAAATTTAAAAGGATAGCTTTTTGTCTATTACACAATCTTTTGACAACATATTTAAAACAATACTTCCAGTAGCTATAAAAAATTAAAGAGAAAAAATTAAAGCAAAATTAAATCCAAAAAAATTAAAGAGTAATGAAATTAAAATTCATACTAAATTGAAGTTTATCTTATAAAAACTTTTTTAAAGCGAAATAAAGGTATTTTCCTTTGATTTAAAATATGCATTTCGAAGAATTTTCCGAATTTGGCATTCATTTTTCGAGAAATTCCTAAATTTAAAATTCAGAAACAAACCCGGGCGAAAAATATGCAAAGTTATCTATCTTCAAAACATTTTATGTCAACATATAGTGCAAAGGGAAATCGCTCATTTTGACTTGTAAGCGTTATTTTATATCCTCTTCACCATCATCGGAATTACCTTCTTTGTGGTGGTAAGCTAATTTTCTTACATATTTTGACGCAGTTTGTTTTAAAATTTAAAAATAAGATTTTACTCATTATTAATGTAGGTATATTATATATAATACAAATCTCTTTTTAGGTGCGTTCGTAATTATGTAAATACGTAGCACCTATTGTTGTCGCTCAGTCCGTCCTTCTGTCCGTCCGTCCGTCCGCATATAACAACGCAAAAACTACTCAACCGAATCGTTTGAAATTTAAAATACATAATTATACCATAATTTTGTCGATTCATTTCAAATTTTATGAAAATCGGATGGATAGATCAATTACACGGACAATCAAAAGGATTCCATTACATTACGGTCAATGGGGGAAAAATTTCAAATGCATTTTAATCGTTTGAAAATTAAAACATATAATTATTGCGTAATTTTGTCGAGTCATTTCAAATGTTATGAAAATCGGATGCATAGATCAATTACAGGGACAATCAAAAGGATTCCGTTACATTACGGTCAATGGGGGGAAAAATTTCAAATGCATTTTAATCGTTTGAAATTTAAAACACATAATTATTACGTAATTTTATCGAGTCATTTCAAATGTTATGACAGTCGGATGCATAGATCATTTACAGGGACAATCAAAGGTATTCCATTACATTACGGCAATGGGAAAAAGTTTCAAATGCATTTTTAGGATGTTACACTCATTCGAACATAATAGAATTGGCATGAATCTATGAAATATATACTAAAATATGCATTCTGTACAATCTGTGATGCAAAGAATTTTTATTATTAAATTACAGGGTCACACAAAAGTATTCCAATACATAATGCTACACGGGGAAAACATTGTTTGGGGCGTGTTTTAATTATATTCAACTATTTGACATTTTATGAATAAGATATACGTTGCTGAGGTGTAATAAAAATTACTTTCTGCATATTTACAGAAACACAAAGATTTCGACTACTATACTCTATCCGAAGTACGCTCTACTATATCAGCAAGATCTGAATATTTTTAAAACTTCGTTATCGTACGAACGCACCTCATTTGCTACGTTCACGTGCAATTTCCAACTTGTTTTATATAAAAATAACTAACTGTTTTAATAGTTATTTTTACAAAAAAAGATTTGTTTCACGGATGTAGATATATACAATAAAACATTTGAATAACTAACACCTCGAAGACTTACAAATTTATACGTTACATAGGATTCGTCTGCTATTTAGAAATAAAGTAGCACTAGGTTGGCAGATAGTCGTAGGTTAATATCTAATAAAAGCAAAACAAGCGTTTGCGGCATATTTGGCTTAATATCTTTTAGGATGGATAAGGGCATAAAAAACTATGTTCTCTATAATGATGGCAGAAAGTTTTGAACTGGAATGATTTTGGGTTCTATGGATCATGATCGGCATAGATCTGCAAAACGTTTTAAGAAATTCTAACATAGGGGAGAATGTAATGAATAGTGTTTCTTACGAAATCAACCTAAAAATTGCCAGAAACTACATTCATAAATTCAGAAATTAAATCCGTTTGGGGAGTTATCCTTTAATGTGTTGTCTTTATTCTAAAATAGAAGTCACACTAAAATTTAAAACTGCTATATTTCAGTCATTTTTTCGGTAGAGGTGAAAAAAAAATTCCAGAATCCTTGTATCGAGGCGGAGGACTTGAAAAGGCTTTTAGGATTTCTAATCTTTTTGAATCTGAAATTTTTAACTAGCTGCTATTTTGAAATAAGATGGAAGCTGGTTAAAAAACGCTTTCGAATTTTGGTAAGCCCTATTACACATGTATATTCACATCCATATCGGTTCATAAAATGAGTGCTATCGCAACTGGACAAAAATTAAATACATTTCTGTGCATTGGTAGTTCAAAAATTATTGTCCCTAGTGCATATAAAATACACTGCTCAAAAAATTAAAGGATCAGGCAAAGAAGTTAAGTAAACCGTGCAAGACAGCTATGCATTTGCATAAAATAGATAGTACACGTGTATCAATGTATAATACAGAAAAAAAGACGCAAAAAAATTCTAATTCTTTGAAAACATGAAAAAATGATTTAGGGAAACAATTTGGTTACAAGTGAATGATAAAAAAAATATTGTTTGGAAATGAGGCAAGATTTTTAATATGGCGTGTGGTCTCCTTAAACAGCTAATACTGCTGCACACCTGTTTTTCTTGGATGCGATGAAGTTATCGATAAGACTTAAGAGGAATAATATTCCACTCCTCAAGAAGTGCAATCTCCAAGTCTATGACAATAAAAGTAGATCTTGGTCTCGCAGCAGTGCATAATCCGAGCATGTCCCAGACATGCTCGATCGAATTCAGGTCAGGAGAGCATGCTGGTCTTTCCATACACTGTACTGTTTTAGCTTCAAGCATGTTTTCCACAAGACCAGCTATATGCGATATGGCATTACCATGCTGGAAAACAAAGGAATCTCCAATGGCTGCAGCGTAAGGTATGACATGAGGTCTCAGTATCTCGTCTGTATATCTTTGGGCCGTCAGATTACCATTATGTATGATATGCAGGTCCGTGCGTCCACCTATGCTGATTCCACACCATAACATCAAACCACCTCTCTGTATTGTGACCTTTCACGAACGACTGTGGGGCTATTATGAATGACCCTTTCCCTTCATAATAAAACAGATCGGATATCACACTCCACACTGAATCGGGACTCGTCTGTAAACAGCACTTGGCTCCAACTATGTGGCTCTCAATCTCGATGTTCAGCAGCCCATCTTCTTCGGGCCGCACAGTGGCTTGAGGTCAATGATATGCAGACCATTGGCTTATGTGCATAGAAACCCCCCTGATGAAGCCTATTATGTACTGTTTGGCTGGACACCCTTCGTCCTGTTTCCAAGAGCAACTGTCTTTGCATCTGAGTAGCATTATCTGTTCTGTTTCGACAAGCTGTTTACAGTATATACCGGTCATCAGTTGCTGTAGTGGCGCGTGGCCGACCTTGCCCTGGTTGACGTCTAATATTACCTGTTTCTTGGAATCAGCGGTGTAGTCGTAAAAAAAGCAGAGGGTATACGTTCAAGGCATAGAGTGTACCCTAGATTGTATATACTATACTTTCTTGAGAAACAGAGGGTGTACGGTGTTCCTTAAAAAATCCAGAGGGTTTACGGCATATACCCGCGTTTACCCTCCACTACATCCCTGCTTGGAATCGATTCCATAGCTTTGCAATGACACTTCTGGCGACTCCAAAAGCTTCCGCGACACTTCGGTGTGTTTGCCCGGATTTAAATCTGCCTATAATACGCCGTGCCATGGATTCTGATAAATCACGTTGTTGAGATATTTTCAAGTAATCTTTTCTCAATAATAATAATAATAATAATAATAATAATAATAATAATAATAATAATAATAATAATAATAATAATAATAATAACAATAATAATAATAATAATAATAATAATAAAGTGAGCAATAGAATTTCACAGTTAAGGCAGTGAAACAGCCATTTCTGCAACATCCCGATTTCTGCCCTTATCTTCTCTTTCTGGTTTTTGACATCATGAATTTTCATTTCCATATGAAGTTTTCTTTTTCTGTTTTCTGCTAGGATTTAAATTTTGGATGATTTATTATATGTCACTTATCGGTGTAAATATCTATATTATAAAGGCCAAACGTATCTGTGAGTAACGCATACGTCATTCTGTGAATGGCAACACTTTCCCATGTAATTTTCGCTACTAAAAATTTTACACTTCTAAATATCGCCAATTTTAAATTTTTACACCATCGTATAGAGAAAAATAATTAATTTTAAATGCAATTTGTTTGACAGCAGTATCTCAATTTGTTCTTGAGATATTAATTTTTTTATAGTTTTTAGTACCGATTTTGTAATTGTGGCAACAGAAGCACTCCGTTTTCTCTTAAAATTGAAAAAAGAAAAAAAGATAGAAATTAAAATGCATATATTTTATCAAAAATATCGCCTGTTAAAAAATTTGATGATTTCGGTTTTATTTTGTTTTTATCATAAATTAAATGACTTCATGCTTGGAGTTAAAGGGATTTTAAAATGATCAAATTAAAATACCATTTTTTTAAACGTGGTGAATACGGATATGAGAAGTGTATGCGTAAATTTTGAGAAGATGAAAATGATGACGGGTGATGACGGGGTCGCGTGAAATTCTATGATCGTGTCAATTAGGAATAAATTTTGTTTTTTTTCCATTCGCATTTATACCAAACTTAAGAGCCTCAATTGATAACTTCATAATAATAACTGATCTTTATTAAATTTTACTGATTACATATGCGATTAAAATTTAATTTTAAAATTTGGACAACTGAGTTTTATAGTATTTTGTTAATCTTAGCTTAAAACAATATTTGTTTGAGAGTTAAACTGATCAATATAAGATGAATTTTTTACTGCAACTAATTTTGTAGCTTTATTATAAATCAATGAAACAGCTCCTTCTTAAACAGTTTCTTTCGTCGAATTTCGACGGGTTCCACCTCGTTTAAGTAATTTCGTTAAAACCATGTGCTCCCCTAATTGTTTTGAGCAGTGTATTTGTACTGCGATGCGGAATATCTAAACCTAATGTCTTAGATGCATATATGCTCAATTTCAGAACCGAAGATGATATTAACATATTTTTTGGAGGGAATGTTAAAGTTTTGAAGACTTTTATTTTTCGAGAGGTTTTTAAAAAAAGGGGGGGATTCAAATTTCATGTAAAATAAATTGAAAGATCCTCTATTTATAACATTTTGTAAAGAGCGCAATACATACAATGTGTTCTGCCGTTCATTTAATAAAAAAATGTATATATCAATTTAAAAAAATCATAAAAATACTTTTTTTTTTTTTTTTAACCCAAGTAGCTTTACACTGAATTATTTCAACGGTAACTTTCATAATAATAATAATAATAAAAAAAAAAAAAAATTAATATTATCGGTTGAAATGGTAATGAAGTTTTGTGTAAACACACAAGTAAATAAATTAATTACCATGAAACACCTGAACAGAGAATTATCTTTTTTAACACAATTAAACATTCATAGTACAATAAATAGGAAAATAGAGGATTTTTCTGATGATGTTACAATGAACATTTACGCAGCGCAATTAGATTTTTCTTAAGACGAACGAAAGAAAAAAATATTGTTTAATTTTCCTCTTTGCGAAAATTAATGCATGTAAAAGAATTGGAGGAACTGTTTTAAAAAGTGTTCTTTTTTTTATTTATTCTTAACCGATGTGAAAATACACCCGACGCGCTTTATTTTTTATTCTTTTAAGAATATATTATTTCTTAAAGCGTTTTAGATTGCTTTCGGTGGAAAATTTCCCTGAAAGTTTAAAAACATATTCATGGCAAGTGGAAAAAAATACAAAACAGTTTTTGAAATGGTATGTAAACATTTCAGTCTGCACGATTCTTTGGATGAATAAAATACGTCCTTTACACGTGTTAAATAATTTATTCTTTGGGATCCATTTTAAATTGTTCCAATAGAATCTTAATATATATATTTGCAATGGAAGATATAGGCATGTTATTTTACTATGACTTATTCAATTCTGAGATAAACAGGCCACGCGAAAAAAATCTTTACAGAAATCCAGAAAGTGTTTTCATTAAACATTCAAAATCGCTGCGTTTCAAAGACGCATTTAAAAAAAATATATATATTAACTAAGTTGCAAAAATTAGAAAACAATTACAGTCAACTCTCGTTAATTTGAAATCGGATAATTCGAATCTTCGCTTAATTCGAACTAGGCATGAAGTCCCGAAATTTTCAATGACAGAATAACATTAAAAATTTCATTAATTCGAACTCATTTTCTCTTGACTTCGGTTAATTCGAACTAAGAAGAATTTCGATTTTTCATTTTCGCTTCTTTCTCACGAATTTCAGATCATTTAAAGAACTTTCTTTCTTTGTTTTTTGTGAAAATTGTTCCGAACGAGTATACATATAATCCAATGCATTTGATATCCACTTTCTTAGTGCTCCGTCTGTCCATCAGTGATGCTTTAAATTTTTCTTCCATTGTGCTTGTGTCTAATCTTTTAATTAGTGTATGTATTTATCCATTGTAATTTAATATTAAGTCATATTCTAATGATAACAGACGAAATAAATTTAAAAATGTCTATAACATTAATTCTTTTGTAATAGTACCATATTAAGCATGTTTTCATTTCAGATTTTCCATAATTCGAACTTCGGATAATTCGAACATTTCTTGTGGTCCCGACGAGTTCGAATTAACGAGAGTCGACTGTATGTAAATGATTTCAGCATTGAAGTTTTAAGGGGAGGGGAGAGTCTGTTAACTAATGCAAAAAAATATAAATTTCATGTAAAATAAATTGAAAGATCCTCTATTTAAAACTTTTAAAAAAGACCGCAATACAAATAATGTGTTCTGTCATTCAGTTAATATAAATTATAAAAACTGTAAAAAAAAAAAAAAAAAAAAAAAAAAAAAAAAAAAAAACATAAGAATACTTATAATATTTTTTTAAACCAAGGTAGCTTTACACTGAATTATTTCATTGGTAACTTTCATTTAAAAATAAGTAACATTATTGGTTGAATTGGTAATGAAGTTTTGTGCAAACACACAAGTAAATAAATTAATTGCCATGAAACGCCTGTACAGAGAATTATCTTTTTAACATAATTAAACATTCATAGTACAAAGAAGAAAAACAAAATGGTGTTAAAATGAACATTTCAGTATCGCAATTAGATTTTTCTTAGGAGGAACGCAAGAAAAAAAATATTGTTTAATTTTCCTCTTTGTGAAAATTAATGCATGTAAAAGAATTGAAGAAACTATTTAAAAAAGTGTTTTTTTTTTTTTTCTTTTCTTAACCGATGCTAAAATACACCCGACGCACTTTATTTTTTTATTCTTTTAAGAATATCTTATTTCCTAAAGCATTTTCGATTGCTTTCAGCAGCAAATTTCTCTCGAAGTTTAAAAAAAAATATTTATGACAAGTAAAAAAAAAAAAATAAATAAATAAATAAAAAATACAAAGCAGTTTTTGAAATGGTATGTAAACACTTCGGTCTGCACGTTTCTTTAAAAATGTGAATGAATAAAATATATTCTTTGGGATAAATTTTAAATTGCTCTAATAGGATCTGTACACATTTAATATTATCAATTTAGGGGAGAGGAGGGGTTGTCTGATATTTGAAATCGTAACATATTTGAAGGGAGAAGCGGGATTTATCATTTGATATCGTAATAATTTTTTATTCAACCAAGCTTTTTTTTTTGGGGGGGGGGGGGTAGTTTATTTAATGTAATCTCTTATATAAGGTAGATGTGCCAACTAGTGTATTCTCTTAAGGAATTTCTTTTAAAAGTTTTTTTTATTAATAATTATAATTATTACATTCCAGTTTTACTAATCTATCAACAATATTTAACCGTTCTTATAGTCCCATTTCCCAATATTAATAAACTAAGCAATGCTGGCACTGTGGCGATCACAAAACTTTCTTCTATCTTTTGCATATTAATACTTCCTGAAAAATGCAGCATAGCATCCCCACTGGTTAGGTTGTTTAAATATAAATCTAGTCAGCAACAATTTATGTCAACTTATAACTGAAACTGAAGTTTGATGAAAATCCGTACATTAGTTTTTGAGATAGTGCTATAGCAAAATCTTCTAAAAAATTGCATAGCGGCGCAACCTGTTGGGTGATGTACACAAAAAACTCGCCAAGATCAATTTTTATCAGGTACTAACTGAATCTGAAGTTTGATGAAAATCCAGGCATTAGTTCTTGAGATACGGCAATTGCGAAATCGTGAAAATGCAACATAGTAGTGCCATCTGCAGGGCGATTAACACCAAAAACTAAACAACACTAACCTATATCAGGCACTAACTGAATCTGAAGTTTTAGAAAATTTTGTGCATTAGTTCTTGGGACAGAGCTATTGCGATAATCACGAACAATGCACTATGACAGCACCACCTGTTGAGAGATTTGCACCAAAATATAATCATCTCCATGTTATATCAAGTGCTAACTAAATCTTAAGTTTTATGAAAATCCATGAGCTAGTTCTTGAGATATGGCTATTGTAGAAATTGTAAATAATGCAGCATAGTAGCGCCACCTGCTGAACGATATGCATCAAAAACTAATCAGATCTATTTTATATCGAGGTCTAGCAGAATCTAAAGTTTTGTAAAATTCTGCCCATTAGTTCTTGAGATACAGCGCCCACAATATTTTTGCCACAGAGAGACCGACAGATTCACAGACATTTTGTAAAAACATGTTTTTCGAGTTCTTATACCCCTAAAACGAGTAAATCCGTCGAAAACCGGATTTCGAATATTTTTACGAATCCAATACTTTCTTCTTGTAAAGACAGAAGAAATACATCAAAACACCTAAAAGCCCAGTAATAGAGACCCTCTAATCCAGTAATGAACGTTATCTGTTCAAATAATAGTTCAAGAGCCGACCGCACAAAACCCTAAGCCATCGAGCACAAGAAAAAATCCTTTATTTTATGGAAGAGTAGTAACAGGGGAATCTAATGACCCATGTCTGCCGAAAGCGAAGTGGTGCATAAGCCAAAAATTAATACCACTAGTGGTTGACTCGCAGGATTAGCATTGTGTTTTCCTGCACTCAGTTTTCCATGTTTTCATGCTTTTGATTGTACGGCAAACACAATGCTAAACCTATGAGTCAACCACTAGTGGTATCAATTTTTTCCTTATGTACCACTTCGCTTCCGGCAGACATAGATCATTATGTTCCTCTATTACTACTTTTCTATAAAATAAAGGATTTTTTCTTGTGCTCAGTGACTTAGGGTTTTATGCGGTTGGCTCTTGAACTATAATGGACACTCTGACAAAAAAATTAATAAATGTAATTGTTTTTATGACTTATTTAGAACCAGAATTTAATGAAAGTATACTAATAAAACAAAATAGTTATTTTCAAACATATTTAACAATTAATGCACCAGTAAGTAATAGAATATTTTTGATAATCATTCATTATTTGTATCAATTATTGTAATTTTCCGGTACGAATTGATTTCCCCGACACGACACGATTTTCCGATCGACCCAATAGCATTAGTAATGCCATGTTGAAAATTGATAAATAACATTATTAGTATGTATTTTATCGGTAACATAAGACATCAGAACTGCAATAATAATCTAATAGTATTTTAGAAGACTGAATTGGATATGGTGTTGCCGAAAGGCAACACATGGCATTTAAGGATTAATTAATACATATTTATATTCTCAAGTACGATTATGTAATACAACATACACTGTAAAATTCACATTTCATTACAAATGAATGTGTTCTTAAATTTTCAAGTACTGTAGAGTAATTTTACAGCATAGTTTATTATATTTATTGTATCCAAGTTTCAAGCACAATGCTGAAAATTTACAAGTTTTATTGTAAATTTCATATTTGCTGTAATTAAAAATATGCTTTCTTTTTCAGCACAATTTGACAGCTCTGTACGTAACTCTGTGTGTAACTCTGTAACAACTCTTCGATATCAATAGTTCGTCTTACTTATGCGGAACTTCTGACGTTAAATCAATCAAATCCGGCTTATATTTAGTCATTTTAAGTCGCTACAAGCATCACAAAAGAAGGAGACTAACCTCCAAATTATAACAGTATCTCGAACAGATTTGACTGAGAAAAAGGAGAAAGTATGGCGAATGCGTCAAAGGCAGCGATTGAACGTTGCCTTCCGCCACGCCTTTGTTCGCCTGCTCACTTTATTTGTTATGCATGTTCATTATCGCAACTTTATAATCAAACTAAAATTGCACTGTTATTATTTATTTTCAGTTTTTTTTTTTTTTTAATATTCTTTAAGTATTCGTTTTATATTATTTTTTTTTTTATAATTTATTTTTTATGTATTATACTTTTTTTTTCCAAAACTCAAGTGGGTCACTTAAAAATATAAAATGAGTCCCTCGGTAATCCGCGGACCAATGGTTGCCGAACCCTTGGCTAAAACTAATTGTTATGCCTTTTCACAATGTCATAAAAATGAACAAAACATATTCTTAGGACATTAGTAAGGAATTATGCAAGGCTCAGTATTGAAAAATGCACAATCTTTTTGTGCCGATATTAAAAGATTTTTTTTTAATTTCGAGTTTTGGCCAGCATTTTTAGAAATTTTGCCAATGTGTTTGGGATTGCCATTAAGTTAGTTCATTCTTATGTATTCACAGAACAGTAAAAAATATTCTGCAAGAATCTCGAATGTTTCTCGCAATTCTAGCTTAGATAAAAGGGAAAATGTGTAAGATATACGAATAAATGCAATATTTTTTCAAGTGGGAAAAAGTTGGATTATAAATTAAGCGGATTAACTAAGTCGCCACAGGCCAATTTTTACTTTAGTTACAGCAATAAGACTTCTTGAAACTAAAAACATATTCCCTATTTCTTAACTTTTCGGAGATTATTTTAAATCGCAGTTACAGCATAAAAAGAAAAAAAAAGGACTTTTTTATTTCTGTTTCCTTTATTGTTGATTTTCCAGAAGTTATTTTAAATAAATTCCTAAGGCGAAAGAAAGAAAACAAAATAAACAGAAGTTTGTTCTTTTTCTTCTCTCTTGGTGTGCCAAAGCTAAGCATTTCGCTGTAGATCTTGAAATGAAAACAAGGGTGTTAGGGTTTTTTGTTTGTTTTTTTACACAGAAGATTAGTTTTTATTTATATACAGGATGATCATTAAAAAAAAATGTATGGACATCTCGGATATATCTACCGATCCGTTCAACCGATCGACATCAGATTTCAGATACAGTTATTCAGATGGATGTGCCTGGGATTCTATGATCGGCAACAAAGGGACGCTCACGTTTACGGTTATGGGTACAGAAACTCGAAATTTTCGAACGGTAACACCCACTTTTTCTCGTCGCAAAATGCTCAGCGTATGTGAAACTCCAACTAGAGTTAAAACGGTACGCGTATTACAAAAAACGGACGCCTTGTGCACGCAGAAAAAAGAATTCTGGAAGCGGCAAAAAAAATAATAATAATAAAACGCAATCGAAATGCACGAGGTAAATTTGTACATGGCGGATGCAAGATATCGATCACAAAACCAGATATTCAGCTTCGAAACCTGATAAATAGCGAGTTGGGATTTTTCGCTTTTCAGTCGTGAACTCACACATGCCAACGAAATGACTCGGCCAACGAAAGTTCGTGCGGTAAATTGATACAACACTATTACCAAAGAGAGGTGAATGCCGCGGAAGCCTATCCTATTTAGCGTTGAAACCATCGCGAAGTATGTGGACCATGTCCCCCGCAAGCTCTGCGTGACAAAGTAAAGAAATTCAAAGAAACTGACTGCACCTGTGATAAACCGAGATCCGGACGACACTTTTATGTTGTTCCTGAGAACACTTTTATGGAAATGCATTATACAGAGACTTCAGGACACATGCAAACTGTAAGAGGTGCAACCCATGTATTGGATATATCAAAAACAACAGTCCTTAGACAACTGCGCTCTGTAGTCCGTATGTTTCCATACTGGTACCTGCTTGTCCAAATTTATGCACAAGAAAAGTCATCATCAATGTATGAAAATTATTTTCTTATTGAAAATTATTTTGAAAATTATTTTCTTATCCGATTTGATGACGATAACGACTGGCTCTTCGCACATTATGGTTAGACGAGATATATTTCCTCTTATGTGCATCACCAAAAATTGTCTACACTAGGCAGAAACGAGTCCGGACTCAGTGGCACCAGTACCTTTATAAGACGTCAAAGTTACTATGTGGTACGATATTGCGGCCAGAACTGATCTTGGCCTTTCATCTTTCAGGAAGCGTCGTCACCAACGGGGTTTGAAACGTATTCTCTTATAGGCTCTTTCTATTCAGCTATGCTGCAAAATTATGTCAGACCAGATATGTACCATAAGTAATTCAGTGCAGCGAAATGACATTATTTAAATGCTAGATGGCGCACTGAATGACATTATTTAAATAGTAGATGGCGCATTCCATATATAGCGAAGCCTGTTTGTAGAGTCCTGGAACATCATTTTGGCGACCGTGTCATCTTAACCTTTTTAGCTCACAGGTTATCAAAGCCTGAAAGCTTATGTTGCGCCAGTTCTGTATGCATGTATGTGCGTGCGTATGTAACGCGATAACTCATGATAAAAATATCCGATTTACATGAAACTTTGGATTTAGGCTTATTATGATAAGACGCTTCCCTGATTAGTTTTGAGAGTTCATTCGATAAGTATAAGAAGGGGAACGGGGGCTATTGCCCCTCCCTTTAATTTATATAAATAGGCTTTTCCTGCAGCATTAATAGATTTCGTTCAAATCTTAGATGTAGGATCATTTTAATGAGGTGCCTTCATAATTAGTGTTGGGTGTTCATTGGATAAGCTTAAAGAGGGGGAATGGGAGAGGGGTAATCCCCCGTCTTAATTTATATTTTTCACGCAGAATTTATCTATTTGCTTCAAATTTTGTATAAAGGTTTATTTTGAAATGGCACTTCCCTGGTTTGTTTTTGGAATACACTGTATAAGTATAAAGGGGGGATAGGGGAATTTGCCCCTTATAATTTATGTAAATGGTTTTTCATACAGATTTAACTGATTTGTTTCAATTTTTGTATACAATTTCATAGTAGTAAGAAGCTTTGCTCATTTGCTGTGGTATTTTCTTTTGTTAATTATAAGGACGGGCAATTACCTCCCCCTTAAGTTAGCTAAATGAGTTTTATGCAGGGTTATCCGATTTGCTTTAAATTTTAGATAAAGGTTTTTTTCTGATAAGTTGAATTTCTGAACAATTTTGGAGGTTTAATGAGTAATTATAAAGGAGGGAACGGCGAGAAGCGTTTCTTAAATTACACAAATGGGTTTTTATGCAGAATTATTCGACTTGCTTCGAATTTTGGATACAGGTTTATTATATGATAAGGCGTATCCCTGATTAGTTTTGGGGCTTCAATGATAAGTATAAAGAAAGAAAATTGGGGGGGGGTGTACTTCCTTCCTTATTTTTTTTTTTTTTTTTTTTTTTTTTTTGAAGGGCATTATTATATAAGGCTGTAATATAGAATTAGTCTGCATAGCCTGTGAGCTCTATGCCATCAGTTTAACTGGGCATCATTCTTTTTATTTCTTTTGGATGATCCTCTGACCTCATTCCTATGAATTTCTGGTTCTGTGGATATCTCAAGTCTAGAGCGCACGTGTGCAATCCGTAAACTTTGCCGCATTTAAAAGATTATTAAGTGTGAGATTTTAAACACCCCTCACGCTATGTAACGTTCGGCTATATTGTCCAATGTCCACAGTCTTCCGCATGCAATGCGTATGATTAACGCAGCTTTCGCATGCGCTGAGCATTTTGCGACAGTAATAAACGAACGTTGCCAATTGAAAATTTCGTGTTCTTGTACCTATAACCATAACCGTGAGTACCACTTTGTTGCCGTTCGCAGGATCCCGAGCATATCTCTAAATAACGATACCTGAAATTTCATCTCGATCATCGCATGTGTCAATTAGTTTTTTAGAACGATTGAACGGTTCAGGGATTTAAGGTCCATATATATGTAAAGTTTTATTTCATGCTTACTCTGTATATATATGTAAACTTAGATGATTGGATACCATCCAAATTATTCGAATCTGGATGTAAACAACGAAATCAGATATTAATAAGTGAGACAATTGATAGATTGTGTCCATGTCACTTAATTCATCTCCTTCTCGAGATTTTAACAATGCGTGTTTTCTTAAGTTCAGGCCAAATTACCTATTTATCTATCTATCTATATTACAAAGGATAAACATATCTGTGCGTAACGCATATGTCATTATGCGAATGACAACACTTTACGATGCAATTTCGGTTTTTCAATTTTTGTTACAAATTTTTACACATCTAAACATCGCACAATTTCAATTTTTGCAAAGTCGTATAGAGAAAGAAATGTAATTTTAAATGCAATTTGTTTGAAAGCTATCTCAATTCGTTTTTGAAATAGTAGATTTTTTTTTTTTTTTTTTTTTAGTATTAATTTTGCAAACGTGTCAACTGAAGTATTTCATTTCATAGAGTATAAAAGAATGAATAGAGATGAAGTATGATAGCTAGGGGTGATGCCAAAAATGTGACAATAAAATCCGCTACATTCGGCCTAAACACAACCACATGCTTTCATGAAAAAAGAAGAAAACTTATAGTAATACAGTTTTTAATTCCTAGTGCAATGTAAGGTTACTTTAGAATGCTTAGACATAAGCTGATCACTTTCATTTAGGGGGAAAATGCACGAGTTATGTGAACGAATTAGGCCTTGTTCCACGTACTTGCTTTGTTTGGGCTGAATGAGGGTATTTAAATTCGAGCGATAACCGAATTCATATATTGCAAGCCGTTTTTAAGTCATACTGCATCTTCAACTTATCTTTTTCCTCCATGACTTCATTTCTATTAAAAGTAAAGGGGAAATAATCATGGAAGAAAGAGACAGATGGAGGTGCAATATGCCCTAAAATCAGTTTACAATATGACGTTATTGCTCAATTTTAAATGCCCTCATTCGGCCCAAACAAAATGATCACGTGGAACAGATACCTAATTTTTGACATCAGCCGTGCTTTTTTTTTCTCTAAATCAAAATGACAGAAAAAACATTTCATATTTATTTACTTAGAACAGGTGTCACAAATAAAAAATTAAAAAGTTGACATGTTTCGGTTCATTCATAAGAACCGTATTCATAACACATAAAATCAGTAGAAAACTAAATGACACATTTTGTTTTCTACTGATTTTATGTGTTATGAATACGGTTCTTATGAATGAACCGAAACATGTCAACTTTTTAATTTTTTATTTGTGACACCTGTTCTAAGTAAATAAATATGAAATGTTTTTTATACGTAAATGAAAAAGGTGAAGTGATTTTGTTTTAGTTTTTAGTTTTGAGAAAACGAAAGCTAACAACAGTTTTAACATTCAAAATGACATGTTTATATTTAAGCATTTTAAAGTAGCATTTCATTGTATTATGAGTTAAAATCTGTATTACTTCATTATTTTCTTCATTTTTGGCAAAACTCGTGGTTCTGTTTGGGCCTAATGTAGCGGATTTTAGAATTACATTTTTAGCGTCACTCCTGCCACTATGCTTCATCTCTATTTTTTTTTTTTTTTTTTTTTTTCCTGCAGAAAACTATAAATTACTGTATCTTTTTTTTTTTTTTTTTTTTTTTTTTTTTTTACAAAAATTGAAAAAAAAAAAGAAAAAAAAAGAAAAAAAAATTAAAATACATGTTAGGGCAAAAATATCGTCTGTTAATTCGGTGAATTTTGGTTTTAATTCGTTTTTATTCATTAAGTTTTTTTAGAAAATTGTAAACTTATTTTACAAACAATATAGTACTTTCTCGGTACAAAAATGTATTTTAAATAATAACGAGTGGAATCCCGTCAAATTCGACGAATGAAATGTTTAAAAGACCCGATTGATTTGGTTTAAAAAAAGAAAAGTAATTACATTATTGAATCAATGTATAATAAATATATTTCCAAACTTAATGTCAAGTTTGCCAGTTACAATTTTGCTTGCAAATATTCGCACATCTTCAGTTAAAATTGTAATCTGAGTGCGGCGAAATCCAGAAATTTTATTTTATATGCACTCACAGAAAAATAATTTTATTTAAAAAAAAAAAAAAAAAAAAAAAAAAAAAAAAAAAAAACTAATTTCATTTTTACTATGACATTATTTTCACTAACTGAAGTAATCTGAAAGTAAAATCTCAATCTCAGTGTCCATAATGAAAAGAAATACTGAAATGTAATATCGTTATGAGTAAAAATGCGATGTTTTAAATAGTGACGTCATTTTCTCTTCAAATGTTTTTTTTAAATTTACTGTCATTAGTAATATGAAAAAGGCATCCGTAATAATATTGTAATTCCCATTTATCTGGTTGCTGAATGACATCATTTTCCTCATTTGAAATTTTTCTTATTTTGCTTTAGACATTAATTTTTATCATAAATTATTTTCTGTTATTTTATTTACATTATTAATATTATTTCTCAGTAAATATATTTTTTACCTCAATTAGTGCATAATTTTACGCAATCATTTTATTGTGGTTAAATTTTACGGAAACAATTAACTTTTTTCTTTTAAATGCGAGGACATGTTCACTGATGAAATAAAGCTTCTGACTGGTGGAAAGTGATAATGAAAAATAAATTTTTATTATCGAGAGAAAAGCTAAACTGAGTTGCCACCATTTTGAAGAAATATCGTAAAAAGCATTTAAAATTAAAAATAAAATATAAAAATGGAAATAAATTAAAAAATACATAAAATGGGCACGACTGCAAATAAATAGCTTTCATTTAAAAAAATAATTATCAAAATCGGTTGAGTAGAAAATTCAGGGCTGATGACTAAAAAAACAGCCAGGTCTTTTAAATATATAGACTGTGTGACTTTTCTCCGCATTTACTTAATTGATATCAGGAAGCTGAAAGAATGCAATTTTATTTATCCATATGTAAAGTGAAAGAATATTTTTTTTCATTCACATTATTTATGCAAACCATGAGAGCCTCAACTGATAACTTCACCATAACTGATATTTATTATATCTTACTGATTACATATGCGATTAGAGTTTAATGTTAATAATTTGGACAACAAAGTTTTATAGAAATAACATTTTTATAATTTTAGTTTAAACTAATTTTTCTTTGAAAGTTAGACCAACCAACATAAGATACATTTTTTATCGTAATTAGTTTTGTAGGTTTATCATTAATCAATAAAGCAGTTCTTTCTTAATTTTTTTTTTTTTCGTCGAAATTCTATGTGTTCCACCTCGTTTTATTCAATTCCAAAATTTTTGGTATTGATTTAAAAGATTATGTGCTTGTTAATCATTTCAGCTCTTTCCTAATTTTTAATATGTTGAATTAACTTGCATTTCGTTCGACACTGTTAAATGGGCTCAGTTTTTCCACAAAATCGCATTGTTTCAAAATATTTTCCGGAAGGTATTTTTTAACACTTTCACACAAATTTGAAAAGTTTTTCATGAATTGATTTGCCTAGCTTTCTGTCTATCTGTCATATCTGTCTATCTTGCGTAAATATACTCAGATTGCCATGTGATTGATGTAATTTTATTTAAGTTTTCCATAGCATAATTCAGTATTGGAATTTACACATCGTTTATAGGGACATTAAGAAAAATTCAATTAAGTTGTTCCGTTCCGTTATTACCAATGGGAAAAATCGTTTACAGTGTATTTTAATGATGTTATACTATTCCAAATATACTAAAACCGATATACACCAATGAAATATCATTAATTTACAAAGTGCAGTAGAAACTCGACTTAACCGAGCTTTGATTAATTGAGGTTTCTTTTAACCAAGCCAATGACAAAGTCTGTTTTTTGTTGTTGTTGTTGTTGTTGTTTGTTTGTTTGTTTGTTTGTTTTTCACTTTCACACTTTGTTTGTTTTTGTCGTGCTAAAGGCCCTTTTAGAGTTCTGAATGGGCCAGGCCCTGCCATTTTTGACAGGTTAGGCCAGCAGAAGATATAGAACGGACCTGCCGGGCCGAGCCGATAAAAAATTAGGCCGTCATACCTGTCCGATATAAAATTTTAACGAAGGCGATAAAAAATGAGACATTTTCAATAAATATCACTTTTGCGCGAATAAGTATAAATGTGCGTCACGAGCTAATGCTAATTTGACAACATCGATACAGAAATGTAACATATCCAGTGTAGAGATTGACATCGGACAGTTACATGGTGCTTGAATCCCAGGCTTAGTTTTTTCAGCAGACTGGTGCCGGATCGAGATCAGCCTTTTTCTAAATAGTCAAGCCGGGCCAGAATTAGATTTAATTGCTCTCGGGATGCATATGTCAAGTAGTATGTTTTGTAAAAATCTAAAAATATTAACAGAATATTAAACTTCTGTTGGCGGAATCTTTGGAAATGGCTGTCATTTGTTGAGCTGTGAAATATAACTTTATATATGTTTGTATTTTTTCATTAAACAAATGTTCTATTATTTCTTATTCTAAAAGATGCCATATTTCATACACATAATAAACGAAAAATTTTTATAAAAAAATTTTGGTGCCATTGTAACATTTGGAAATAAAAATTAAGCGGTTTCATAAACGTACCACTAACCCTGAAAGGGTTAAATGCTGAAGTTTTGTTAGATTATTCAAATGTATGGGAAAGTGCTTCATAATATATGTTTGGCGCAAATTTTTCTTTCTCGTTTTTCTCATAGATATTTGTTGCTTCAGACCTTTTTTTTTCATAAATTGCATAGGGAATAATTATTGATTTTCAAAGAGAAAGATAACTAAGGAAAGTCAACTAAGAAAAATAATTTAAAACAGTATCGTGACAGTCAACTTTTTGTTTGCTTTGAATAATGAAGAAATGATTTATATTACAAGTTTAGTTTTTTTAAAAAAATGATGTTATCCCATAAAAATTCCCCATATATTAGACGATGATTTTAAATCTCTTCATACCCCTTCACACACATAATAAACGAATAATTTTTATAACAGAATTTTGATGCCATTGTAACATTTGGAAATAAAAATTAAGTGGTTTCATAAGCTTATGAAACTGATCTTGAACG
Source organism: Maratus speculifer (assembly GCA_964019185.1). Taxonomy (NCBI): domain Eukaryota; kingdom Metazoa; phylum Arthropoda; class Arachnida; order Araneae; family Salticidae; genus Maratus; species Maratus speculifer. The sequence continues at coordinate 336,875,455 of OZ025290.1, read as the reverse complement.
GGTTAAATGTTGAAGATTTGTTGATTTGTTAGACTAGGTTGCTTGGGAAAGTGCTTTATGATCTATGTTTGATGTAAAGTTTTTTTCTTATTATTTTTCTTATAGATATTTATTAGAAATATAGGTATTTATTAGACAAATTTATATAGATAGTTATATAGATATTTATTGGACAAAATGCTGAAATTTTGTTAGATTTGTTAGATTAGTTTGCTTAGGAAAGTGCTTCATAATCTATGTTTGACGCAAGGTTATTTCTTCTTATTTTTCTTATATATATTCATTGCTTCAGACTTTTTTTGGCTTTTTTTTTTTTCATAAACTGCATAGGGAATAATCACTGATTTTTAAAAAGAACTAAGTCAACTAAAAAAGTAAGAAAGCTAATTTAAAACAGTAGCATGACAGCCAACTTTTTGTTTGCTTTGAAGACTGAAGAGATGATTTACATTACAAGTTAGTAAAAGAAAAAAAATATGCTATCCCATAAAAATTTCCCATTTATTAGACGGTGATTTTAAATCCTTTCGACGGATCTCTCAGTCAGAACTCTATGCTTATAAATTGAATCTTTCATGAATAGTGAACAAATAACTATCAAACTTCGCTATTTTGGAAAATTTTATTTATCTAGCAGTTCTTTTAAAATTACTCAAGTATAAGTGGAAATTTGGAGCTTATACCTTATTTTCACTCGAGGAAATCCGGCTAAAGCATTTTCACATCCACTGCATAATTTAAAAAGCAAAAAATGATTTTTTTTTTTTCTCAACGATACAGAGACAGAGTGCGTAAAAATAAATTCTAGATTTTTATCATTTTATTTTTATCCATGAAACTCAGCTTGAACATGATTTTAAAGCTAACTGTAGAATAAAAATCAAGACATTGAAAAATATTATTAATGTAAAACCAGTGAACCAGTGCGAGAATTTTGCTGTGCAATCTTTGAAATGCAAGCCCTCGATATATCGCGCTACTTAAGAGGATAAAAAGAAAAAAACGCGGTATACCATGGGGTGCGGTATAACGAGGGGAACGATTATAAATGAAAAATACTGAAATCTAAATTAACCACAAGGTTTTAGATTTAATAATTGTTAAAAAAAAAAAATTTGAATTTCAACACAAAAGAGACGGGAAAACATTTTTAAAATGAGAAATCGTCTACATACAGTATATACATTTTCACTTCCATGCGACATTTTCTGAATATAAGAGCCAATTATTGCTTGTTTTTTAATCTCTTCAATAATCTGCTTGTCACAGTAAGTTAACAAATGGAAATGACAACTATAAAAGATCGAAATAATCGAATAATCTGCTTGCCGCTGGAAATTAAAAACGAAAATGATACCTAAAAAAAACCAAAATAAATTAAAAAAAGAAGCAAATAATCTGCTTTCCACTTGAATTTAAAAATCGAAAATGACAACTAAAACAAGTGAAACAGTCGAATGTGCGATATAACAAGGGCTTAATGTATTTTTATAATAGTGATTTCATTACTTTTAACAAAAAGCAGTTTTATATTAAGCAATGTGTTTTAACAAAATTTGAGTGCATTATGTCAAAAACTATAGAAAAACTTGCGTATTGAAAAACTTGCCTGCTTACCTCACTCATCGTTGTGTATTTTGTATGTATGTATATAGAAAAATGATAGCTGACACCGGAAATAAAATGTATATCAGAGACCCATGCGAGTGCGAGAACTTCGCACTTCAAACATACATTTTTTTTTAGAAATGGCTATTATTATTAGATGCATGTTTAAACTTTTAAATAAAAATTAAGTATAAGAATATCGATGTAAAAGATTATCGACGACACATTTCAACTGCATTAAAAGATGAAGTCATCGCTTTTCTCCATCATCTAGGGGACAAAGAAAAAAATAAACAAAATTCATATAAAATTACAATTTAATCTAATACAATAAAGCATAGCTTTAAGGCTATGCGTGGAATAAAACACTGCTGTAACATTGCTTCGACCGACGGATCAATCTTATCCGTTTTTTCTAAACATTTCAATTTTGTAATCATAATTAAAAGATAGACCCATGTGGATGTGGAGACGTCCATACTTTCTTTTTGTACTGTTTATTTTTTTAATTAATATATTGGGTAGGGGAAAAAGTAAGTTCTTTTTTTTCGTGTTTTTCAAAGTGAATTTATTTATATAAAAAAAAAAAACTAATCAAAATTTATGTGCTATTTTGTTCGATGACCTTTTGCCATTTTCCTGGTAAAACAATAATTCCGTCACTTTAGAATTTCTGAGAGTTCTGGGCAAAAAACGGAACAAGGCGATTTTCACAAGCCTTTTTTGAAGCCAGCTTAACACCTTCAAGAGAGTACCGCATAGGGCGGAACAAATGGTAATCCGTCGGATCGAGGTCCGGACTATACGGTGGGTTCATCAAAACTTACCAACAAAGCTCTTTCAGTTTTTGCCGAGTGACTAAAGATGCGTGTAGTTTAGCGTTGTCTTGATGGGAGACAGAGCATTTCCTTTCGATCAATTTTGACCGGGTTTTTAACTCGCCTGCTTTAATCGCATTAGTTGTTTACAGAAGATAGTTGAATTGATGGTATGGCCAGGTTTGAGCAGCTCATGATGGAAAATTCCTTTCCAATCCCACCAAACACTCAGAATCACTTTCGTAGGCATCAATCCGGGCTTTGCCACCGTTTGTGAAGCTTCGGTCACATTCTTTTTAGCGCATTGTTGTTATACGTGATTTCCTTTTCATTACCTAATGATTTGTTTCAAAAATGGCTGGATTTCATACCGTATCAGTAGCAATTCACAAATGAAAACTCTGTCCATTAAATTTTTCACTGTAAGTTTATGGGGAACCCAAGTATCGAGTTACTTTTGGTATCCAATTTTATGTAAATGATTCAAAAATGGTTTATGGTTGATGTTTAGTTCCGTAGCAATGTCGTGGGAAGAAATATGTCAGTCTACCTGGATTGTTTTTAAAATTTCATCGAATTTTTCAAGGATTGGCCGGCCAGGGAAAGGTTCATCTTTAACATCGAAATTTTCAGAAGGAAAACGAGCAAACCGATTCTGACTTTGGCGTTTACTTAAGCACTGATCACCATAAATGTCACACAAGTTTCGATGAGCCTGCGCCAATTTTTCCTTTTTTGGAAGTAAAAAACTAAAATGTGACGAAAATGATCTTCTGAAATCTCTATTTTTAAAACGCAATAACTTTTGACTGGTTGAACAGATGACGCTACCTTTATATCTAGAATTTTTTAGAGACTGTTACCTTTCAAACGCTGTATAGTATGACTTAATTGAGTAAGTATTACTCGAGATATGCGACTTTAAAGCTATCTATTGGGAAAAAACGAATTTACTTTTTCCCAAACCCAACATATGTAATCATCGCTGAACATAATGTAATGCGATGTTTTATTTTTGTGGTAACATTAATTTGAGAAAAACCTTTCATTTCAGTTATGAAAAAAAAATGTTGATTTATTTTTGAATTAACTGCAATTTTTAATCAAAATAAGCTTTAACGAAAGGTGAGTGTATTATATCAAAAGGTTCAAAAACATTTCGAATGATACCTCATTCATCGTTCTGTGCAGGGATGAGGGATGTAGTGGCGGGTACACGAGGGTATATGCCGTATAGCTTCTGGATTTATTTAAGGAACACCATATACAGTCTGTTTCTCAAAAAAGCCACAGTATATACATTCTAGGGCATACGTTCTGTCTTGATCGTACACCCTCTGTTTTCTATACGACTACACCACTGGTTCTGCGTTTTGTAGATGCATAGAAAAAGGGATGCTGATAACAGAAATAATATGCTATATACCTGTGGCGTATTCAGGGGACGGCCTGATGGGGCTCCAGCCGAAATTTGTAGAAAATAACAAATTATGAAAGTTTAGCAAAATATAATGAAACAGGATAAGATGAAAATCAAAAAGAACCTGAAAAATATTTCATTTTAGACCGATTTTCAACTTAGAAAGTGTGTTATTTCGCAGACACTACGAAATAGCCATTTCAGCTAAGTTTCCTTTTGTATTACTCATACTCTTTTTACAATCGTTCATAACAAACGTCATATATGATGATTAAAAGTGCATTATTAATTTTAGTTAGTTAAAACAAAATAATAATAAAAAAACATTATTTATCAGTTGAAAATCTATATATTTAAAAGACCTGGCTATTTTTTTAGTCATCAGCCCTGAATTTTCTACTCAACCGATTTTGATAAGGATCCGTTATCCAGAATGCTTGGGACCCAGGGCATTCTGGATAAGGGGTTTTTCCGTAATTCGGAACACTTTACCGTAAGTATAAGAAATGCACGAAATAATTTCATAAATAGTGAAATAAATAGGTAAATATGAATATTAATGCATGTAAATACCTTAATTTATTGAAAAATTTACACAAAATAAAAAAATAATTATAATAAATGAAAAAAAAATATATATATATATGAAATTTAATTTTGAGATTTTGAAACAGAATCTTTTGATTGGGGTTTATGCAAACATTTCTAAGATAGTCTTTTGCTTATAGCGCGTCTCTTACCCTAATTGTTCTTGTATTTTGTACAGAGACATGATTTCCTGCTCATGGAAGTAGCTCCTCTGTTGCATGCCTGAAATTAATTGTTCGGTATAAAATATTAATTTTTCATTTGATACCTTATTGTTTCATTCTGCTACTTGTCCTTCTCATCATCACTTTCATCAGATCTATTGTTTGTCATCATTTCATAAATCTCACTGTCAGTCATGTGATTAGTGACAGGAATGTTTTCATCGGCTTCTAAACAATTTAGCTTCTGGACAATTAAAGTCTTTGGCATATGCCAACAGATCAGCAATAATTTGCTTCTCTTTCGAAATCTTGAAGCTTTCAAACTCCGGCTCTTTTTCGTCATTGAAAAGTAATGCAGAGGACCACATGACACATGGCAGCATCTTTGATTGTGAAGCTTCTCTGGAAATTTTTTATCCCAATTCCTTTGTTGCAGTCTGTGAGCATTTTTTTTTTTTTAAGAAGTCATTTTTGTAGTGAGTTTTTAAAGATCTCAGAATCCCCTGATCCAATGGTTGGATAAGTGATGTACAATTTGGAAACAAAAACACTGCAACCACATTATCCATTTCTAAGAATTCTGCTTCAGGATGGGCCTTTTTTTCGTGATCTTTTGAAGGAATTTGCCATTTATAGCGATTTTTTCATGAAAGATGCCGTTGTTCGCGATCTTTTGTTGAAATTTGCCGTTTTTCGCGATTCTTTTGTCAAAATTTGCCGTTTTATCGCGATTCTTTGGACTATATTTGTTATTTTTTTGCAATCTTTTTTGCCTTCTTTGGAGATTTTGTGACGAAATTACCCATTTTCCCGCGAATCTTTTGACAAAATTTGCCGAAAATTAGTCGTTATTACTTGATTTTTAACGAATTTTGTTTTTTTTTCAAGGATCTTTTGACGAAATCTGTCGTTTTTCGGGATTTTTGACAAAATTTGCTGTTATTTTTTTCGTGATCTTTTGAAGAAATTTGCCTTTAATCGAGATCTTTTGAAGAAAGTTAACATTTTTCGCGATCTTTTGTTGAAATTTGCTGTTTTTCGCGATCTTTTTGGGAAATTTGTCATTTTTGGAGATTTTGTGACGAAATTATCCATTTTCTCGCGAATTTTTTGACAAAAGTTGCCGAAAATTAGTCGTTATTTCGTGATTTTTAACGAAATTTGCAGTTTTTTCGCGATCTTTTGACGAAGTTACGCGTCCCTTGGGACGAACCATTTTTTTGCATCCGTCGCCGATGTTTTGCATAATTTAGGCACTATAGCGCGTCCGCGGGATCGCTGAAAAAAAGTTAACGATTTGCATTCCGGTTTTCGGAGCGTTCCGGATACCGGGACGCCGGATAACGGATCCTATACTGTAATTGTTTTTTTAAATGAAAGCTATTTATTTGTAGTTGTGCCCATTTTAGCTATTTTTTAATTTATTTCCATTTTTATATTTTATTTTTAATTTTAAATGCTTTTTACGATATTTCTTCAAAATGGTGGCAACTCAGTTTAGCTTTTCTCTCGATAATAAAAATTTATTTTTCATTATCACTTTCCACCAGTCAGAAGCTTTATTTCATCAGTGAACATGTCCTCGCATTTAAAAGAAAAAAGTTAATTGTTTCCGTAAAATTTAACCACAATAAAATGATTGCGTAAAATTATGCACTAATTGAGGTAAAAAATATATTTACTGAGAAATAATATTAATAATGTAAATAAAATAACAGAAAATAATTTATGATAAAAATTAATGTCTAAAGCAAAAAAAGAAAAATTTCAAATGAGGAAAATGATGTCATTCAGCAACCAGATAAATGGGAATTACAATATTATTACGGATGCTTTTTTCATATTACTAATAACAGTAACTTTTAAAAAACATTTGAACAGAAAATGACGTCACTATTTAAAACATCGCATTTTTACTCATAACGATGTTACATTTCAGTATTTCTTTTCATTATGGACACTGAGATTGAGATTTCACTTTCAGATTACTTCAGTTAGTGAAAATAATGTCATAGTAAAAATGAAATTAGTTTTTTTTTTCTTTTTTTTTTTAAATAAAACTATTTTTCTGTGAGTGCATATAAAATAAAATGTCCTGGATTTCGCCGGCACTCAGATTGCAATTCTAACTGAAGATGTGCGAATATTTGCATGCAAAATTGTAACTGGCAAACTTGACATTAAGTTTGGAAATATATTTATTATATATTGATTCAATAATGTAATTACTTTTGTTTTTTTTTAAACCAAATCGATCGGGTCATTTCATTCGTCGAATTCGACGAGATTCCACTCGTTTGATTTAAAGTTATGCATAGAGTGTGTGTGGGGGGAAGGGGAGAGAGAGAGGATGAGAAGCTCAAATAGTATTAAATTTGCTGTTTACTTCAGTTTTGTTTACTATTTATTAAGATACTTTTCAGGAGATAATTTTCACTAATTCGGTTTATGTAGAAAGCACAAACATAGAATTAAATTTATAAAAGACGAAACCTGCCTAAAACAGAAATTTTCCCAGTCTTACACGAATCCGATTAAAAGGTTTGATCATGCGTTACCTGCTATGATAATAATCTGTTGAAAGCGGAATTTTCTCCGTTTCTTTTTATTCCCTTTTAGAAACTGTTACTACAGGGTGGAGAGTGGTCAGGGAAAACCGGGAAAAACAGAGTCAAGAAAAGAGAAAACTACCAGTAATTTCTTACAGAAAATACTTCAAATAATATAAAGAGGTTATACAAACTGAATTTATCTTTAACAAAATACTGGTATTTATCATCTATACTCACTGTGTTTTTATCTAACCACTCCCCACCCTGTACTATATTTAAGAAATGATAAGTCTACTGAATACGCCACTGTACTATATGTCTTTTCGTCAACTTTTACTTTTTATTTTTTTAGAGAGATACTCTAATTTCTTTTCTAGTATTCTATTCGAAACTATATTTTTGAAAGCAGGACAAAGAAAACTATTTAAAACTATATTTTGAAAACATACGAGAGCAAAATGGTATAAAACTTGTTTTTCTGAAATTCACAATTTGTGAACAGATTAGGAACTCCCCTTATAGGTACAGTATACACTTATTTCGAACACTTATAAACTAGAGGAGAAAAGGCGATGAAATAGAAATTTCTAAAAACAAGCCATTTGCAGAGAACACCAAGCTTAGGTGTTAGTTGCCTGCTCCGAACGCGTTTCTTTTTTTATCGTTTGCTATTGTCTGTTCTATTTTCGAGCAACTAAGTTTTTTGGAAGCGGATTTTCACGATGGGCTTTTCAGCGGAGCCGAACCTGCTTTTGTCATTCTTTTGCCTTCTTCGAAACCAGATGCCAGAAAGTAAAAACAAAAAAAAAGATAAATCGCAGCTCGCGAAAGATTCAGAGCTACAAAAGAATTTAGCCAATTCGAAATTCTTCCTATTCTCAGAAAAGAACAACTTTCGAGTTAAGGCAGAAAAAAAGAAAAACTTTCAGGGTGACAGACAACATATATATATTCTTTTAACAGTGATATATATTCTATTAAAAATATTTTGAAAGTATTGTATACTGTATTACGAACCGATTTATATATGTGCAACTATGCAACTAATATAATGCATTTAGAGGTAACATTAATGTATTAATCTAACGAGCAGGAATGTAGAGGAGAACATACGCCTATACCTTCAATTTAATTTTTTTAAGAAACGCCGTATACCCTCTTTTTCCAAAATGCTATAGTATATACGCTCTAGTATATACCCTCTGCTAAGAAGGTACAACACTGGTAACGAGTAAAAAAAAAAAAAAAAGTACTATTAATATGATTTGAATGTATGCATAATTTTCAAAAATTAAAATTCCTTTTAACCCTTCAATTCACACAAGATCTACCGGTTATTATTATTATTTAATCTTTAAATTAGACAAATATAGAGTTTCCATTAAAAAGGCACGAGAAAGTTTAAAAACAAATGTTGACAATACGTTCATTAAATCCTCATACAACCAGAACTTACCTATGACAATTATTTCAAAAATTATGTTTTTTTTTTTGTTTTTTTTTTTTTTTGGGGGGGGGGGGGGATCTACCCTGGAGGTCGCATTGGGAAATGGAGAGTTAAGATTTTAAATTACATTAATGTCTCATTTAATGAAAGATGAATACACACCGAAACACAAGACACAACCTCAAGTTAACTCTATCAAGGGCAAGTAATTGCGTTTATGGAATGTTGAACTCGGGAACGTCTACTGGTTATTCTTGTGACCATTAGAGCAAATTTCTATAAGTACTACAATAATTTTATAACAAAATACAGTTAAGATAAAAATTTATACAACCCAGTTAAACACCAATGTGCTTTACTCACATAAAATGTACATTTTAAATTTTAAAATCAGATAACATATATGACAACTAACGATATTGGACAGGGAACACAGAGAAAAAGTGTTGCGATGTCGAATAACATTTCTTTAAATTAGATAAAAATAATAATCTTAAGATTCTTCTTGTGTATAGTGTTATCCATAGAAAGAAAATCTAGCATCCAAATCTTTTCCACCAACTCTTATAATTTAGAAAATGGATTATTAAATGCGCCAGTGTTATCAATTTCAATGTTAAATGCAAAAGTCTCTTCAAGACATTTTTTTTTTAAGATAAATGCGCAGGCCCCATAACATTGTTGCCTCTAACATTAAAGTATTGAAAAATAATAAAAATTTTTATACATCGCATCATTGCATTTATAGAATTACATTAAAAACACATTTGTGACAGATTAACCTCTTTGATAAATTAAGAAATGTAAAATGAATAGTCATTATTATGGCTATGTTAAACTTCCAACATGCGGAGTTTACCTTTTACATTTTAGCAAACATATGATCAGATTTGGAGGGGGAAGCATTGTCATTTTACACAGGGTTTGATGGGGTGTGGCCAATAAAAGATTGGGAATCATTTTCACAGATTGGCATTTAATTTTGGCTTTGTGATTCAGAATTTTGGCTCATATTCTGAAGCAATAGCATATATGAGATAGAAGAAAGTTTTAGGATTTATATATATCCGACTAGTTAAGTGTTCTTTTACTATAAAATTGCGTTAGTACACAAATAGTAATAAAGAACATCGTTCTTTCTTTCGAAAAAGAAATAAAAGATCTTAACCGTTTATTTCACATGTCATATCTGGTACATACCCCCCTCCCCCCCCCCAAAAAAAAAAAAAAAAAGTTATAATTTTCATTATGTACCATGAATTTGGCCAATATGATCAGAAGCAATCCAAAGAATGGAATAATATTTATTTCTTTCACGTTCCATGTCAGATGGCTGCACTAGACATAAAATCAGAATTTGTTTTTCGGAAACAAACTAAATTTCGATCAAGCTATTAAGGTAAGATTTATTTTTATTAATTTTATTGAATGCTTAAAAATATAAATTAAAGAAAGTTACACACGTTAAGCAAATAAAATTAGTTAAACGCATTTAGATGCAAAATATAGCAAAACAATATTTTAATATCCTTGAAACACAGCATAAAAACTCAAATTTTAGCTGAAATATAGCAAAACAATATTTTAATATCCTTGAAACACAGCATAAAAACTCAAATTTTAGCTGAAATATAGCAAAACAATATTTTAATATCCTAATTGTTATAGATATGAAACACAGCATAAAAACTCAAATTTTAGCTGAAACTATTTTTCGAATTATCAGACAGATATACAGATATAAAAAAAAATTTCATAAAAATAGAAAGTTCGTGCAGTAAAGTCTTAAATTGAAAAGTGTAATAAAAGCTATATAGTTTTAATAGTGTTGGTACCAAAGAGAAATGGTGTTTATGACCAATTAAAAAATAAATAAAATTTATAGATTTTAAGTAAACTGAAAAAAATTCAAATGTATATAGAAAACTGAAATTTTTTATTTTATTTTTTTTTTTTTAATATTTACAGATAGTTTTCAAAGAAAAAAATTCAAAGTGTTACAGAGAATAACATTAACTTTCTTGAATATGAATTTATAAAATTAGAAAACGAAAAAACATCGTTAAGTAACAGTATATGCTATATGATATCCATTAAAATGTCTATTGAAATATTTTAGAACTGATATACGAGTTTAACATTATCGAAAAAAAAATTTTTAAATTAAAGAATCAAAGCGACTTGAAGTGTTTGTTCAGTCTTAATATACAATTTACTTGCAACTATGCAAAAAAACTCATGTTATTAATATTGAATATTTTTTAACACTTTTCACCTTAATTGAACTATATTTGTGAATTTGGTTTGCCTGTCCGTGCTCTGATCTAACTAGCGTAAGTACACGCGAATTGATATGCAATTGATATATATTATTGAGATTTGTCATGTTTGGTATTGAAATTGTAGTGTATAACATTTATAGTTTGTTTACGGGTGCACTCCAAGAAATTTTGTTACACTATGGAGAAAAAGTGTTATTAGTTTAATCGACATTATAATCTATGGAGAAAAATCGTTTAAAGTGTGTTTTAATGATGTTAGAATATTCAGGCATAAAAGCAGAAAATGAGAAAAAAAAAGGTGGAAAATTTTCTTCATCTATACAGCGGCACCAAACTCATATAATTTAAGTGTCATGTTAACAGCTACATATACAATCAAATTAAATGTAACTGCACATATTACTGGTTTTTATTTTAATAACTTAGAAAGTATTAAAACTACTCTTTACTTCAGACATAGATCTCGAAAAAAAATATCCCAGAAATTATCCGAAAGTGTTGTATAAATAGTACAAAGTATTCTATACTAAAAAACTTCCTTTCACTTTGAATTTTTAAAGTCTAAAAAAAATCATTCTTGAAAGACATTTTGAACATCTTTATTTACATGACTTTCAGATGCTTGTATGATATAAGCTCACGCTTCATTTTATGTCTTTTATCACAGCAATTCAAGAAAAAACTCCAAGGATTTGAATAGACAAAATGTCAGATTATAAAAATTTTCAGCCCCCCCCCCCCCCCCCCCAAATATCCTTCCAATATTTTCCTTGCATTTTTGCATTAATCCAGAGAATGTCCAAAATTGCTTTAAAAAAAGGTGGAATTCCTCCTTTAGGAGGAACTCTTTCATGCCTGAATATTTCAAACATATTGAAATTCACATACATCAAAGGGCTGCATTACAAGATGCTTGCTATAAAATGTGGTGTACATAGCATTTATCATTCATTTACAGAGACACCTCAAAGAATTTAGATACAATACTGTCTAATGAGCGATGATTGCAGGAAGTGTGTTCGCAATCGTGGTATTTCTTTTTTAAATTTAGCTAATTTTTTGCATACTATTTGGTGTGTATTAATTCCATAGATCATATACAGAACTGCTCAAAAGAATTACAGTACATTTCAGTTTTGTTGGCAAAAGTAACTGAAAGGAAATTTTCAATTGTGTTATGCATTTCCTAACTGAACCAAATATTTGCATGCTATATACACTGAGGTGACAAAAGTCATGGGATATCCTGCTAATAGCATGCCGGTCCTCTGTTTGTCCGGCAAAGTGCAGCAACACAACGTAGCATAAACTCCAAGAGTCGTTGGAAGTCCTCTGAAGAAATATTGATCCATTCAGCCTCCATTACGTCCGTAATTTCGAAAGTGTTGCAGATGAAGGATTTTGTACACTAACTGATCTCTCGATTATGCCCCATAAATGTTCGATGGGATTCATGTTGGGGGATAGCGGTGGCCAAATCATTCGCTGGAATTGTCCAGAAAGTTCTTCAAACCCATTGAGAACAGTTATAGCCCGGTGACATGGTGCATTGTCAGCCAGGAAAATTTCATCGTTGTTTGGGTACATGAAGTCCATGAATGGTTGCAAGTGACCTCCCAGTAGCTGAACGTAATCATTTCTAATTAACGAACGATTTGGTTTGATTAACGGACCCAGTCCATTCCATGTAAACACAGCCCACACCATTATAGAGCCTCTAACAGCTTGCACAGTGCCTTGTAGACAAGTTGGGTCCATAGATTTATGGGGTCAGCACCACACTCGTACCCTTCCACCAGCTCTTACCGATTGAATTCATGACTCATCTGATCAAGCCACTTTTTTCCCAGTCGTCTACAGTCCAACTGATAAGGTCACGAGCACATGAGCGCCACTTTTGGCAAAGTCGTGCTGTTAGTAATGACATCCGAGACGGTTTCTTCTGCTATAGCCCATTAAAGCCAAATATTGCCGGACTGTACTAACGGACAGGACATTGGACATTCCACATTCATTCCTGCGGTTATTTAACGCAGTTTTGCTCAGAGTTGGGCAAAATACATCGAAAAATCATTTTCGATACAAAATACAAAATACATTAGTTTTAGAATCTAAAATACAAAATACTTTTCAAATTGAAAAAGTTCAAAATACAAAATACATGTATTTTGAAAATACATTCAAAATACAAAATACATTTGAAAAATTAAAAAAAAAATGTCTATGAGATTAGATATTTGCATGGGCCGTGTCCGACAAAGTTAGCTGGCCAATTGTATTCCCGACACTCGGGTCGCGCCTGACCGGACCTATTTTTCAGTTTTCCGGGCCTGTCCGGACCTATTTTTCAGTTTTCCGGGCCTGTCCGGATCGGGTATCGGGTTTATTTTTATCAGAAAGATAGACTCAGATGGGCCTCGTCATCACTCTTTCGGATCCCGGGCTTTACTTTTTTCTGCAGATTCGGGCCGGGCATGACTAATTCCTTCCAGATCGGATCGGGATTGGATTTAATTCTTCTTAGAGCACTAATTGCAGTAGTCAAAAATATTAGTATAGATCCCGATTCAGCCCGTATGAAAATCATTGGCTTATTCCGCCTCGGTCAGCCTATGAGAAAAATCAGTAAAATATGGCCCGACCCAACATTTTTTTTTTTTTTTTAATGTACGAATTTTTAAATTGCTATAATTTTACCATTAAAATTATTATTATTCTTTATGAATAGAAGGTATATTTCTGGATATAAAATTAAAGCACAGCAAAGGGAACTCTGAAAATGAATATGTCTATATAAATTCTGTCTTAAATAGGAAATGTGTTGATTCATGCAACATAAATTTAATAACAAGAAAAAAGAATACGATACATTTAGAACAAGCTATGTTCCTCGCTCCTGCTAAGAAATAAACCCTGTCTATAATCTGTTTTTTCTCCTATAATGTGCGAATTCTTCTCAGAAGATTTTACTGTATAGCGTTTTTCGACTTTTAAGTTTCAAAGGCATAAAATGATATTAAGATTGCTCTCATCTGTTCTGCTCAACAAGTGCAAAAGTTTTGACACATTTACAAATCCATTTTTTAGCTGAAAGCTATAAAATTGGAAGACCTGACTATGGAAGCGATTTGGAATCGAACTGAATTTTCCATTTTTGTATCAATAAATTATCTGTTGAGTTATAATGATTTCGATCACATGACAAGCACGATTTTAACCCCAGTTTCAGATGTTGTTCTTCTTTCACGAGGAAAGTCTATTCAAAATGCTCACTTTGACACTATTTTCTGAAAAATCTATTGTATTTTCAAATTATATGAAAATGAGTGGCGATTAAATAATTTCTGCACCTGCTAGCTTCATGCATTTCCAAACAAAAATAAATTAAAACATGTGTCATAAAGTTGCCCTTTTTGACTAAGAGCAGCCTCAATTATAACAAAAACATTTACATAAAAATAAATATTCGTTTTAAAATTAAATATCGCAGTCAGGTGCTTTTTTAAAAGAAAGTCTATAGACTTTCTTTTAAAAACATGGGAAAAAAATAATTATTTTGATTAGAATTCCTCGTACAAGATGATTTTTAACCACATCGACACAGAAATTTATGTTTTCTGGAAATTTAATTGATCCGGGCTAATCAAGTTTTTGTACGAACAGGGCCTGGACGAACTTTTAGCTTTTATATCGAGCCGGACTAATTCCAGTATTTTACTATTTGTATCGGACTGTGTTAATATTTCTTTTCTGCGGATCGAAACTTCATACTGGTTCGGGCCAATAATTTTTGTTTTATGTCGGAATGGGCCGAACGAAAAAGGTCTTTTTTCGGTTTCAACCGGACATAGTAATTTCGGCCTGTGTAGACCTCTTATTTGTGTTTGCACAACGCAACTGTTAGGCGTTTTTGTAACACCGATTAAATTCTCTGAAATAAAAAAATATCAAAGAAAAGAAGCAAAAGGAAAGATTAATAAAGAAAACAAATCAATCTATTTGAAATTATTCTTTATAAAATAAACGAAGAATACTTACAGATAAAATGTTAAAATGTATACAAAAATATAAAATCTTTCTTGGGTATAATTCAGCTTCATTTTAAGCATAGGAGTAAAGTGTTATCAAAACAATCTATAAATCAAAATTATGTTTGAAAATTACAATTGGCCTTGAAAAGAAAAAAAATTCTCAAATTGAAAATTACTTAATAAATATCGTTTTGAAGAATTTGTAATTAAGGATGGATAGAGCAGTTTTTTAAGGCCGAACTTGAATTTCGGTGATTGGTAGTAATAGTTAATAATAATAGATAACAGAATATGAAGTTTAGTGACATTTAGTGCATTAGTTCTTGTTAAAATCTGTAAATTCTGAAAAATGCAGCATAACAGCGCCACCTTTGCACCAACACTTAATTAGTGACGATTTATATTAAGATCGAACTAAATCTGAAATTCGTTGATAATCCATGCATTACTACTTGAGATAGAGCTAGTGCAGAATTCGTGAAAAATGTAGCATAACAGCGACACTCATCTGCTAAGCAATTCACACCAAAACTTAATCGGCAACAACTTATGTCAACGTCTAACTGAATCAGAAATTTGATGAAAATCCGTGCTCTAGTTCTTGAGATACAGTTTTTGCGAAAATTGTGAAAGACGAAGCATATCTGCGCCATCTTTTGGGAGAGTTACACCATTACCTAATATCTAAAATAACTTATGTAAATGTCTAACTGAATCTAAAATTTTATTAAATTCTGTGCATTAATTCTTAAGATAGAGGGTCCACAAAATTTGTATCATACACTGATAAACTCACAAATAGACATTTCCTAAAAACTATCAGTGTTCAGGACCTTCAAAAATATAAATCCTTCGACAATCTGAAGTAGAATTTTTTCACGAATCCAACACTTTTTTGTTGTAAAGATACAGAAAAGTAAAAAAAAAGTGCGAGTGAGTAAAATTCGAAACGGCAGTTCAATAGTTATTCTTGGACGTATACATAAACACATATATGTAAAAGAATTGTACAGCCTCCTTCGTAGATTAAATATATAATAATAGATACATAATTCGGTTTGTTAAAAATAAAATTCGTTAATGCCTCAAATACTACTACGCAAATACTATTATGCTTCTCATGAATAATAAATAAGAAATAATTAAATAGGAATATTAAATAAACATGTTAAATAAACTCGTTTAAATCTTGGGAATATCATAATGTGTAGAAATATCAACGCTTCATGATACCAAATAAGTTTATTAAGTTAATTTTTTAAAGTCATGTTTTTTGTGTTTAATAAATGTCTTCTATCAATGCATCATTCTTCGTCATGGTCTGTTTTAAAAACCCTCCAATCTTGAATGAGTCATTACATTAAAAATTACGGGCGTGCGAAGAAAAAACTGCGCCCGAGGCAAAGTTTCAATTTGGCGCCCCCTCAATTTCCGCGGCCGGGGCGCCCACCCCCCCTTTCTCACGGCGCTGTTAAAAATACTTTAAATGCTAATAACGTAATTTTGTGGCAGTTTTATTGTAAAGATGTATTTAAACATAAGCATGCTATATTTGAAATAATGATTGCAAATTAAAAATTGCTGTTGCTATTTAAATATGAATACACTGCTTTCTCTAAAAGAATCATTTATTGATATATATATATATATATATATATATGATTAATTTCCAAGTTAAATGTTAAACACCTTGAAAATCTCTGAAGAATGAACGTTGATCTCGGTTGATACATAAATACTCGGGATACTCAGGATACATAAATAACTTCACGATTAGTAATGTATAAATTTTTATGCTTATAAATCTGTACAAAATACAAAATAATATTTCATTAATCTTTTGTAAATTTTAGTCTAAACAAATATATGCACATGCCCGCTTATTGAAAATCATAAATATTCTTCTAAAAGGGAGAGAATTTTGTAATTAAACAAATTAACATTCCCATTGATATTAAAAACTTTCATCTGTAAAACTTCCGTTTACAATCGAAACTCAAAAAAGAATCAAACTTTCATTTCGTACAGCAATTTTCGTTTTGGTCCAATACTAGTTTATATTTTCACTGTGCTATTTTATTTTAAACGGTATAAAATGAAACATAAAATGAGTAAAAAAAAAAAAAAAATACTTGGGAAGTCTAGCTAGATAAACATGTATCTCTAGTAAGGACAAGTCTATAATCAAAAATCCAATATTTGATATACTCAATAGTAAATACAATTAACAAGAATCTGAATTGTATTGATAAATAGACCTACTTGTATAATGAAATTCGCTCGCAAATGAATATCACGAGTAACTTAAAATTTACCCGAACTTTGATAAAGTTGATACAAAGGACTAGAAAAATAATGTTTCGATCAATGTGTAACGGTATAAAATTAAAAATCTTATTTTAAAGTTGAATGTTGCTTCAAAAGTTTCACTTGTAATGATAGATCTTGTTTTACACATTTGTCATGCTACTTTAACAACTGCCATTATTATCAACATAAATTATTTTTAAGAAAATTCCCATATAGTATAGCTCAACGTGTTCTGTCGTAATACAGTAATTCTTTTGATACACTATCATTTGAAACTGGAAAAATATCAGGCATTCTTTCTCAAAACAAACATTAAATTACATTTCTTTTCTACTATTACATTACTTTTTTTCTATGGTACTTTAAAAAGCACTAGATACAGCAAAATATAAATAATTCTTCCTGTTTATCACACAGTAGTTTCTGTCGTTCGCTAAGAAACTTTATAATTATAAAACTAGAACTTTAGAATTGTAACAGTTCAGCAAAAATGCCTAAGTAAAACAGAAGCATTGATTCTAATCCTTATCGTATCAGTAGTTGTAAAGTATGTTTGCATTAACTTTCAGAAACGAACCCTATAAGACAAAACAAAACAGACAGGCTCGTATTATTATTGTTAATATTATTATTTTCAATTTTACATCTGCGGTTTCAACGAAGCAGCTCAAAATACAAAATACAAAAATACAAAAGTTCAAAATACAAAATACTTGAAAAAATCATTTCAAAATACATTACCAAAATACTTTCATTTAGTGAGGTTAAAATACAAAATACAAAATACAAATGTATTTTGAAAATGTATTTCAAATACATGTATTTTCGATACTGCCCATCTCTGGTTTTGCTTGTCTGTTCCCATTTGACATGTCTTTGCAGACGTCGCCTGTCGCGATCATTAAGTGCCGGCGGTCGACCACTATGTTGCCCATGATGGGAGGTTATACCTGAATTTCAGTATTCTCCGCACACTCTTGACACTGTGAATCTCGGAATGGTGAATTCCATAACGATTTCCAAAATGGAATGTCCCATGAGTCTAGCTCAATTAGCACAGCACTTTCGAAATCCGTTACTGTGTGGTCATAATCGCATAATCAACCTTCTCACAAGAAGCATTTGAACACGAATAAGAGTCCTGCCCAGGCACTTATCATTTATACAATTTTTAAGCGACACTGCTGCCATCTATATATTTGCATATTGCTATCCGATGACTTTTGTCTCCTCAGTGTAGTATATATAAAAATTTATAGATTGTATAAAGGTTATATAAAATAATTATTTTTTAATTACAGATAATTGTTGAAATGGGTTTTCCAAATGATTTTCTGCACATGGTGCATGCTCAGATTAGATGTTTTGTTCAAACTACTATAAAATCAAATTCCAAAACTTAACAATACTCGCCTAGGCAAGCTCAATTAAATGAAAAAGGTGAATTAATAGCTAGCTAGGGTGGGGAAACCGGTGCCAAACTAAGTGCATTTTCTCTTGAATTAATTTGTTCTATATTTCCTTTATTTTTAGATGGCTACTTAAAATTGTTCTTATTCTGATGATTTAAAAAGGTGTGATGTGTGACTTAAATAATTTTTCTTGAAAAATATCAAGAAATAATGTCATGAAATGCATTTGAAATTCATTTTTCCTAACCCCTCCCCCTCTTCCTTTAAATCATTTTTTTAAGCATGGATTATGAATATTTTCCAACACTTTCAGAATACTTTAACACAAATTTTCTTTTTAATAAGATATAATGTCTATTAAAATAAACGTGTTATAATATATATAATACTTTTGAAAATCCGATTTCAACAATTATCGTCCATAGCCGAACAGGTACTTCAGTTATTTGGTGAAGCTCTGTATATGATCTATAGATTTGTATAGATTCTACATAACATACTAAAATTTAGTTTAGTAAGAAAAAACATAGCACAATTTAAAATTCATCTTCAGTAACTTCTACATATAGAGGAAAAGTATATGAATCTTTTAGTACAGCCCTGTACATTACATAGATTTTTATACAACTCACATATGAAGCTGAAATTTAAATCAACTAAAAACACTCCTAAAACAACTGAAACCACATTTCCAAGAATTACTATTCATAGTCGACCATGCATTCAGTTTTTTGAAAAAACCTGTATATGATTTAATTTGCATGCTACAAGCATCTCTTGGTATACAGATTGTAGTTGAGCTTGAAGATGCATAACTCTAAATAAAAAAGCACCTTTAAGCAATACATGCTATTCTCTGTAATGCTTACAAATTCTTTGTCTAGCACTGTATATGGACGATAGAATTTATGCACACCACATTGTAAGCAAATATTTAGTTAAACTTAAAATGGCATATCATAACTGAAAACGCATTTTTAGCAATCATCTCTATTAGACATCAGTTTGGATACGTATTATGAAATCCTTTATGTGTCCCTATAAATAAAGAATAAATGTAACGCTCATCATATTCTACTGCAAGCTCAGTAGTGTGCATAAATTTTAACGTGTTTGAAATCATCTCATTGTTGAAGTATGATGTGAACAGTTTTCTCTTTAGACTGTTAAAAACTAAACTCTTTTGTGTGGCCCTGAAAATGAATGATAAATGCTTTGCCCTTCATATGCAACAGAAAGCTTGTATTAATGAACTTCAGAAATTCATGTCAATTTCATTATGTTTGTAGAAAAGTAATATCATTAAAATAAGTTACAAACTATTTTTCTCCATAGACTATATTATAACCGAATAATTTTGAGTTCCCCTCGGCACATACTGTATGCTACATAACATATTCAACAACCTCGTGGCAGAAATGCCGCAACATGGCAACATTGTCACAAAAAGGAAATGACCCATTACAAAAAATTTTCATTCTTGAGACACTAAACGTAGGTGATAGAAATCAGCTACCTTATTGGCATAAAAAAAGTATTAAAGTTATAAGTAAATAGTAAAGATTTTAATAATAGAAAAGTTTTTTATAGCAAAGTTTCATTAAAAGTTTCTAGAAAACTATTTTTTTTTCAATTAAAATAAATAATTCTTTATTTAGTTATGTAACAGTGTTTTGAAAACATAATAACATGTTTTTGAATTAATTTTGGAAAAAGAAGTAATTTTAATATCTTTATTTATATTCCGAATATGAATGATTTCATCTTCAGTATTTACCAAGAAAAAAATTAGGTAAGTATATATACATATTAAAGATTATATTTCAATTATTTTGAAATATTCAAGAATGTGGGTACAATACCTATCCCTCCATGTCTAATAAATTGATCTTATTATAATTTTCAAATCTGTGATGCATGCTACAAATTGCATAAATTTAACATCGTACTTGGTCAACAAATCTTGAGAAAAGCAATGGCACAATTTATTCATTTTTAATAAATAAATCATCCCACTGTAAATTTTGCTGTTAATGAAGCTTGTCGCAGTAAGTTTTAAAAAATCTTGCCATAGGATTCCGCAGTAACCCTCTTCTAGTGCACCTCAAATATACCTTATAAATTTCATTATATTTGAAATACTGTTAGACTTAAAATATACCGTGAAGCATTTTTCCCTATAGACCATAATATAATGGAAATACTTTTGAGTGTCCTTGTAAATGAACTATGAATTGTACACGCTTTAGTTTCAATACCAAACATGTCATGGTGAACCACAATGATGTATTTAAATGGCAATCAGAATATATTTACATGAGTTAGAGCATAGACAAACGCAATTCATAAATACTTTTCAAATATGATGGAAAATGTTAAAAAATGCTGAAGCCTGTTAGCTCTAGTGGTAATATTGAGATTAATTTTCATCCAAATACAGATGAAGAAAATAAAATTTAAATGGTACAGCCATTTTAGGAGTTTCAAAAAGGACTTCAACCTCTCCATCCTTTCCATTCCATTCATTTTTTATCCTTTTTTTTTTTTTTTTTTTTTTTTTCTGGAGGTTTTTTATTAGTTCAATGACACTTTCCAGGATGATTACTTCTTAAAAATTCTTTTGAATACCAATCAGTTTCAAAGCCAGAATTTATATAAATTATTAACTTTTTTGCAAACTTTTTATATTTAGACTTGCTTAAAATGTTCTTGTCAAATTTTTCTTTGTGACATTTCAAAGTGCTCTCGTAAAAAATGTAACTTAATAATTACAAATAAATAAACAGAATTTCAATAAATATTCAAAAAGTGTATAGTTAAGCTAGTGAAAATATCTAGTTTTTCTTTCTTTTTTCAGTTTAGACTTTTCACAATCTAAAAAACTTTTTTTTTATTATAACATTCATTAATTAAACATCTGTATTATCTAACTTACTTTTTTATTTTAAGGAAAATAATCCTGCATTGTAACCTAATATCTTTAACTTAAAATTAGAGAAAAATAACATTTTGTTTCTACTAAATCCATTTTTTGCCTTAGTACTTTGGATATATGCATTAAGTTGTCATTGACCAATCATATGCATTCATTTTTAGTAATTTAAATAGATTCAGTACACATAATTTCTTATTTAACTCTTGACATGTGTATAAGAAAAATGTAAAAAAAAAAAAAAAAAAAAAAAAAAATTAGGTTTGAATTTTATGTTTTAAAGAACAAATTTTAATGATTGAAAATTTATGAATAAAAGTGCTTTTAAATAGATCAAAAAGTTGTAAAAGAATTTTGATATAGTTCCAAAACCAAAAAACAACTTAGGTTCAGATTTGGTTTTCAGTCCATCAGAAATAAAGGTTACTTTCTTGTTTTTATTTGATCCCCTTAATATTATTTCTCCCTTTATATTCCATAATATTATTAATTTTTTATGGTTATATATATTAGTTATTATTTTATTACATTTCAATCAAAATACAATACCAATCAATGTGTCAAAGTAACTCACAATTTGAGTCAATGTTAATTTAAGAATATCTACTTGCCCAGATTTTTTCCCACTTTTTAAATACTTTATTGCAATTATTTTATTTAAGGGGATAGGAGACTAAATTACTACTTTCTTCTACTTGCACCCAAGTAATTGATATACAATACTTATAGATGTCCATTATCTAACATGCATTGTTTCTTGGGGGGGGGGGGGGGGGTACCCGAGGTTTATTATGTTGAGTAGTCTCAAATAGCACACCAGATGTTATTGTCAAAAAGTTATTTTAGAGAAATGCATTGGCTGGAAGTAGTCATGGCAAGTCTGATTATACTCAACCTAAATCTGAAAATTCTGCTTTAAGTCACCAGTACCCAACAAAATATTATCAATGTGAAATATTCAAATCTGGAGCCAAAGTGAAATAACAATCCTTATTTTATAGCATTTATGAAAAAGATACAACTATGCTTCTAATAGTAATTATGTATATATATATTTACAAATTTAAAATTTTTTCGCCAAAACTAACCTTTATACTACCTTAATTTTCTTATAATAATGTTCCGTACTTACTTCAAATTATTAAATTAAAATCTTGTTTCTAGATCTAATCTGTTAATCTGTATGCAGACGATATAAATTCTTAATGTGCCTTAAAAAACATTATTCCAGTATGCGTAAATTTAAAAAGATGGCTCTAAATTAAAAATATTCTTAATTAAAACTTTATTTCTTAATATTCCAAATAAAACTGATTTCTTCTATGTTTTTATCAACCCTTTTTAAGAAAATCTTATTAAATTTATTCCAAAACCATACCTTTCAAAAAATATCATTATTTTATTTCATCTATTTATTTATTTTTCCGCCGTCAACCTTTGATGTGTGCATTAATAAATTCATTTCTTTTCTTTTTCTCTTAAAATTAATCATTTATAAAAATCGTCTGCCTAAGAAATTATGAGTCGATTATAAATTGGTTAAATAATATATTTTTTTAAAAATAAATTTATCGTCTGTGTAAAATAGTCTCGTATCTGGACAAGAATTCTGTTTACATAAAAGGATGATGGTTTGAGATTACAGAAAGTTCTAGAATTTTCTTTTTAGTTTTAAAAGGTGGAAGTCTCGAGATGAGAAGGGGAGAGATTCTGGAGTTCTTTCGTCGATGAGTATGGCTGGTTGAAGTAAATGATGGAATATTTTTTGGACATTTCGGTAAAAGATCGTTTGCAAAAAGGAATTTTTCCCTCTATAATGACTACAGTTGAATAAATAAACTTACAGCCACCAATGAGTGATTTATTGGATATTCTACATTTATTTATTTTTTATTTTTTCCCTCGCTGGCCATGACTTCTGTGCAAAGAACGGGGACCCTGGCGATGATGTTTCTGGCTCCTAACTTTAAAATGTCACATATATATATATGTATATGAGCAAAAATAATATACATGTAAACACTCATTAATACTCCAATATATAATTTTCAAATGAGAAATCCTTAAGACTTTTATTTAAAAATCAAGTCAAGTCAAATACGACCTGAAATCCTTCTGATTCCAACAACAAAAGAAAAAAAAAATTAACATGAAACCAATGCCATGTAAGACTATCTGTAAGCATCCAAGTAACTCAATTTGTAAAACACTGGCAATTTAAGCCAGTGATTCTGAGTTTGACTCAAGGCCAGTACATTTTTTAGCTTGTATATATTCTTTCACATGTATGATTATCCTGCAATCAGAGTGATTTTGTTCAAAATAATAAATTATCATTGCAAAATATTCATACACATGATCCCATTAATCCAAGTTTTATTTTTTTATTTTTACATTTAGTAATTTTTCTCTTTAAAAAACATTTATAATAGAAACAGTAACAAAGGAAAAACACATGCATAAAAAAAAATATTATTTATTTACTAAACACAATTAACACTAAACATAAATAAGCAAATTATTTCTTCGCAGCCTAAGGATGAGTGTAAGCAATCTACTGTCAAGTCTATGAACAATCTAGCTAATATAAAAAGAAAAATAAGTAAAGTAAATAAATAATAATTATAAAGCAATCAATGAAGCATGCTTCAAACAAAAAAATAAAAACACAGTGATAATCAAAATAAAAGTGCAGAAAAACATTTTAATCAAGAAAGTCTAATATAATAACAGAAGGCATATAAAACAAACAAGTATGTCAGACCTGTCGCAACTGGCATAGCAAGTGCATTCTGTCCACCTGATGAAGGGAGCCAAAATTAACAAATCTTGAAACTACAATCCTGTTTTCTTATTATTTTCTGAAGTTTAAAGAACTTTTTCCCACATTATACAGGAATTATTCTCAAACATTTATTTTTAAACATTTAGAGCTAGTCTGTAGTTCAGACCATGCTATATACAAGGTGTCTCAAAAAGATTGAATTGTGCTTTAAAATTTTACCAGTAGGGAGTAAATAGGGAATGTAAATTGCAAAAGTGATCAAAATGAGACAGGAAATACTGTTTTGTTATTGAAATTATTATTTTATTAATTTTCAAAAAGTTACATTTTTAAGCTTTATACAACACCTTCTCTAACCACCCTTCAACCTGGTAGACAAAATTGTTAGATATACATTTTTTTTCTTTTGCTACAACAAAAACCTGCAAGCCTATACATTTAAAATTAATTTAATTATAATGAAAGAAAAAGAGTTGACTTATACCACTTTTTATACCATTTCAAATACTATTTTCAGCATTGAAAATAGAGATCATCTACAAATTGAAGATGGAATTCTTTAGATTAAAAATTTTTTTTGATAAGTATGAAAAAATTACATCACATATTAAGGATCAATCGAAACAGGATTTTAAGGCATAAACCAAATTTTAGTAATCTTATTTTTGGACAAAAACAAAAACGAAAAATGTCCAAATTTTTTTCAGGTAATTAATACATAGATGAATACACACAGTTATTAATTAATTATACATATAACTTAAGTTGGCTCTTTATTGCCTCTGGCCAAAACTTTTAATATAAAATAAAATGTAATAAATTCAACAATGATACAGAATGATTTTTTAAATATATGAAAGTCATGCAATTAATTTTTTTTTTTAGGTATACATACTTGGATTTATTTTTTAATTTGATTTTTGTAAAAGATCATCTGTTATAATAGAACTTTTTCAAAGAGCAGTAAAAAGTGTTTTCACTTCTTCGGTTTCAAACTAAACATTTTGTATTGCTATTAAGTCTGAAGTTTTTAATGAATACATGAGAAGAGTCTTCAAAGTTTAGTCTTATATTCATTTCTTTAGTTATAATTTACATATACTTCTTGAATCGGTCATGACTGATAATTATAAACAGTGAAGTTCATAACAATAAATAATGTCTTATTTTAGCCAATACAGTTCAAATCAATGAGTTATGTTGAAATTCTCAAAGAAAGAAACAAAGTTTTTGAAATACAGATAGTTTCTGTCGAGTTTTGGTACAGCCAAAATTTTTACAGTATTTTCGCTGAAATTTTTTTTTTTTTTGGCAAAATTCAGATTTTGGACCAAAAATAAAATCTAAACTGAATTTTTGGTCAATCAACAGATACATCTAAAAAAGAGTTTTATTCAGACAGAGATCATGTAAATAAAACAAGGCAAATGTGACCAGAAGTCTTTTTCTGAGAACTCTGTAGTCTCACAACATATTACAAAAAAGCTAAGAAAGTATCTAGTTTCTATACAAATATGCAATAAAAACTGTCTATTTGTATATAAATGCTACTTGTAGTTGTTATACTGTAAAGCTGTAATTTATTTATCTATTAAATCTTAATGAAGTTTGTTCACAATGACTGAAGAAGTAATGGATCAATGAATAAAAATGGGTTTTCCAAAAAAAGACATCTCTTAGCAGGGGTCTGTCCAGGGCAAAAATTGAGTCCGTTGACGGACTCTTCACAAAATTCGATGACAATAAAACGGACTCTTCACAAAAACAAATTTATGAAAAACGGACTCTTCACAAAAATAAATTTAAGAAAAACGGTCTCTTCACAGAATTATATTTCAGAAAAACAACCCTTTCACAAAAAAAAACAGCGTAATAAGTGTAAATTTCTGTGAAAATCTAGATTTTTGTGTTCATTGTATCATTTATCTCAATATAAACAAACTGCAGCCTGTTTCGTTTATTGCTATCTTGCTTTCCACTCTCTCTCCCCATTATCCTTATTTTGAATGAGCATGGATTGGCTGATTTACTTTCTTAACTAGTTATGTTATTAAATTATATATTTATCCAACTACTATGCTGTCCTCTAAAAAAAAACTAAAAAAAATGTATCCTAAAAAAAAAAGCTACATTAATGTTTTGTCTAAAAAAAGCCACTGAAACCAATTTTTTTGTTTTGTTCTGTTTGTAAAAAAAACTTCTTAGAAACAAGACAAAAAAATTTGACTTCAGTGCTTTTTTTTTTTTTTTTTTTTTTTTTTTTTTTTTTAAATCAAATATTTGAGTGCTTTTCTTTGGGATACATTTCCATGTGGTTTTTTTGTACAGAACTATAATTAATGCTTTTATTTAAAATTTGTAATTATTCTTTACATTTGGTTCTTTATTTCTTAACAAAAGTTACACACGAAAGAAGTTCTATTGAAAATTAATAAATAATAAAACCATTTTCATATTAAATTGCTTTGTGGGACTAACTGTTAACCATACACGCTTTCCTTTGTTTATAATTTCATTATTTCCATTAATCTAAACATTCTGTTTGTCGATTGTTTATTATAATATAATTGCAAAAGAATGGAACAAGAAATCTATTTATTAGTAAATTAGATCATCTGCCTAAATATTAGTTTATTTCTGAAAAATTAAAACATGACCCAATTTCTAAGACTGGGTGGAAATGGATTAACTAATATTTTGTGAATTTACTTTTTTCACAAAAATAATAGTTAATTTCACAAAAATAGGACTCTGGAAAAAAAACCTGGACAGACCTCTGCTTAGTATGAAAATTACATAAAATCTGTGAAGATATGAGTCTACACACTGAAATTCACATAACTTTTCCCCTTAAGTATTATCATGTGTATCCTCTTTGTTACAACTTCTCACAGATTTAGATTTTTAATTTAATATATGATCGCACATTCACTTCACTTTCACATTCAATTAAACACAACTTATACAGTTTTAGTGATATCAGCATGCAGATTTTTGTAATGATTTTGTTGCATAAAAATAAAAAAAATTCCAATTAAATAACTTTGACTAAGTACAGGGTACATAAAAATTTAAAAAGTACATTTGCAGAAAATAATGACAGGAATATTTCATTAACACTGCCTTATTGATCTCCAACAGTTAAAATATTAAAGAACATTTCAATCTTTTTGGAACACACTGTATACTTTCATTGGCTTATAATTAATGGAAAGATTAATCAGTTTTTTATACATAAGGAAATTTTTACATTCACATTTTTTTTTTCTTGATATATTAATCACATTACATGTTCTGCTTGGGTAAAAAATTCATAATTTTCTGTATCTAATATTTTTGTCGGGAATCACTTCAAAACATAGTAAGATGACAGAACACCATAAGACAAACATTCAGTAGTTTAAATATATGTAACTATCTCATAAAAAAAAGAAAATATTAAAAGGTTTATGTTTCAGGGTTCCTACACAATTTTGTTTAAAAACTCTGACTTTTCCAGGTTTTCCCTCATCTTTTTCAAAAATTTCCCTGAACTTTCTCAATAAAATTTCAACTTAAATATTGTTGTAAAACCACTTTCAAAAACTTCTGCATTAAAAATGTGTGGGTTGTATAAATTTCTAATTCTTAAATATTTTTCATACTATGCTATAGTTATATAGTTTGCATAAATTTTATATATAAATTTTAGATTAGACTAATAATAAATTCAATTTTTTATCACTAAGATTACTGAGATTCAGGTAGAAAATAGTACATCAAAAATTCCCTGAGATTTCCCAGACTTTTTGCCTAAATTTTCAAATTCTGTGACTTTTCCCTATTTTCCCTAACCAGTAGGAACCCTGTTTTTCTATATAAATTATATATGAGTGTTTTTATCAAACATATAATAAATACATAGAAAAATAAATAAATCACTTATTCACTTCTGCAGAATTAATAATACAGATTTTGGAAAACAACTATTATAAAAATAGCTCTTTTCAGCTTATATTTTTTTAGTAAGTGGATAATAAAAGAAAGATTATAGAAATGTTGGAATATAATCCATTGACGACAAAAAATATCAAGTAAGGGGGAAAAAATGTTTCTTATACAATCAAGAAAATTTCCCTCAAATTTTATCAAATGAATTTAACCCTAGAATGTTCAATTATTTAACTTTAATTAAAGGATTTCTGTACTACCATACATGGCAATTGTTTCCAAATATGCAGTACATTTACAAGGTTTCAGAAGTTTTTAAGTGACATTATTTTGCAATAAAAATATACAATTAGATAAATTGCAAAAACATTTTTATCTAATTCAGTACTACTAAATAAAAGGAGAGCACAATAAGCTTTATTTAAACCTGAATTTAGTAAATACTTTATTTTGTCTGTAAACACTACTGATTTAGATTACAATCTAAATCTAATCAAAGTAGTAAAAATCTAATCTACTCATTAATCAAATGGACAATTAGATAATTTTGAAACTATGTAAATCCAAATTTTGCAATTTTTTTCACTTAAAATTATTAAGAGATCCCTGTATTTTAATGGGGAAAACACAAAATGTGTAAATAGAAAGTAACTAGTATTTTTTATCCATCTTGAAAAATACAACATTGTTTTTCTGTAAGGCATAAAAAAGCTTAAACATTCACAATTATCTAGACTAAACACATGCCAATGCTGTTATTCTGTGCAATTTTAATATTATTTTGCACTAGACATAAAAGCTCATGTTATTCAACAAACAAACTTTCTTTTGGTAAATGTTTCAATTTTATTAAGGAAACACAGCAACAAATTCAATGAATTCAGATATGAATTTTTATCATTCATTTAAAAAGGCAATATAAAACAAAAAAGCTATGAAGATGAAAATGAAACAAATCTATAAGAAACATATGCCTTTTTTTTTCTTCTAGGGTTCAAATTTTAATAAGTTTAACATAGAAATTTATAATCAAAACAGAGAAGAAATGAATATCATAATCTGCAACACAACATTCTGAAGTAATGAAAATCCTCTTCTCCTCATGGTGCAAATTTAAAACATTGCCTGGCTCATAGATATCCTGTAAATATTCTTTAGTAATTCATGAAATTTTAATCAGATGTATCAAAAATTAAATATCAATCAAGATTAAGCCATATTTTTTTTCATGATTAATTTCATAAGTCAAGTTTAATAAAATAAAAATTATACTGAAGCTGAAAAAGTGTTGGATTAACAAAACCCAAATTAGAAAAAAACGTTAGTGTGTTCTTTTGCAAAGAAACTGTGCGTTGACAATTATCAATCCAGTATTTTCTACAATGACAGTTTTTAATCTAACTGTTTACACTGTTGAATTCATTAATATTATTCTTGAAGTTAAAATAATATAATACAAAGCATAAAATCTTAATTCATAGAAAAATCAAAATTTTAAAAAATACTGCAGCTGCTACTTTTTTTAAATATTCAATTCTACTTAATAAGCAAAGTTAATGACTTCTTATAGTGATTTTGCTTTTTGTAAGGATTAGCTTCTTATAAAGATATGCTCAAAATATAATGGAAATCTAAAAAAACTACAAGAAATTCCAAGTTCTTGGTAAATATAGTATTAGTATAGGGTGAGGTTACAAGCACTCCTGTAAACCAGAACCAACCTACCTATTAAATTTTTATCTTAATGATGATTAAAAGAAAAGTCATGATTATGTAGCATTAATATTTAAGTTATTTGAAGATTAATAAGATCACAACTAAATTATTCATAGACCAAACAGATTAAAAATGGGTTATTTGTAGACCAAAATGCAAATGGATTATTTGTAGCTCAGACAGAACAACAGAAGATATAAGGATAGCCAATTAATGTGATGTCATTTTGCCAGTTTAAACATATCTTTGAATTCTAGCATTGATCCAATGATGTTTTAGAAAGAAATGGTAACACATGAAATATGCCCAGGGCCTGATTAAAGTATGGGCCTCCGGGGCCTCAGCCCTGAGCCCACCAATTTCAGGGGCCCACAAATTATGTGGCTGATTTTTTTTTTCTTAATCAAATACTTTTCAAATAATATTGTTTTATAAAATATCAAACATAAATTTAAATATTCTGAATGACTCAATAAAATTTTTAAAAGCTTTTAACCAAGGCACTTTCTACCCAAACAACTTTGTCAGCTCCTAAATAAACCTTTTTTTTTTTTTTTTTTTCTGAAAGTGTCACCAAAAATGGGTAGGTAGTGGGGGGGCAAACTTTTCAACAAGCTTTCGATCTAACTTCAGCTTGAGTGGGCTCTGAATATGCCATATGATATTTCTTTGGCAGAGTTACAATCATAGAAAATTGTATTGAGAATATTGTCAGATGGCATACATTAGGAAATATATGTTATAGCTTTACGAGTGAAAAAAAGGACCAGTTTCTTTTAAAAAATCCAGAAAGAGTTTAAAGAAAAAAAATCAGGAATACGGGCTATAGAATGCATACCCACCCTCCATTCAGTCTTGTTCTTCAATACTTTAACATATTTAAAACTCTAAGAAGAGTTTCCTTAAGAATATTAACAATACGAAAGAAAAAAATGTATCTTTTTTTAATAATGAATGGTACAAATGGAATTTATTCCCAAAACATATTATAAGATATAATAATGAAATTTAGAGCCCTTAACTTATTTTGAAACAAATAAACATAAGATGTTAACATATAGATAATTTAAGGTCAAATACATTTTTACTAAGCAACATCAGTAGATTACATAAATTGTAAAAAAGCAATGGATAATATTGTCTTGATTAGGTTATTTGAACACCCTCCCCCCCCTCCCAACACAAACTTTTTTCATGATTTTAACGAAATTTAGCCCTATTTTTATGTATATAGCTATTTTAATAAATAATACACAAATAAAATATAATGCATGATTCAAGTTCTAAGCACAAATACCACAGATAGGCTTTAGATGTAGTTTATGTTTAATATTTATCTGCAATTTATACTGAAACATAACTTTACAATTAAATAAAAGATCTGTAATTATTATAAAATATATTTATATATTGAATGTAACATGGAATTAAAAAACAGTCGCCATTTAAGCCACAAATTAAAATTTTCAAATTTAAATTTATCCATATTTTTATGAATAATTGCTTTCTATATCCTTAAAATTCAATAATATGCAATTTTGTATTTTCATTATTAAAAAAACATTGCAGAGGGCAAAGAATTTTGGTGCCTATTGACTTTCTTCAACTCAAGGCTTGTAAATTATAATACAGAAATTCATAATTCGACATTTAAAATTCACCTACTTTACACAAAGTTTCCAAAATATTTTTACTTGTTATTAGGAAAGGTAACAAAACTGACTTACTTCATTGTTGAGATAATTAAGGCCAGATAATGGGGGGCTGTTTTCCCATTTACAAGCGATCTGTAATGTCTCAGCAGTTTTCTGCTGTATACTTTTTGTGTCATCGAGCAAGGTGATTTCATAAAACTCTTGAATATCTACAAAAAACAAGTGTAAATTAAAAAACTCTAAAAAGCATGTAACTTCATACATAAACTACTGATTAAAATATATTATTTGTCAAAAACAGGAAGTTGTAAATTTTTCTTAAAGCAAATTATTACGTATTTAGCCTGGATTCAATTATTTTAATTAATACTTTTTAGTTAATAATCAAATAGTAATATTTTATGAATACTTTGTCTTTTTTCTTGTTTTTCATAATGCAAAGCTTTTTCATCATTAAGAGGATTTATTGGGTTTTTATAGTAAAATTACTGAAACTTTAACTATGAGCATGCATATAAATCCATCATTCAATATTACTAATATTAAAATATAAAATAAATCATTGAAAAAATCCAGCATTGTAAATTACAGAAAAATATCAAAATTATTTCAGATCAATTACTCTTTCAATACTTCTATTTACTCAGTTTTACTTTATTTCTTCCAATGATATCAAGGAATATTTTTAAAGATTTGAAATTTTAAAATTCGTTATTTTATTTGCATTTTTTTTAAATCAAATTATTTTATTTTTATTTAAATTGAAAAACCATTATTTGTACACATGCATATTCAACACTAACTTTTTAAATATACATATATAATTGTATAAAACAATTTTAAATTTTAATGAAATTTCTACAATAAATTCCTGTTTTAATTCATAAAAACAAAATATTTTTCTATAACTGCATCAAAATGTCAGTTGCAGAGACTTTTCATTTAAACAGCTACAAATATACATACATCTCCAAAAGGTAGAATGCTCTAAAGCATGAAAGTGACATAATTTCTCCGACATTCAAATGAAAACATGCATTTTCATTTAACATGTGAAAATGTGATTTCTCAGTAATAACAATATTTATAAAAATTATTTTTCTAATATTCTTACTTTTGTTTATAAACTTTCATTGTAAGATATTTTATGAAATATTCTATTGCACTGAATTTCAATGGATGTACTTAATAACATTGTAAGATAGATAACACAGTATAAAGGGAAAAAATTACATGAAATTTAGAATATCTAATAAATCAATGCACTTCGGATTTATCTGATATCAATAAGAAAATTTTCAGGTGCCATTGTCTTTATCTTTTAATTAATTTACATTTTTAAAAAAAATTCTAGGTAACCACATACCTGTTTAAATTTCTTATTTTTTAAGTTTTTAGAATAATTATTTTTTCATGAAATTAGAGAATTTACATTATTTTACATATTAACACACATGATGATCATATATGTGATCTTTATGTATATTAATGTGCATGATTACCCAGATTCTAAATAAACTGCAGAGATTTAAAAAACATGAAAGCGAAACTTTTCAAATTTTGACACAGCGTTTTTAACAAAAATTTCTATTTGAACTGTATTCATATTAATGTTTATTCTTAAGTTCAATATTACTTTTGTTCAGGGATATATTTAGGTATGTGCAACATAACCAGCTGCACAGGAGAGCAAAATACAGGGTTAGCCTAAATGATTCATTAGTTTTCAAAACACTGTGTATTGAGAGGTATATGGCCTAAACAGATGACTGAATACATGATAAAATACATACACTCACCAAGTTTAAAAGACTGCCTTGTGGCTCACATGCAGAAATAAATCACTGCTGCTGTGGTGGACATTGACAGAAAGATGCTATTGAATGTATAAATGGAATTGGATTACAGTTAGAATGAGTGCCAAGTGAATAAAGGCACACACATTGAACATTACCAGAAACTTGGTGTATGTATCTTTCCATGTATCACAAATCGTTTTTACATAATATACTTGTAGATAAAGTCTTTTAAAATTCAGTGAATCATTTAGCCTAACTTTGTATAACTAATTAGAAAAATGTTAATATTTTATTGCTTTTATCATTATGAAATCCACATTAAAATGATGTTCTGCCATTAAATTATGATAATGTTAGAGCACCATTTCAGGTTATGATGGCAATACTGATGCAACCTAAGAGGTTGAAATGACCTTTATTTTTTCACTTATTAGAAATAAGTTTGTAATGTAAATTGTAAAATATTCAAAATAAGATTATGACAGTGATATAAAATTTTGCATTAATTTTCAACTTTACACTTCTTAAATTTTTATATGATCCAGCTAGATAAAATTGATCAATTAGAATATTTTTTTTATTTTGCTTTAATCAAACCATTATAAAAGATTGCATACATGTATCTTTAAAGATTACTGATGTATAAGGGAAAAAAGGGGGGGGAGAAGGGTACTTACTGACTTAAATTTTTCCTACCAATTAAAAGGCTGTCTTTTAGCAAAAAGTCTCTGACATTATCCCTTGATGCACATGTGTAAGCTTCAGCTGATGACAAGCAGTTACTGTTTTAGCTTGAAATGCGTCCTACTTTGTTTTTCATTTTATGATGATTTTCACAAAGTGTATTATTTTAATTAAACAGAAAAACTGTAAAAACAATGAACAACCAACTCAAAGTAGGAGTCGGTCTGAAATAAATTCAAAGTTGCCATAACTTTCCATTGGAGTTTAGTAATGTCTGATAACCAATTCTTGTCGATAATACTCAAACATCATCTTTGTTTGAATAAGTTTTGAGACCATAATTAATTAGATTGTAATATAATATGCTGCAATTAATTTTTTTTTTTTTTTTTTTTTTTTTTCAATTTAACCACTTAAATGTTTTTTGGAAAAAAAAAATTGGAAGAAAAAAAACCTATAAATATTGCTTTTTTTTTTTTTTTAATCATATTTTCATATCATTTTTAAATAAATTGTATGAAAAATAACAATTACAAGTCAAAAATAAAGATTATATATGCAAATATAAATATGTTTATTTCCGTCTTAACTCATTTGGGATGAATGTCTTTTACAGAATTTTTAATCTTTTATCACTGGTTTTTCAAATTAGAAATTTTTGCCTAGTTGAATCAGAAAAAAGCTCAGATTAAATAATACAAAATTTACAGTAAAATTTTACTTGTGAGTATAATAAATCCTGATTTGCCCATATGGTACTAGCAAATCATGATTGGCAAAAATGCATTTCCTGTAAAATTAATAATCACTATTGAAGGATAGTACTTGACAATTGAAAGGCTCCGGTATAAAACAAGGTAACTAATAACATACAAATTTACACATTAAAATTTTCTAAAAGATCTAGAAACAAAGCCATGATGATTGCTTTCTCAAATCAGCTCATTTGTTAAGACTGAACTTTCAGTTAACTTTTTTTTTTTTTTTTTTTTTTTTTTTTTTTTTTTAAATATATAGATCATTTTTTAGAACTTATTGAGTTTGAATAACAAAACTTCATTGCAATTATCTAAAATTTATCTTTAATTATGATGGCATTTATTGAGTAATAAATAAACATTGTACTTTTAAAAGGATATCAGAATACAATTAAATAATTTTACATGGAAAGTGGATCCAACAAGATTCCTATTCTATTCTAGTGAAAAGATTATCTGACTTTTAAAGGTCTTCTTTGACCTTTTTTAAAAATTTCCCTAACCTTTCTCAATAAAAATTCAGCTCATATATTAGAGTGAAACCAACTACAAAAGACAACTTTAACACGTTGAGTGCCATGGTGACTGACATGTTAATCTAGATAAATGTTTTAAAAAATATGCACAGTATGAATTTCCAATTTTTAATTAGTTTTTATATTATGCTATTGTTATAAATTTTGTATAAATTTTATATAAAAGTTTTAGATTAGAGGAATATTTGATTCAAAATTTTTCCACCTAGAATGATAATCATGTTTCTGATGAAAAGTAGTACATCAAAAATTCCCAGACGACTTCAAATATCTAAAAATTTCCCTGACTTTTTGCCTAAATTTTCAAATTTTTTCTTTTTTTTTTTTTTCCCAGGTATTCACTGACCCATGGGAACCCTGTTTAAGTTTCTTGATTGCTAGCAATTGTAAGTCTTTTGTCAAGCAAAAATTGCAAAAAAAACACAAAAAAATTATTCTTTTTTGCAGCAGTACTGAAATATGATTAATGCAAATCAAATTTCCCATACCTTAAAAATTATTAATTGTAGAAGCATAGTTGAATATTTTATTCCAATTTCACTATGTGCTTCAATGAAAATATATAAACACATTGGAAGAACATTAGGTATAACCCAAACTAAAAAACTTGGGCTATTCAAACAAGAATTATCAATAATCAAATCAAATGTTTAAAGGAGCAGACAAATCTTCCCTTTCCCATTAGAGATAATCCCAGAAAACCATCAGCTAAATTTAGATTAATTGAAAGATATTGAAATAGATCATATTTTCTCACAGCTCTATTGAAACCATACAAAATCAAAAGTTTTGTTTCATTACTTATCAGGTATCTGGGACTCCTCTTACTGAACCCTTACAAGGGATGCTAAATGTCCACATATTTCACCCTATATATGTGTGTGTGTGTGTGTGTGTGTGTGTGAA
Source organism: Maratus speculifer (assembly GCA_964019185.1). Taxonomy (NCBI): domain Eukaryota; kingdom Metazoa; phylum Arthropoda; class Arachnida; order Araneae; family Salticidae; genus Maratus; species Maratus speculifer. The sequence continues at coordinate 336,839,122 of OZ025290.1, read as the reverse complement.
AAGATAAAAATTAATATCTTTTTTAAAACTTTATTTTTTTTTAATTAAAAGTTCAGAATTTAAAATTCCCAATATTTATCTAATTTAGGAAGGCCATAGTTTAAATCTTATTTGCCCCAATTAACTTTGCTTATGAGCTTAACATTAATTACTTCCGTACTTCAAAATTGTCCGATTTTTAAGAGTAAAAGTGCTGACTTTAGCTCTAACCATAAGAAGTGAGAATTGCATAAAATCCAGATATGCCAAACATCATATCTGGATATTTTCTAGCCTATTAAATGAACTACCTCCCATTTCTTTGGTGTCACACTTTACTGAAATAAATCACATTTAAGACAAGACAATAAAAAATCTACGACCTTTTAAGGCAATGCATTGTTAAAAACAATCTGATCGTTCAACTGAGCGTTTCAAAGAGTATTTTCTGACACCTAAGAACTCTCAATTCAGTTGGATCTGATTTCAGAAAAACACCCATCATATAACAAAAAGATAATAAATCAGGTCTAAACCAACTTTCTATTGTCTTATTGAGTGAATCTAACTCTCAGTGAACATGCTACAAGCTGAGAAAAATTAAATCTACATTAACAAACCTCATCCTATATTGTTACAAACCAGATCACAAACAACTTTCTATTGTGTTGAGTCACTCCCACCCTCAGTGAATATGCTACATTAACAGAAAAATCTATGTTGATGAACAGCAAGTGAACTATGAACAATCGAACAATCCTGACATTACAGAGATCCCTGTCTCATATTGCTACATAAACAGTGGCAGTCAAAAGTTTCCGGCCAGCAAAAATTTTTCAGTTAATTTGTAAATATACCCATATGAAGAGGAATCTCAAAGCGATACTTATACATTTTATTGACATATTAGTTAGGAACTTACTTATAGAAGAACGTGTAAATATCAATAAAATTAATTGACAAAATTACATATAAAAGAAAACGCATGTTTTCAAAAGTTTCCAGCCACTTATAATTCTTTAGATTTTTTCTATCCGTAAAGTGTTTTTTGGTTGTGTTTATGAATGAATCAACGCGTATAGCATAGTTTGAATTCAAATTTGAAAAGTTCAACAACTATTGTTCATAAATGAGTGATTAGTTTGTCACTAAAAGGCCAATCTTCTCGAGATATTGTGGCTAAATTATCGATAGGTAAAATCGATTGTAATTGATATTTAAAAATTATATAAAGATGGTCATGGCTTTCAGGACTTTCAGAGGTCCGGGAGACCCCGGAAAATTACTATTCCTGTGGACAGAATTATCAGGAGAAAAACCATTGATAATCCACATGAAAATTCCGTTGCAATATACTGCGATTTACGGAATGAAAATATTGCTGAAATAAGTTAGTCTACCGTGTTATGATGCTGACGTGATACAGAACTTTATGGAAGAGTCGGTGTTAAAAAATTTTCAGAGGTAAAAAAAATACCGACGTACCCTACTGGCATTTTCCAAGGAACACAAAGTCTGGTCAAGTGAAAACTGGACAAAAGTTCTATTTTTCTATTAATCAAATTTGAAATTTTTTTGGTAGTGATGGCAGACACTACATACGATGACCTAACAACAAAAGGTATGATTTGACCTATATTATTCCTACAATAGAGCATGGCAGAGGACACGTTATGCCGTGGGGAGTATTTTCTTAAAAAAGTGTAGATCCATTATTTGAAATCCACAGCCAGATGAATGATACAATGTATAAGGATATCTTGCAAGACTATTTTTTGCCTTATTAGAGAAAAAAATTTGGTTGCAACTATTTTTCGTAACATGATAACGACATAAATAATGTATGCAAGCCTCGATAAGCAATAGTTTTCGCACAAAAAATTTAGTTTTTGAAATGGTCAGCATAAATGCCAAACATGAATCCAATACAAAATCTTTGTAAAGAAGTTGGCAAAAATCTGCGGAACTATAAATATTCAAACTCAGCCGAAATTTCGCCAAAATTTCAAGAAATGTGGAAAAAATGTACCATAGATGATCTTTAACTGTTGATTGTATGAATGTCACCTTGCTGCGGCACAGTACTTATTACTAAAGCTAATAAAATAGTAATACGATAAAATAGTATTTGTAAATGTTGTTGATCACTGTAATTTTCTATTACAATACCACTTTTTTACGAACTTGTGAAGGTGGCCAGAAACTTTTGAGAACATGTGTTTTCTTTTATACTTAATTTTGTCAATTAAATTTATTGATATTTACACGTTCTTCAATAAGTAAGTTCCTAACTAATATGTCAATAAAATGTATAAGTATCGCTTTGAGATTCCTCTTCATATCGGGTATATTTACAAATTAACTGAAAAATTTTTGCTGGCCGGAAACTTTTGACCGCCACTGTATATGTGTTCAATCTAAATTAAAATATTATTCCTTAATCAGAAACAAAAGAAATAAATCACAATTTGGTCACATTGAACTGTCACAATGATCAGATATTACCAAAAGCATTATATTCTGTCTAGAACTCATGTACATTTTTGTTCAAAATTCATTTAATTAACAGCAAACAATAGGTACAGTAAGAAATAATGTTCAGAATCAGAGAGAACATATGAAATTTCTTATGTTCATTTTATTCTTCTTATCAAAAAGCTTTTGGTGAGTATTTTTATAAATGATAAATAAAGAGTTTTTCTTTTAGTAATCGAATTGCCTTAGCATCAAATTAAAATCACTTCTTTGTTTATTACCATACAGAAGAACCTCACTTTATAATAATAAATTTAATATATAAACGAAAAAAATATGTATATACCAGAGATTCCCTCAGAGGGCGCTCCGCCCCTCCTGCCCTTTAGTTTAAAAAATAGCGCCCCTCTTGCCCCTTATTCAAAACTTAGCGCCCCTCTCGCCCCTCATTCAAAAAATAACACCCTTCTTGCCCCACATTAGAAAAAACGCAGTCCATCAGTGATGATGCGAATGTGCTATAGCGCGTAAATTACGCAAAAAATCAGTGACAGAACCAAAAAAAATAGCTCTTACGCGTCCCACAAAACGTGTAATTTCGTCAAAAGATCGTGAAAAAAATGACAAATTTCGTTAAAAATTCGCAAAATAACGGCTAATTTCCAGCAAGATTAGTGAAAAAATAGATAATTTCATCACAAAATCCCGATAAAATGGCAGATTTCCTCAAAAAATTGTGAAAAAATGACACATTTCGTCCAAAAATCACGATAAAACGAAAATTTTGACAAACAATTAGCGAAAAACAGCAAATTCCGCCAAAAGATCACGAAAAACGGCAACTTTCGTCAAAAAATCACGATAAAACGACAGATTTCGTCAAAAAAATTGCAAAAAATGGCAAATTTTGTCCAAAAATCGCAATAAAACGGAAAATTCTGTCAAAAGATTTGCAAAAAATGGCAACTTTTGCCAGACATTCCTGAAAAAATGCAAAATTCGTCAAAATATCTTGAAAAAAAGCAGCAGATTTCACAAAAGATCGTGAAGAAATGTAAATTTCGTCAAAGGGGTACAAAAAAAAGTTAATGCCAAAAGGGAATTTTTCTGCTATAAAAACTAATTTTCCTGCTTCAAAATTGCGTTTTTATTGCTCTTAAAGCGGATTTTCCTGCTTCACAATCAGGGGCCATGCGAAAATAAATTGCAACTGGGACATAATTAGAATTTGACACCCCCCTCCCAACTTTTTCTTGCGACAGCCCAAAAATGATGTTTGTACATGAAGATAGAAATAGTAGAAGGAGAATAAAGACGGTGCTTTCACTTTTGCCCTTAGAGTCGTTCCGAGTCTGGCTGACATTTCCGGCGGTTTGGGAGAAGATGAAATCTGATGCCTCCTACGTACCGCTAGCAGACTGGTCGTGAGACTAATCAAACAGGTCATGTGATCGAAAGTCAGTCCAGCACTACTAGCGCCACACCATGCACCGGGCAATACTTTGGGGCTAAGTTCTGTTGGGAAAAGCCTATCTTCTCTGTTCTCCTTCTACTATTCTATCTCCATGGTTTGTAGTATAAATTTGACGCCCCTTAAATTTCCGCGCTCGGGGTGACCGCCCCCTCCCCCACTCCCGTTACAAACTATGTGGTTTTTTTTTTCACGCTTCTTTTCCAAAATTTGTGTTTTTTCATGTTTAAACGTGACAAAATTGGTGTTTTTTTGCTATCTTTTGACAAAATTTGCCATTTTTTGTGATCTTTTCATGGAATTTGTCATTTTTTCACGATTTTTTAAAGCAAAATCTGCCAGTTTTTCGAGATTTTTTAATAAAATTTGCCATTTTTTCGCGATTTTTTAAAAATATTTGCCTTTTTTATCGCGATCTTTAAACAAAATTTACTTTTTTTTTTCTTTTTTTAAATTTTTTGATGAAATTTTTGGATTTTTTTCTTGATTCTTTGACGAAATTTCTTTTTTTCCATGTTTTTTTGAACCGCTAGATTCTAGATTAAAATCTATGAAGTGCCCTTAAAAATAAAAATAAAGTGCCCTGAAGAATGTAAAAAGTGCCCTTTTCAAAACAGTAGTGCCCTGCCCCTTTTTAAACCTGGGGGAAACTCTGATATACATATTTTGTTGTAAATGCAGGAAAATATTTTGTACTATATGTGTAGCATACTTGCCAACTTTTGAAATTTGACATCAGTAAAACTTTTCACAAAACATTTAATGAAACTACAATTCAAATGAATTACAATGTAACAAAATAAGGTATGCATGCATTATTATATAAATATGTATCATAAAATATATTATGTAATTGCAATTTAAAATAATAATAACCAATTAATGAAATTTTTTCAAGTTAGTTAAATTTGAGATTTTAAATAAACATAACAAAATTTCAAAAAGATTATCATTCAGCAAAATCAATTACACAATATCTATTTACAAACAATAAGCTATGTCTTACTTAGCTTTACTTAACAGAAAGTTGACTTTCTAAAATTCCAAATAACAATCTATTTAGGAAGATCTGGTAAAATGATATATACTCTGTTCAGTAATAAGACTAGTAATATTTATGTGACATATATAAATTCTTAATACACATTAAATTATCCTTTCCCAAAAAATACAATGCCAATATCTAAAACATTATAAAATATTGTACACAAGAAAAACTGCTTTTACAAGAAATTGCTATTTAGAAATTTTGTTTAACATCAACAAATTTTGTGGAAGCTGAAGGCGAAATTAAAGTAGCTTCAATAACTTTTTTGGCCTTAACTAAAAACTCATGTCCAAATGTTTGCTCATAACAGGTTTTAGAATTTTTTGTTTTTAATATCAACAAATTCTCTAGCATTTTGTTGGACAGGATATTACAGATCGAGATTCTGTTCTGTTTTTTCTTACTAGACTCCTGCATTATAATGAGGAATGAGCAAAACTGAAAGAATCACATCTGCCAGTTTTTCATATTTTAACATTCCATCAGCACCCTTCAGTTGCATTATTTTTGTCCATATCTTATCAACCTCTTTGTCTGGAACAAATATAGTTGATAGATCTTCCAAAACACTTTCTGAAGTTTATCCAATGCTACAATTTCTGTTTCTCCACTTTTTTCTTTTTAAAAGAAAAGGGAAATCTATAAAATATTTGATGCCTGAAAAGCTGGAATTTCCTATGTTTTTTAAGTTAACAACATCAACATGCTTCATTACATCATTCTTTTTTGATAATTTCTTTATAATGTATTCATAAACAGTTACAAAATATTTAATTGCTGCTTCATAAAACAATTTCTGCTCATCTGGTGAACATTTTGCTATTAAATTAGACTTAGCAGTTCCTATAATCAAATCCTGATGATTTTTATGACATGAAAGAGAATGAACATTAACGTCAACATGTGCTTTCCATTTCACTTTGGAAATACCTTAAGCACTTTGAGTTCTTTTAACAAGTAAAAGTACTCTTAATCAATGGATTTGTGGAAATGCGAACTGCAAAATCATATTTACCTTCCCAAATGAAGATATTAGGCTAAGAAGAAATAAACTATAAGCTTCATTTAAATCAGAAGATCAAAATACAAATATCTTTTCTTCTTTAAATAAAATTGAATTTGATTTACTTCTATGCTTTTTAGCTTTAATAGCATTCCACTTGAATTTTTTCTTTACTTTGAAGTACTGGCATCCTATTTATTTGTAGAATAATCTTTCTTTATAACTGATGTTTTAATCCCAATGTCTTTAGATAGAAGTTTATCTTTTAATTTATTTCTAGCTATGGTGTCTTTAGGCAGAAGTTTATTTTTTGTCTTTAGTTCAGTATTTTTAGGCAGAAGTTTATATTTTAATGTCTTTAGCCTCAGCCTTGGTTTCTTTAGACAGAAGTTTATCTTTTAATTTGTGTTCAGAGATATTTTTATCTATAAATTCCGGTATTTTGTACAATGACAAGGTTGCAGGTACAAGATGTAGCTTCTTTCCTAAAAAAGCTATTGGGAAGCTCCCAGTGGTTTACTAACCTATATATACTTTTCTCAAGTGACAATTAGCAAGTTGATATGATACATGCCTTAATATTATCTGCATTTCTTTTCCATACAAATCTTTAAATTTTTTTTTTAGTCACTCTTTCATATTAAACTTTTTCTTTTGTTCTACTTTTTTTCAAGTAGTAAAAAATATCTATTACAGCTTCATCCACTTTAACTGAAAGAGATGCAGCAGCTTTTTCTGAAGCAAGATGAATTAGATGGCAACGGAATCCATGAATATATATATATATATATTTTCTTTTTTTAATGAAATTACTCCATTTAACCCCCTGCATAATGAAAGCAGTATCTGGACAAAATGCTATGCAGTTCTGAAAATTCGCAAATACATTTAAAATGAAAGAACTTATAAACTCGCCTGTGGAATTTCCATCCAAATTTTGAATTGCCAATAGATTATTTTCAATATACTAAATATTTTCATTAAAATAATTCACTACAAGTTGAATTCACTACAGTCATTTTCAAGACTTCCATCAGATGCTGCAATAAATGAATGACCTTGTAAATGTTTCACAATCCTTGAAGTGCGATTCTTAGTCATTTTATGGACAAGAAATACAGTCTTTCTACAAATATATAATTTAGCAATATTGTTTTTCAGAAGCAACTTCCAAAAAAAATTACCAGCATGGCTAATGGCACTCAAAGAAACATCAATGATCAATGAAGAATGATGTGAAGAGCAATTCTGCATGCATTACATCATCCTGGGTGTTATTTGGTTTGAAAAAATTGTCCAGTTACCTTTTTGTTATTCTCTGCATTTTTTACATTATCCAAATGTTACGGTCTAGACACATGGCAATGAACATCATTCCTATTTCCATAGAAAATGAGAAAATCACCTCTACAAATGTCACAATAAACATGTTTTTCATTCTTTGGAGATTTCTTGATGCAAGGAAATTCTTCAGTATACAATTCCTTGTACACGTGAGAGTAAATTTGCTTCCATTCCACTTTAACGACCTCGCTTATAATCAGCAATAAACTTCTGAGCCGAATGTTGCACTTGTTTTTTTTGGTTTTTTTTTTTTTTTCAGAAGTGAAAACAGTACTTGAATAAAGAATGTGGCGTGGCAAAAGCAAAGGAAAACTCACCACATCAAAAAGCGCAAATGCACACAATAGAAAATTTTAGCTTAAGAACAGAGATTATAAGTCAGCAATTGCTGCAAAGGCGGGATAAAAACAATCTCATCAGAAGGAACAGTTGCGTGAAGCAAATGCGCATGGTAAAAAGTTTTAATTTCAATCTCTGAAGCCAAATTTCAGAAAAGTAGTAAAAGGAACAGCCTATTTCTTTCATTTACTTGCTGCACAATGCTTCCACAGGAGAGTATTTCCTGATATCAGTTATATGTCCGTTCAACACAGGAATCCTAATAGATTTTCAATTTTCACATATTAAAAAATGTACATTCTTCCAATTTTTATTTTTTACTTTTTTTTTTTACTGTACCAAAAAATCTGAAAATCTTGGGTCCATCTATAAGTCTATAAGTTTAAACAAAATTCCGTACATTGACAATCCAAAGAAGTTGGCAAGTATGAGTAGAATAACAACTAGAGTCTTTCATAAAGTCAAACCAATTTTACATGAATGTATTGGCCATTGGTTCTAAATTTTTTATTGCAAATCATGTTGACTTTAATGATTTCATTTTCATATCTTGTCAAATTGCAGTTTTCTTTCTTTTGAAAGTGTGGTTTGAGATTGGCTAATTTCTTTAAAGGAAAAGTCCAAAACATTGCTTTGAATTAAAAAAAAAAAGATACGAATGAATATGACATTGACATGAACAAAAACATGGAAAAAAAATTTTTTTTCTTCCTATACACTTACTTAGTTTTAGCTTTTCAACAATCCCAACTCAATTTTATAATTTAAAATGATTAAGAAAATAAATGAAAAAAATAAGTAAATTTTCTGTTAAAATATTTATCCATAGATTCAAATCATGCAATTAATGTAACAGATAAAATCTTACCAAGTAGAGCTTGAAACAATCTGTTTTTAAATATTTTGATAACCCTCTCAATAGCATTTCTTAACTGTTTATCTTGCGGTCTCGTAAGTTTACTATGATAATCTTCCAAGAGTTCTAAAGCTCGATGTGCCTCTATAAACAAATAAACAGAAAATTTTAAATTATTAGAAATAAACAATGCAAATTATGAGCTTAAGGCGCAACACTAGGCACAGAAAAAGACCTGGATGATAATGTAAAGTCTATGGAGGCGTTCTTTTCAAATATCTCGACCAAATTTTAATATTTTTACATGATTTTTTTGCACAGGATAGCTGAGGACAATACACAGCCGGCCTAGTTTTTACTTTTTCAGTTTTGGTTTCAGATTTTTTAAAAAAAAATTACTTTAACTTTTAAAACTGGTTTAAACCGGTTCTGAAATTGAAACTATGTAATATGAAAAATATATAAGCAAAATCGAAAAAGTAAAAACTAGGCCGGTTGTAGATTGGCCTCAACTATCCTATGCAAAAAAGTCATGTTAAAATATTAAAATTTGAATGAGATATTTTAAAAGAACGCCCCCATAGACTTTATATTATCATCCGGGTCTTTTCCTGTACCTAGAGTGGGGCCTTAAGAAGAAAAAATATAAACAAATCTTTTTTTTTTTTTTTTAACTTAAAAGAATTATTTTGTTGTTTCACAAGTTGTCTAAATTTTACCAATATTTTAGACAATAATGTTTTGCCTGAATCTTTGGTAAAATTTAGCCAAGCTGTAATTTTTTTTTTTTTTTTTTTATGCAAGGGTTAGTATATACACAAAAAAGCTAATATTTTAAACAAAATAAATAATATACTATAAAATCAGTTGATATTTAATAAACTAAATCCATGATACAGAAAGCCCATAATTCATTAAACTAATTTGGATGGCAGAGACTTTTATGCTAAGTGCAGAGCAAAGTTTTTATATCATAGTACACTTGTACTTAATTACGAACAGGAAATATAATGCAGTTCTTTGACTTCATAATTATCCAGAGATTTGGAAATATACACCCATTGCATCCCCTGTTAGAATTCAGACACAAAATTAGAAAAACATTTATTTTTAATTAATAACTTTAAATATAAAATTTGTTCCTCAAAAGTAAATTTCAGGTCCTCCCAAAATTCAGAATATCCCACCCCCCCCTGTCCAGATTCTAAATTTTTCAAAAACATAAAAATAACAAAATTTAAATTATCTTTGCATTTTTAAAAGTTATTTAAACAAAAATTCCTGAATTATCCAGTGATAACAACGAATAAGTAAAATTGTTAACTAACATTATTTTATCTACAAAATCTACTTTTTTTTTCTTTACAGCTACATAAATATATAGTATATAAAAAATTTTGATTGATGTTTTACATACATCTTATTTCTTAAATAAATTCCAAATCTCTCTCCCACTCCTTTATCTTGAAATCAAGGTAAGCAAAAAAATATTTAATATATATATATATTTGTTTGTTTGTTTGTTTAAACCAGGTTTTTTAATAACATCCTTTCTTATTACATATACATGCATGTTTATTGATAAAAATAGACATTGTTGAATTATAAGTAGTGTAACCAGGGTTAGAAGTGAATAGCAGGGGGGGGGGGAGGGGCTATGTAGGAGGTGCTCATATTTTTTTTTTTTTTTTTTTTCTCTCTCTCTCTGATGCAAAAAGATAAATTTGTGCATATTCACACTGTAAGTACTATATTTCTTATTAAACTGTGTAATAACTTAATTTTATGCTAAGAAAAGAATAGGATGATGAAAAATTCGAGTGCATAACTAAGGCAATATTAAACATCATGTTACCTTCCTATCTACGAATAAGATGAGCGAGTGTTAAAACACTCATTTTAGTTACAATTCAGTATTTCTGCAAAACTGCGAAAGGGCCACTATGCTAAATTAGGTTTTTGAATAGAATTTCATCTGGATTTCCAGAACATAAATTCATTTAGTGACCTTGGTATCTTTACCAAGGGGGGCTCAAAATTTTTTAGGGAGGACTGAGCCACCCATAGTACTCCCTTAGCTACAGCCCAGAGTGTAACTTTATTTTAAAATAATTTAAATTAAATAATTACAGTGAATTTATGTAGAAAATCGAAAAAAAAATCATATTTTAATATAAACATTATTAGCAAACAATCTTATGTTCAAAGAATAAACCGCTCTACACAGTGAAACATTGATACTCTGAAAATTTTTATAAACTATCTTTTGATTACTAATAATAAACATTTGGATGTAGTTTGATAAATATAATATTCTTTTCCACAGTTATTCAAATAATAAATTTAAAATACTTCTTGGGATTTTGTTTTTGAGTGATATTTTGAAATCAACATTTTTGGTCATTAGATTCAGCAGATAACAGGAAAAAAATAAATAAAAGATTGTTATTAAAATGCTACAACTAACACCCAATCTTTGAATACTTTCTTATTTGACTTCATATATTTATTTAATTCTTCAAGATAATCTTACCAATCAAGAAAGATTTTGTTTTACAGATTGAGCAAAATTTTAAAGATCATTGTGTTATTAATTGTATTAAATAATCTGCATTTTTTTAAATTAAATATTTTATACTAAATATTGAATAATTTAAATCTATTTTATCTTTGATCAATTCACATGTTTGAAGATTTTTCTTTCAAGCAATAGATATGTCCATCAATGCATACTGATTTTAATCCTATACTTAAAAAAATGATCTAAACTTACTACATCTGATGCTTATTACTGTAATAAAGTATTAAAAGTAGAAATTTATTTAATCCAATAATCTGAAAAATGTAAATTATAAAGAAAAAAGAAAATGTCGGTAGATTTCTAGTAAAAAAAACAATTGGTTTTTATAAAGGAAAAAAAAAAAAAAAAAGTTTACACCATGGTTAAAACCGATTGGTTTAAACTGTGCCCACCCTGCTTAAAATCCAGAATTCTGCCAGTATTTTTACTATCTAGTAAAATTCTTTCAATAATTTTTTTTTTTTTTTTTTTTGGGGGGGGGGGGGGGGGATAAGATAAGAAGAAAGAAAGAGCTCCATATTTAACTACCATTGAAGTAACATATTTTAGTTATTACACATTGAAACAATAGACTGAAGCAAAAATTAGAAATCTGTAAATTTTTTGAAAAAATTCAGGAATTTCAAATATCTAATAAAAATTTACCAAATTTTGAAAAATTTTGAATAAATGTATTTTCTTTGGGGGGGGGGGGGGGAATTCCAGATAATGGATCCTATATCGTTTCTAAAGTTATCAAACACAGTTGTTTAATTGAAACTCAGCTTTACTAAATGCACAGCTTTACTAAATGCAAGATGGATAAAAAGAAAGAAAAAGGCACAAGAAACAATGAAAAATTTTTAAACAATCATTGAATGATGCACAAATACAATAATTTTAAAAACTTTTTCTACCCAGAATGAAAACTTAAATAGGGCTTAGAAAAGTAGTTAATTAAACAGACATTTGTTTTTAAACTTACCTTGATCATTAAGCCTTGGGATAGATCGCGAATCCATAATTATACTTCAAAATCATCCCTCTTCTCCAAAAAAATAGAGGAATCAACTACTGTATATGTAGAGAATCATACATTATCATATGCGAAAAGCTGTTGATTTAGATCAAAAGAAAAAAAAGAAAAAGAATTAATTCAAATACGTATCTAAAGCATGTAAAGAAAATTTTAAAATAAATTACAAAGAAAATTATTTTTCAGATTTTATTTAACACTTCAGTTACTAAAACACAATTCATATGAAATGTAACTTTTTTTTTTTTTTAATAACATTGTGGGCAACAAAAGTGGGCATTTAAAAAATGTATAACATTTTAAAGTTACAGACTTTCACAAACTATTTCATTAAATCAATACAAATATTTACAACTTAAAAGAAAAGAATAAAAAAGTATGTGAGTTTCAAAACCCGCCTTATCCAAAAAATCAAATTTTGCAAAATCGCAAAAAACTTCCTGTGATTATTGCTTTTTAATCTAAACCAGGATTTAACAGTGGCAGAAATATGTGATAAAACTAGGCTTTTTACAAAATGTTGTGATTTTTTTTTTGGTGCAGGTTCACCAATACCGTTGATTGAGAAAACATGATTTTTTTTTAATTTTCGATAAGAATTTTGAGCTCATGTCCTCAAATAATATTATATAATGAAATAATTTCATAATACTCAATTAATATTATAGGTGTGAAATTGTAATTATGTCTCTTAAATATTTTATTTTTTTTAATCAATATATTCATGAATGTTCAAGCAACTTTTTTTTTATGTGCATAATTTTAAAGTCATGACCCAGCAAAAATTCTCCAAGTGCCAACAACAGATGCTTCAAGAGCAGAAAATAATCTGCAAGTAATATATTTTACAAATGCAACATTAATTGATCAAACAATCACTTACCTGTGACATCTTTATGTATTCATTTTGATAATCTTACGCTTTTGTATTACAATAGACTCCTTTAAATCCACAGCCCTAAAATCTGCACATAATTTATGTATGTAAACAATGAAACATTCAGTTCAGATAAAGGGACAAAATTTGACTTTTTCAGTATTTTTTATCAATTTCATATATATTTGTAAATTTTGTTAATATTACTGAATTCATGTTTTTTCATGAAGGAAGAATAAATTTATTTCTGAAAAAATAAATCAAGATATTGCTGATATCATTGGTAGTGAAAATCTTATTATAAAATATATTTATGTATTTGTATTAATCAAACTTTTTTGATTATTAAGTTTGGCTAAACCAAAAATAAAACTTTCTTATTTTAACATTTTGATGTGAATTAGTAATGTACCTTTATGAAGCAAGTTTCATTGAATAATTTAGGGGAAAAAAATCATCTTTATAATGAATAGATTATTGATTATTAACGTCATCTTTGCTTTAATATTTTAATAATTTTAAAAATTGTTCAATTTTTTATTACTTTAATTTATTATTTATTTTAATATCTTATTATATTGTAAGCATTCATTATACTTTTGATTGCATTATTTATTACATTCAAACTACTGTTTAAAAAATGTAAACAAAACAAAGACCAAAAATCCACAAAATTCTAAAATCTGCACAACTTTTGTTCCCAAGCTGTGCGGATTTGAGGGCGTCTACTGTAAAAAATAAAGAGCTATACAAAGCAAAATAAAGGTTCTATAGAAAAAAAATCTGCTTAAGCAAAAAAGAAAATATCCAATGCCTATCTCCTGTCTTGCACTTACTGGCTACTAGGAGTTCTGAAACAATTTTATTGCAGATTTCTGATCATCAGGTAAATGTCAAATGGTACTAAAATCAATCTCACAAGGAAGATCTCAAAGTGCATTACTCAAAATATATATATATATTTTTTTTTTAATGTCAATTAATCTACTCATGAACATAATAAAAGGTCAGTCACATTTAGTGGCAGAATCTCAGCAATAATATATAAAATACTTTCAAGCAGAGTTCTTGCTGTCACTCGCCATTGTGCCAAATTGCGACTAAATTCTTCCTTTGGCGAGTAAACAAGTAATTAGATTCGCCAAATTGCTAGTGCTCAATTTTTGCTTTCTTTCTTTTTTTTTCTGTATTTCATACATATGCATGTATACATATTTTTAATATATACATTTTTTCAATATATTTTTAGTGGATAGTTAAAATCAGATTAATAACAATCATTGTCGTAATTATAAAAACTTAGGTTATTTTAGAACATATTGAAAAAAAAAGGTACATTGAAGGATCAAATATATATATATATATTTGTGTGCTACAGGGTGAATTTATTTGGCGAATGTTTTTTATTTTTAATTAGCCAAATTATTAACGTTGATCAAATGTCAGCGAGAACACTGCTTTCAAGTACTTGGTGCGAAAAGACAGACACTTCATGCGATTTGGCGGGCAACACCTTTCTCTGCCAAATGCAAGATACTTAAATGCATTTGGAAAGTGCTTGTTAAATAAGTGTTTAAATGTGCAACACTCAATGAATTTAAACTTAAACAATGAAAAAGTTTATTATATTTTCTATAAAGTACATGTAATATTTTTCTTACATAAACAAATTATACGGTGCTGCAACAATTTAATTTCAGACACAGTTGTACAGGTTGGATAAGCTTGAAATGTATTTTAAAAATAACTCTTGTTGTTTATTCTTTCTCTAATGAATGAAAAATAAAACATTATTGCTAATTATCCAAAAATGTTATGCATTTCATTTTTTTTTTTTTTTTTAACATAATAATACTGGGCAATCCTATACAAGAAAGAACTAGAAAGAGGTTTTAGCAGTTTCAGTCTTATTTATTTATTTCAGCTTCCTTAAGTTTATTATGAAAACATGAAATTTAAAAAGAATTAACAATAGTCTTCAGTGTTAGAATCTTTCTTAGCTTCTGAAACATTTAAATATAAGATCTGAAACTATCAATATCAAAAAACATTTTAAAACACTATGCCATATAATGTATAAAATTTTCTTAAATTTGGAAATGTAATTTGAAATAAATTATTTTCTTCTTCTTATGTGCCTTTTTTCAATTTTTTTCTGGCAGAAAAACTGAATTACAAGGAAAACTTTACGAAACATAAATAAAAAGTGAAAATATACGTATTTATATTAGACAAACTGATTCGAAATAAAATCAATTACATCTTTAACGCGTGAAAAACAGATTTTTAAAAAGTTCTATTGTAATAAAAATGAAAATTTGGTTAAATAAAGAGAAAGAAACAATAGTTTCACGTAAGAAAATTAAATTATACCATGCATTACACTGATTAAAAATTTTTGATAACAAGTTCAGCATTTACAAATAACTTACCATTCTCCTGAGCTACCGGTGTTTTTATTGATTTAATAGAAAAAAAATTCATTGGGTACAGAGAAAGAAATAGATAATATTATTCATATTTGTAAAATTTCTATTAAGAGTATGTACTTAGGCTTAATTCAAAAGAAAATTTACAGATCAGGTTTAAATTTTAGTTGGTCAATAGCATTCGTTTATAATCCGTTTCCAGTAACACTAGACATGTCATTTTTTTAATATGCATATGCAGACACAAACAATCAGCCATATCTTTAACTATGCATGTCATGGAGCAAGATGCTCCATTCAGGTGATACGCAAGATGATCGGAGGGATTTTCCAGTTGATGCGGATAAACAGAGCATACCTCTCATCCAACCACAGGATTGATCGATTGATTAAATTGGGAGTTGAACTGACTGGTTCAAGTACAATGCTACATTTGCGTAGAGTACCTTTATATATCGGAATTGTAGGCATCAAGATGATTTTTAACAAAAACAGGCATGATGATAAGTTATATCCGGGCTAACGGAAACAATGGAAAACCAGGTTTTTTCAATTATCTCACACTCGCTGTCATCAGCTAAGCTTAACCTCTTTTACTTTAATAGTCTTTACTCTCGAATAGCAACAGCCACACAACTGCGAGTATACACTCCTAAAAAATCTGCGACTTTTGTTGCATTGTCACTCCACCGCTTTTATGGGATAACATGGAGATTCGCCAAATTAATTCGCCAAAGATTTGGCAAATTTGCCATAAACTTTTGCTCAATCAGTTTCGTTATCGTTTCACTTAGAAAGAAAACTGTGGCAATACATTGGTTTCTTTGTAACAAAATATTTCAATATGGTAATATCATGGCTCTAATATAATTTCTCCGTAGATAACGTACAGCACTTGTGTATTCAACTATTTCAAATAATGTTCATCCTCATCAGATAAAATCTGCTGCCATTTCAGTAGTGTTTGTCCAGGAGTATATCACTTTTATAGCATCACCAGCAGTTCATATTTTTCGTTCATTTATTTTTATTGACAACTGCTTGTATGTATCAAATACATCTGCTATCATTTGAGAGGATATATAATCTTGTATTATTTCAAAAAGCAGATTCTTTGCTAGTTGTCCAAATGATTGTAACGGCTATGATAGCTTTGAATAAAGCACATTCTGTTTTTTATATTAACAACACCATCATTTTTACTTACCCATCATACGTAGTATAGGGTAAGTCTTGCAATCGTTTTGAAAATCGAAAAAAAAAAATTGACGGAATTACACGTTTCAAACGCTGGAAATTCCAAAAAACATATTTTTCGGAAAAAAAAAATTGCCGTCCGTCTGTCTGTCTGTAAACGCTCTATCTCCCGAACGAATTGAGATAGAGACTTGAAATTTTGTATGTACTTAGTATGTAAGAATGGGACGAAGCCTATTGAATATCAGCAATCTCGACTATACGGAACTATTTTTTTTTTTCGGATTCTCGAAAAATTCGTTCTGATGAAAGGTATATAAAAATTTTCGAAATTTTTTATTTTAAGGAGTGGACATAAAAGGATATAAAATAACACAAATTTTGCATAAAAAACGAAGTCGATCGTATTGTTAGTTGCCGAGATATTTGTAATCCTGTTTTCCACATTCTTCGATTTTTTTATGACCCTGTATTTCATTCAAATTTCAATTCAAAGATATATTTTAATTGGAAATGAGACACTTAAACCAACGCAGCAAATTGTTAGTTAATATAATTATTATTTTTGGAGTTATAAGGATATTTCTTTTACGCAGTTTGGTACTTCTTGAGTAGTTAGGTATTTTATATGTTTTGTCGAAATTGGTTCATCAGCAATTCATTAATAGAGCATTACTATGCATATTAAAAATATTTAAATATACGTATAAGTTTTATTTTAGAATTGCAATGCATTTTGTTTACAGTTTACCCATGTTTTATGTTCATACATATTATTCATTATTCACACATTATTTCATGTATATTATATGCATATCCAATCCATGATGGGTAAGTATTACGGTGGCCTCCAACGACTAGTCATTCTTTTAGCAGTCGCAATTTTGTCATAACATCCATCAGTTAAATTTTTCAGTTTTTCGCATTGAATCATCAAGTGTTGCTAAGGATTATTGAAGAGGCCCAAAATGGTAGGAAAATACAGTTCTTATATCCAAATTTCTTCGCTCTGCAAGGATCGTCATTTGAGAAAATAGATTTCCTTTTGTCATGATGGCAAAAAACTCTGATTTATTTAACTTCAAATTCTCTTTCTGTTTCAAGTCACAAAATGTGTTTAACTTATTGGAGGTTTGAAAAATCCTTCTGCCTTTGAGTCTTCTGACAGATGTCCTCTCTTGAAAGTTTTGTAAATTTCTTCAGTCATCTCATGAGAACTGATCATGTCTTCGACAATTTCTGGATTTGTAATTGCGCTAGTTGATTCTATTAGCCTGTCTATATTTATCTCTTTATTGATAACCATGTTCTGTAAATATAAGATATCACGTTCGTCTTTCTGGATTTTGCTCAAAGACAGATCTGGATGTAGAATAGATTTTTCTGAAGAACTGTATTTGGTTCTTTCACGAATCATGTGAAGAAATTCTGCCCTGGTATCAAAAATATCTTTTAACTGTGGCAGGTCTTTAAATAAACTTTGTTGTAGCTTTTGACCAGGGCCATCGCTAAGACTTTTTATTGAGGGGGGAGAGGAACTAAAATTGCCAAGTCAAATTTCAATATTTGCCAACTCATTTTACAATTTTGCCAACTTACCACAATTAGAAAATGTAATATAGCCTTTATTTGCTAAAAGTTTAATAATATTCCCAATTAGTTTTGTAATTTTCACCAATTCCATCAAAAATTGAAAATATATCATAGTTTTTATAAAAATTTTAAAGAAAATTTGCCAACTAAGTTTGTGAATTTGCCAAGTGCAACAACATTCACGAATGTTTGGGGGGGGAGGCTCCCCCCCATCCCCCCCCTTAGCGAGGCCCCTGCTTTTAACCCCTGTTTGTCTTTGCTTACTGTCTCTTTAATCGTCCTGTTAATTTTCAGCATGTAAAATCAAGAAAAACTTTTCTATCACTGTGCTTATCGGCAGAATTTTCCAATATAGCGTCCTATGGTTACTCTGTTTTTGAAAATATGATAGATAAATGTCATTTTGTGGCTGATGTTGTGGTGAATCCAAAAATGTATGGTTTACAAAGTCCACTGACATGAAAATACGAGCCCCTGGCTCAACGACGGTTGCCACTTTCCAAGATGGCACCCATAAGCTACCTTGTTTTTATAAATATCATTCTGATGTTGTGGTGAATCCGAAAAATGTATGTGTATGATTTAACAAGTCCTCGGACATGACACCAGACGAGCCTCTGGCTCAACGGCGGCAGCCATTTTTCAATATGGCGTCCATTAGCTACGCTTATTTTGAAAATATCATGGATAAACGTCATTCTGATGTTGTTATGAATCCAAAATAGTGTTGTTTAAAAAGTCCGTTGACATGAAATCACTAGAGTACCTGCCTCAACGACGGCGGCCATTTTACGACGGCATCCATAAACTACCCTAGTATTGAATGTATCATGGACAAATGAGATGCTGATGTTCTGATGAATCCCAAAATGTATGATTTACCATGTCCACTGACATGAAATCACATGACCCCTTAACTCAACAACGGCGGCCAGTTTCCAATATGGCGCCCAAAAGCTACCCTCCTTTTGAAAGTATCATGGATAAATGAGATCCTGTTGTTGTGGTGAATCCAAAAATATATAGTTTGTCAAGGTCCCCAGACATGAAACCACACAAGCTCCTGGTTCAGCGACTATAATAATAATAATAATAATAATAATAATAATAATAATAATAATAATAATAATAATAATAATAATAATAATAATAATAACATATTCTGAATACGAATGTATTAACAGGTGGATAAAAGACAAAACATAAAATTTTAACATATTAAAGCACAAAAAGTTTAAATCGGAGAAGTCACGTTCAAAATGGTGCGATGCCGTCAGGTTAGACTAGAGGTTCCCAACGTGGGGCATATGCTCTTCGGGGGTGACGGGGGGGGGGGGGCAATATGACTTTTCAAGGGGGCAATTTCCGATTTCTAATTGATACATTTTCTGTATTATATGTATATATATATATATATATATATATATATATATATATATATATATTAAAAGTAGTGTCGTAGTAAAAAAAATAATAATAATAGATGAAAAAAACTAAATTCCAATGCGTTGCTATTTAAAACTTCAAAATACACTGACACCAGAATAATTATGTGAATTATTTTTGTGAAAATTTGACACCTATTATACATTAAAAATATCATTTTATTTTTTCTGGTTTCAGCATTATTTTAGTAAAACACACCTCTTTTTTTACTATTATTAGTTGTCCCAAATGTTTGAAGGAGATAATTGAAAAAACACGGTAACCCATTGTTTTCGGTAATCCGGATTTCTTTTTTTAGCAAAAATAACCCAAACAAATTCCGAAAACGGCGAGATTTTATTGAAGAATATCTTGTGGTATTTATTCTGTTCTGTGAACCTTCGTCTACATTTCCAGAAGTCTTATAATGCCTTCTTTCCATTTTTTTTTTTTTTTTTTTTTTTTTTTTTTTTTTTTTTTGTATGATTTTAAAGTGTTTATCGAGGTGATTTTTATGCCATTGAAATAGTTAATTTTTCTTTGATGAAGAGAATTTTCGAGAAAAAAGTAAATAGTAATCAGTGTTGGGCGCGCTCACATAAATAACGAACTAATTCAAAATCACGTTCAATTTCTCAAAAGTGAGTCAAGTTCACGTTCAGATTCAAAAAAGTTCAAATGAACTCGCTCAAATCAAACTCATTTATAAAAATAAACGAAATTCACTAAAAAGTTCACTTTTTTTTTTTTCATTATGTTAGAATTTTATTGTATAAATTTACGAAATTTTGTGAACTAATCTTTTGGTTATTCAATGTGAGGGTCTTTGATTATTCGATGTAAGAGCCCGATCTAATTTTCCTTCGCGACAGTAGGTCGCGGTTTAGGTCGCGGTTTGGGATTTCGAGCTTCGTTTTGAGTATTACTTTTTTCTGGAGGTACGAACTACGGACTCAAATGAAATATATATTTTTTTATACTAAACTTCTCCTTTGATAAGATTGCCATTATTAGCATTTAATCTTACAGTTTGGCAATAATCTTTTGATCGACGGGATAATAAAGTAATACCGAAATGCGTAATAGAAGCATCCTCATAACTACAAAAATGATAATTATATTAACTAACAGTTTACTGAGTTGGATTAAGCGTCTCATTTCCAATTAAAATATATTTTTGAATTGAAATTTGAATGAAATACAGAGATATGAAAAATCAAAGAGTGTGGAAAGTATGATTGTAAATATGTCGGCAACTAATTATCCGATCGACTTCATTCTTTATGCAAAATTTATGTTTTTTTATTGCCTTTTACATCCACTCCTTACAATAGAAAAATTCAAAAAATTTTAGATGCCTTTCATCAAAACGAGTATTTCGAGAGTCCGGCAAAAATAGTTCCGGATAATCGATGTTACTGATATTAAATACGCCTCTTCCCATTCTTACATACTAAGTAAATGAGAAATTTTAAGTTTCTATCTCAATTTGTTCGGGAGATATTTACAGACACACAAACAATCGGACGGCAATTTTTTTTCTTTTAAAAATGTGTTTCTCCCGAATCTCTAGTGTCTAAAATGTGTAAATCCATCAAAAAAAAATTTCGATTTTCAAAACGATTGCAAGATTTGCCCTATACTACGCATGATGGGTAAGTAATATTTAGATCTTCCTTTTGAAAGATCGGTGTATTCCGAACCCGACCAAAAAAAGACAAAGCAAGACATGAAACACTTAAAGTTAACCTTACACCCAACGAGAAAAAAAATAATGCGTTAATAACCGATTATGAAATACTAACACATTCAAAATAATTTAACAAAACTGCACCGCTTAAAAAATTTAAATATTCCGCCTCAGTTCACCATATGGAAGTGTATAATGCATTTTAAAATCGAATTTCAGCTGTTCCCATCTACAATAGGAAAATTATCCGAATTTTTTTAGCAGCCCTATATATGATATAGAGATCTATTAGTATGTATATTTTGTATCTATTAACAACATGCCATTCCAAAATTTAGTTCATTTAAAAGATACATATATATTTCAGAAAATTCCCTTTCAGCAATTTCCTCTAATAAGGAGAATGGCATACAAATATTATTGTGCATCCCTGTATATGAGGTATAGAATTTATATATAAAGAGTAATATGCAAAAAAATAATTAAATTTAAAAGCGCATACCGATTTTTAAAACATACTCTCTTGCAATTATTACGGAAAGAGAATACTGTAACCCAGGGCTGTCCAACGCGGCGCCCGCGGGCGCCATGGCGCCCTTTGGCTGTTTTCTTCGCGCCCTTTTGAAGATTTCTTGCTATTATAACATTTTAGAAGTAAAATTCCATTATAAAGAATGCTTTCTTTTAAATCATTAATATCAGAGATATTTTTAAAACCTGTATTAGGCCTGCTGTTGGCTTGCCGTTGTACATTAAAAAACAGAAACATACTTTGAAAAATTAATCATACATTTTTTTTTTCTTTTTTGCAATTTTTATGTAGTGTAATTATGGTAGTTAAATTTCTTAGTAGTTGGAAATAGCTCTTTTTAATACTTAAAACGTTAGGGAAAAAAAAGTTTTCATCTGCCCTTATCACTATTGAAGATACATGTGCATGAAAGCTCAGCCTTTTTCTTTTTACTGTTGTCACACGCCCATTGACAGTTTTATATGAAGGATAAAGGGGCTTAATTGTTCTTTCCTGACTTTTTAAATTTTAGGGGGTTTTAATTTTTTTTTAATTTTGCTTAGAAAATATTATAAACAGCGCAAAATTATTTCCATCTATGAAAGCACTTCCAGACTATCCTTCTGAAACCACTATCATGCTTGTCTTTTTTTATAAATTTCATAAAACTAATTCACGCCTTCAAAATAAATCAAACCGTATTTTCACATCCTAAAAGAAACCTAGCAATATCTCTGATTTTTATATTCATTTATTTGTTATTGTTGTTATTATAGATGTGAATAAAGTTTCTGGCACCTTAACCCAGAAACATTTTTGATATAGACTTCTTATTAAAAAAAAGTATAGCTTGAAATTTAATACGAGTACCACTGTACGATTAATTTGCATTATGTTAAGTCATTGTGTATACTAATACTATGCGACAATATTTCCACATGTTTTCAGACATGTAAATAATGGCGCCCTTCACCGAGTGCCAAGAGCCAAGATGCGCCCCTAGTTAGTGAAAGGTTGGACAGGCCTGCTGTAACCGATTTCTCTTGCATGTCCCTGTAAATTAATAACTAGTCGTTGGAGGCCACCGAAATACTTACCCATCATTTATATTCCTATGAAAATAAAATATGTGAAAACTATTTATACAATGTACTTCAATTCCAAAACTAAATTTAAATGTTGTTAATACACATAGTAATACTCTATTAATGAATTGCTGATGCATCAATTTCAACAAATTATATAAAACGCCAAACTACTCAAGAAGTACCAAACTACGTAAAAGAAACATCCTTATAACTCCAAAAATAATAAACATATTAACTAACAGTTTGCTGCGTCGGATTAAGCGTCTCATTTTCAATTAAAATATACTTCTGAATTGAAATTTGAATGAAATACAGGGTCATGAAAAATCGAAGAATGTGGAAAACAGGATTACAAATATCTCGACAACTAATAATCCGATCGACTTCGTTCTTTATGAAAAATTTGTGTTTTTTTTATTGCCTTTTACATGCATTCCTTAAAATAAAAAAATTCGAAAGTTTTTATATACCTTTCATCAGAACGAATTTTTCGAGAATCCGGAAAAAATAGTTCCGGATAATCGAGGTTGCTGATATTCAATAGGCTTCTTCCCATTCTTACATACTAAGTAAATACAAAATTTCAAGTCTCTATCTCAATTTGTTCGTGAGATAGAGCGTTTACAGACAGACAGACAGTAAGACGGACGGCAATTTTTTTTTCTAAAAATATGTTTTTCGAAATCTCCAGTGTCTAAAACGTGTAAATCCGTCAAAAAATTTTTTTCGATTTTCAAAACGATTGCAAGACTTTCCCTATACTACGTATGATGGGTAAGTAAAAAAAAATGCTATGAATGCTCTGTTTTAACGTAATCGTAGTGAAATTGAGTGATTTGTATCAGTTTCAATACATTTGAAATAGCGTAATGTCATTAAATACTCTTCAAATGAGTTTTTAAAAACTCTATTTAATTGATTTTGATGAGAATTGCATTGTTAAATATTATTTTAGGAATGGTTTTATTATATTGCATATCTTCCTATTGTTCTTTACCAAATCCTATATCAACTAGATTAATTAAAAGATATTTAACAGCCCAATTTTTTCCTTCGCTATTTTTTTTTTTCTATTATCATTTGCTGAGAAATTTGTTTTTTCCCCGCAGCTGATTGTCGAAATTTGCGATCGTTTCATGAAATTCTCGAATTTTCATGTGATTCTTTGACTAAATTCATGATTTTTTTTTTTTTTTTTTTTTTTTTCCGAAACATTTTGACGAAATTTTGGATTTTTTCCTTCAGCAATAGCTATTTAAAATTAACAATTTTCTTGAGAGATTGATGGCCAATTTTGATTTTTTTTTTTCCTATGACCTAATGTATATCTGACGAAACCGAATGGCAAAAACGCAATATGTTTCCATAATTTTTGAAATATTTTTTACAGTCTTTTATAGGAAATTAGATTTTTTTTTAAGTCTCCGATGCTATTTCTTTCAGAAAAGCTAAAAAGTGTCGTGTCAAAAATTGTGGCCCACTTTTACTTACCTATCATACGTAGTATAGGGTAAATATTGCAATCGTTTTCAAAATCGAAAAAAAAATTTTTTTGACGGATTTACACGTTTCAGATACTGGAGTTTTTGAAAAACATATTTTTAGGGGGGAAAAAATGCGTCCGTCTGCCTGTCTGTAAACGCTCTATCTCACGAACAAATGGAAATAGAGACTTGAAATTTTGTATGTACAGTAAAACCCCGATTATTCGGATTAATTGGGACTGAACCCAATCCGGATTATCCGAAGAATTATGAAAAATGAAATAAAACAAAACATACTTACAGAAAATCACCTCTATGCTAAACTTATTGAATATTTACAGGCAGTAAAAATGTTCACTTTGCTTAATTCTTCCGAAAAGATTTCAGAAGAAAAGTTTCTTTTTATTCAGAATACGACGATGAAACAAGTTAATGTTATGGAAAAATTAGTCAATCGCTTCTCAAACTTGAAAAAAAAATTGACCAAACCGATCCGAATTATCCGGAGATCCGGATTAACGGGGTCCGAATTAGCGGGGTTCTACTGTACTTAGTAAGTAAGAATAGGACAAAGCCTATTTAATATCAGTAACCTCGATTTTCCGGAACTATTTTTTTCGGACTCTCGAAAAATTCGTTCCGATGAAATGTATGTAAATATTTTCGATTTTTTTATTTTAAGGAAAGGACGTAAAAGGCAATAAAATAACACAAATTTTGCATCAAGAACGAAGTCGGTCGGATTAATAGTTGCCGACATATTTGTAATCCTGTTTTCCACATTCTTTGATTTTTCATGACCCTGTATTTTCTTCAAATTTCAATTCAAAGATATGTTTTAAATGGAAATGAGACGCTTAATCTGACGCAGTAAACTGTTAGTTAATATGATTATTGTTTTTGGAGTTATAAGGATGTTTCTTTTACGCAATCCGGTACTACTTGTGTAGTTTGGTATTACTTACCCATCATACGTAGTATAGGGTAAGTCTTGCAATCGTTTTGAAAATCGAAAAAAATTTTTGACGGATTTACACGTTTTAGATAGTGGAGATTTCGAAAAACATATTTTTAGAAAAAAAAAAATTGCCGTCCGTCTGTCTGTGTGCGTGTCTGTAAACGCTCTATCTCCCGAACAAATTAAGATAGAGACTTGAAATTTTGTATGAATTTAGTATGTAAGAATGGGACGAAGCCTATTTAATATCAATAACCTCGATTATCCGGAACTATTTTTTTCGGACTCTCGAAAATTTCGTTCTGCTGAAAGGTATATAAATATTTTCGAAATCTTTTATTTTACGGAGTGGACATAAACGACAAAAAAATAACACAAATTTTGCATATAGAACAAAGTCGATCGGATTATTAGTTGCCGAAATATTTGTAATCCCGTTTTCCATATTCTTCGATTTTTCATGACCCTGTATTTCATTCAAATTTCAATTCTGAGATATATTTTAATTGGAAATGAGACGCTTAATCCGATGCAGTAAACTGTTAGTTAATATGAGTATTATTTTTTGAGTTATAAGCATGTTTCTTTTAAGCAGTTCGGTATTACTTCAGTAGTTTGGCATTTTATATAATTTGTCGCAATTGGTTCATCAGCAATTCATTAATAGAGCATTACTATGTATATTAACAATATTTAAATATACGTTTAAATTTTGTTTTGGAATTGCAATGCACTGTATAAATAATTTTCATATGTTTTATTTTCATATATTATATTATGCATATCCATGATGGGTAAGTATTACGGTGGCCCCCAACGACTAGTTTTACATAATTTGTCGAAATGGGCTCATCAGCAATTCATTAATGGAGCATTACTATGTATATTAAGAATATTTAAATATATGTTTAAATTTTGTTTTGGAATTGCAATGCATTTTATAAATAGTTTTCACATATTTTACTATCACATATTACATAATGCATATCCATGATGGGTAAGTATTGCGGTGGCCCCCAACAACTAGTTTCGTAATCTGGCCGTTAAAACGAGACATTCATACAATTTTATTGTTAAAATGCATTTCCTTTTTTTCAGAGTCTATAAAAAAGCGTTTAAACCAAAGAAAAAATCCGTTTTTGATGAATCTAGTCAATGAAGAAGTAGCACATCAAATTGTATCTCTTTATTATTCCGCAATTCCAATGTCTCAAAGAGAAATTGCTAATCAATTGGGTATATTTCACGCAGTTCTGTTTGATCTTATATTGATAAACACAAGAAAAATGAAGTTAGTTCATTGCATTCTAAACGGGGTCGCCCTTCTAAAAGACCTCTATCGATTTTTTTTTTTTTTTTTTTTTTTTAATTGGAGGCGAAACTGAATTCTGCTATGGCAGAATCTACATTCAATTTTTTTTTCGATTAATTTGCTAAATTAACTATTCAATTATTAAGTCCAAAAATCGCGGGTTTTTTTCACGGTCGATTGAAGAATTGATTTTGCATAGTTCCACAAAAAAAAAGTTAAATATCCCGATTTTATCTGAAAACTAAAAAATATTCCCGGAAGAATAATTATTTGTGAAAGAAAGAAGTTAAGAGGGCAAATTTTGTAAGCTATTTCAGATCCTGCAAAGAAGTTTCCTTGTGTGATTTCCCCCAAGAAAGTTCTGAAATGGCGCCCCTGATTGTGAGGGGAAAGAAAAATAGTTACTTAAAATGGATAAAAAAAAAGCACGAATCCGGAAATGTTACTTGTGAGTTATGTTACCCATACTGTCTCGGTGATAAACGAATATCACTAGCTCTTAATGGAGTATTAAAATACACTGTAAAAATGTATCAATTCTATCAGATGTAATAGGAAATGTGAGCAGTGAAGCACCCAGGACAAAGCTTTGGAAGGGGCTAGCATATTTTAGAGGTCTATATTTTCCTTATAGCCCGGAATGTCAGACAAACTCAGTACGATTTTTTTTTCATTTTATTAAAAATGGACGAGATGTCTATTACTTACCCATCATACGTAGTATAGGGTAAGTCTTGCAATCGTTTTGAAAATCGAAAAAATTTTTTTGACGGATTTACACGTTTTAGATAGTGGAGATTCCGAAAAACATATTTTTAGAAAAAAAATTTTGCCGTCCGTCTGTCTGTCTGTCTGTCTGTCTGTCTGTAAACGCTCTATCTCTCGAACAAATTGAGATAGAGACTTGAAATTTAGTATGTAATTAGTATGTAAGAATGGGACGAACCCTATTTAATATCAGCAACCTCGATTATCCGGAACTATTTTTTTCGGACTCTCGAAAAATTCGTTCTGATGAAAGGTATATAAAAATTTTCGAATTTTTTTGTTCTAAGGAATGGAAGTAAAAGGCAATAAAATAACACACATTTTGCATATATAACGAAGTCGATCGGATTATTAGTTGCCGAGATATTTGTAATCTTGTTTTCCACATTCTTCGATTTTTCATGACCCTGTATTTCATTCAAATTTCAATTCAGAGGTATATTTTAATTTGAAATGAGACGCTTAATCCGACACAGTTAATTGTTAGTTAATAGAATTATTATTTTTGGAGTTATAAGGATGTTTCTTTTACGCAGTTCGGTACTACTTGAGTAGTTTGGCGTTTTGTATAATTTGTCGAAATTGGTACATCAGCAGTTCTTTAATAAAGCATTACTTTATATATTAACAATATTTAAATTTTGTTTATGAATTGCAATGCATTGTATAAATAGTTTTCGCATGTTTTATTTTCATATACATATCAATGATGGGTAAGTATTACGGTGGCCCCCAACGACTAGTTTTTAGGGTTTCGTTCATCTGACGAAACCCTATTGCTCTCTGTCCTCTGTCTGTCTGTCACAGAGTCCGTACACAAAACTGTATATGCCAGAGAGTTCAAATTTTGTGTACTTACAGCTGAATACCTCTTGTCACACGACAAATCGTAAACTTTAAAAAAAAGACTATTATTTTAATTTAAATCTTGATTTTTAAATCATTAGTATATTTTGGTGTTGTTTTTTCTCTTCAAATTATTGCCATGCCAAATTTAAATAGATATAAAAATTATTTCATATTTTACCCTTTACTTTTAAAAGAGATGGAGTACTTCTGTTGCCACAATTACAAAATTGGTATTACAAACTACAAAAAAAATTAATATCTTAAAAATAAATTGAGATACAGCGTTTAAACAAAATGCATTTAAAACTGCATTTTTTTCCCCTGTACAATGGTATAAAAATTGAAAATGTGCGATATTTAGAAGCTTAAAAATTTGCAATAGCTTAAATTCCAAAATTGAAATTTCATTTCTTCTAATTGTTGTACGCAAGTTTAAATAAAATTATTATGTATGTAATGGATTAAATAGATCACGTAAAAACGTGCTTATTTGTTTTTATTAGATCATATTAAATCATATTTATCATCTATTTTGACACGTGAAATGAAATATTTTTTATATTTATTAAATTACTAGCAGGCTAAACCCACTGCGCTGGTCTAATTTTTCAAAACAAAACATGAATCAAACAAAATACTGAATTTGATTTTGTTTTTTCCAGCAACTTCACCTCGAATGCTCTATCACATTTCTGAAAATTATACAAACGCCGTTGTATTTAAAGGTTGAAAACCAACGATTATAAGTGCACAAATAATGTATGAAAAAGTAGAAAGCAGCTGTTTCGAATCTGCTATCGAGATTCTTCATCAGCGCAAAACTCATCGAGCTAGAAAAAACAAAACTGAGCCAAAAATAAAAACACGAACAATGGAATCAAGGCCCGTTGACGCTAAATATATTAAAATAATAATAAAATATTGTTTTTTTCTATTGTATTGTTGTATCAGCTTATGCATTCGACAAAATTGGGGCTTTTAAGAAAGAAATCTTTCAGTTGATCATTTATTGTAAAGTTTGATAGATAAATCAGGCAATTATGAAAACAGCAATTTAAATATTGTCTTTTCGCCATACCTCTAAAATAGCGAGCATTATGATCGCAGAAATTGACCACTGAGTTTAAACAATTTTCAAGTGATTCGTTTTCATTTGATAGTTTTTTTAACTCTAAACCTCTCAACTTGACGATATGGGTATCTGTGGAAACCGGTGGAAACCTTAATTCATCCACACTGAATATTATATTATATTTCGAAACGTACATCTGCTCTTCACAAATCTATTAGTTTTCCGTCTTTGGAATCCAGCAGAATAAATAAAGTTAAATAAATAAAGTTTTTCTTAGGAAATTAAGGTAAATGTTTTTTGTATGTGTGAAATTAATTTTTTGGCACAGATGTCATATACGCATCACGTTGGCGCGACTGAAACAAAGTGACCATTTTATGCCTCATATGGTAATCCAGCTCTGTTTTTAAATTATTAATAAACTATTTATGCTCTATACTTATTAATTAAACTTTTTTTTTATTTATTATTATTATTTCCTATTATAGAAAATAATTAAAAAATAGAAATGTAACTGTCTTTTTAAAAAGCTTTCGTTAAAGTGGCGCCAGAAATATATCACGCCAATGTGATGCATATATGGCATTTCTGCCTCTTTCTTACAGCATGGATGTGAGCATTTACACCGAAATTTAGTTATTTAACTCTATTTTTATAATAACATTAACAGTTGTTTATACAATTTACATATTTGATTATTCTGTCGAGAAAAAAATTAGTCTGGGCCAAAACTTCCATGTTTGGAAAAAAAACACGTCTCCCGTCGACCAATTTCGCCAAATTATACAAATCGGCAAACTAATAGCCAAATTATGCATGATGACATAATAATTTTTATTCAAAATAACGAAAAAACAAATAATTAGTAGAATATTAATAAAAATATTAATAAAAAGTCGAAATAGAAATCACTTAACGACATTTTAAACACGTTAATCGCATTTAATGTCATTGAATGTGACATTCATGATCATCCATTATTGGCATTTAATCTCACAGTTTGGCGATAATTTTTTGGTCGACGGAATAACCTAGAAGTACCAAAAAAAATAATAGTTATTTATACGGCATGTTTAAATACTGTAGTATTGTGAAAAAAAAGTATAGTTGTCATATACATTGGCGCATTTTTTTCTGATACCGATTCGCCGAAAACTTTGTTTTCAAATACCAGTTACATATGTAATTATCAATTATTTTCTATTATTTTAAAAAGAAAATAACAATAAATAAAAAAAGTTTAGTTAATAATTATAAAACAAAACTATTTATATCCTTTAAAAAAAGAAAATAAAAGTAAATAAACAGTTTATTAATAAAAAAACAACAACAGCCGGGTTACCATGTGAGCCATAAAATCGCCATTTTATTGCAGTCGCGCAAATGTGGCGCATGTATGACAAATGTGCCTAAATTAAAATAGTTTATATAATTGAAAAAAACAGAAAAAAATTGTAAATAGACAATTTATTAATAAATAGACAATAACATCCGGGTTGCCATATCAAGCAAAATAATGACACTTTGGCGTCAATTAATTACCCAGATGTATATATGGTATTGGCGTAAGAGACAAATCGCACCAACGTAGTGCATAGGAGATATCTGTGCCAAAAAAATTTAAAAGTTGCAGTTAAATTATTTTACAATATCTATGTATGTGGAAAAACATTTACCCTAAAATTTAAATATTATTCATTTTTGTGGTATTAACTGCTATATATGTATTTAAGTTAAATGTAAAATGCTTTCCTAAAAATGCTCTCACTCATTAAAAGAGAGAGAGAGAAAAAAAAATAGTTCTTGCGAACATCGCTCCGTCTTGTGCTTTTTTTGGTTTAGAATCACATTGATTGGCGACAAAAGTAGATTGAAACATCCGATTGAACAAACAACATACAAATAACAATTAGAGCCTTTTTTTTTTTTTTTTTTTTTTTTTTTAAATAATTCTGCGAGTTTCTTCTGTAAAACACATAACGGGAAAATTAGATTTAAAAATATTTTTAAAAAAAGAAAGAAAAAAAATACTTATGTTTTACTTAATGAAATTTTTGATATGTTGTTTTCTTTTAATCTGGCTCGAAAGAAATAAGTAGCCAAATATTGTGTCACTTCAAAACTTTCTTTCACATTAAGATACTTTTTAAATATTATAAATATTCTTTTTTTTCGTTAAAGATAAATATTTTCCTTTCATAATATTATTTTGCATTAAACGGATTTTTTTCCTTTTATCATTATTTATTTTAAATCAATGAATTAACAGGTTTTTTTTTTTTTTTTTTTCGAAATGTTTATATTATTTTCCATTAGAGAAAGCATTTCATTTCTTTTTTAAATATAATTATCGCCAAAAAATTAGTTGTTGCAACCCTTCCGTCAAAAATAACCGAAAAATACGAAATTTAGTACGAAAAATCAGAGTTATCCCTGTATATTTGTAACATAAACCTCCGCAAAAATATTTCCTATCGAATGATATAATCTGCAAAAAGATCCATCGGGTAGTTTTTGAAAACACCCGTTTGGAAGTTTCAGAACTTCTGCTTTATAATATATATGA